>CAWUFW010006983.1:0-500000 GCA_963921515.1 Calotriton arnoldi
ATGCACCCCTTGCAGTGGTATAGGTTACCTATATCACTAAATGCATACACACATATAAACCTATAAGTCACTCCTAAGGCAGGCCTTATCAATCCTAAAGGCAGAGTGCATGGTTCCTATGTGAGAGGGTGCCCCTGCATGAGCAGGGCCCCTCTGCAGCGTTCGGAGACCATCTCTGATGCTGTTTGTAGTGCAGCCTGACCATATACTCTTAAACGCATTATATCCTCGCGGTAAAATGCTAACTATGGAATGGCTGCACCTAAACATGTCGTGTTTGGTGTCAAACATCTTGGAATACTACCCCCCGCCAATCCTGGTGGCGGGGGTAGCATTCCACCCTTCTAGAGGAAAGGCATGTTAACTCTGACGAGTCCGGTAACTTCTTTCCAGAGCCTGGCATCACAAAATGGATGCTGCTGCCACAGACACGAGTCTGGCCTCCTGCTGCTGGACGAAACTCCGGCAGGGGAGGCCTGGACAATAGGTTTCCTGTCCCAGGGAGGTGTGACCACCTCCCCAGACAGGACAATGTGTATTGGGGCTGGGCGGGAGCACTTTCGGGTGCTTTGAAGTCCTGCACTGGGGGCACATTTGGTGTCCCTGTGCATACCCCAGTTCAAACCGGATCAGGGGCTTGCAGCCCCTGCTTTGGCGCGAACTGGACAAAGGGAAAGGGGTGTAGCCACCCCTCTGCCCTGACCCACCCATAGGTGGGGCCACAGAGTAGTCCATCCCCTATTTTTAGAATAAAGGTAGGAACCCAGTCCCTAGGACTTTAGATTATACCTGGACGAAACTCTGAAACAGAATCCTGGACCTTCGACGCTCTACTCACGATTAGAGGACTGAAGAATCTCCCTTGGGGTCAAGGAGTGACTCCCTGCTTGGCAGGCACCAAAGAAGCATCTGTCCGGTTCGCATCACTGAAGCTCCCGTCGGACGCCGAAGTCATCGCATCACCAGAGGTGGATTCTCAGACTTCCCGAGGCTACCCTGAGTCCCCAGCAAAGCTGAGGCCCGTGGCTATCGTGGGTGACTTGAGACCGTGACCCCTGGATACCGAGCACATTTGCAAGTGCACCATCTTCTGGGTCTCCCAAGAAGTCGTGCTTTGGGCTCCGAGTAGCCCTAGCCTCCAGCACCACCTGCACCGAAGATCACTGGCCCCCACTCCACGAGTGTCCTGTAAGCCAGCTCCACGTGCGGCGTCACGAGGCTCCTTCGCGGTCGCTAGCCCGTTGGCTAGTAGCCCTTAACGAAGGCCAATCTTTTCTTTACTTGGCAGTCTGGTTTCTCCAGGCCTGCCCTCACTTACCCTCGCTGCGTGAGTTCCCCAGACCTTGCTGGTCTGCATCATCGACGATCTACATCTTACTCGAGACTTGCCGTTGCCAAGGCTTGTTGGGTCCAATCTGGTCGCCAACACCTCTGCACTCGACAGACATCGAGCAACAGCCCGAATCCTGCTCCTGGTCACCAACAACGCCTCCCGGACCTCGTGGCTGAAGAGTCAAGACGACCGTCATCGAATCTGAAGCACTCAACATCGGTGGGCATCTGTCCATCGCCTCCCTGGTCACTGGCTAGTGACCCAGACTCTGTCCCCTCTGCTTTCAGGTTCTTCAGAACTCCGATCCACTCTTGGATCCACCCGGACACTTTTCTCCTGGTCGCCAGCAGCACTTTGCAGCAGATCGCCATAAGAACCGACGACGAAACCCGACCCGAAAGGCACCTATGCACCCGGCTTCCCTGGGTGAGGTAACACGAGTACTCCGGTGCTCCCGTGGGTAGAGACTCTTCAAAGTCCTAGATCTCAAAGGGTTTTGTCCTAGTCCTCTTTTAAGTGTCCCTTTCCTCTATTTTCCCGATCCCGACTTTCTCCATAGAAGTTAACGGCGTATCGCGGTTGTGTATTTACACTGCACGCGTCTCCCGTGGGTCCCCTGTGTCACTACCTTGGGTGGTTCCTTGTGGTCCAAGCACTTCTAGAGGCTCTAGGCCTAGTGTCTAGTTCAGTCGTGGTTCGCATACCACTTTATTGGTATATGGTTTGGTACGCCCCTAGGGCCCAAACGTGTATTTGTGCTATTACTGTGATTTAAGATCTTATAACCTATGTACTTCGAACTCTAGCCTCATAAAGAGACTAGAGGGGTGTGTTTAGTAATAAATACATATATTTTGAATATATACCTGGTGTGGTGCTCTTTCATTTGGTCACTCAAGAGATTATAGACTGGTAAAACAAGCTGCTTTACATTCCTTCAAGACTTAGCCTGAAGGCTGCTCTCCACAGCTACCACTAGGATAGCTTTCAATAAGGTTGTCTTTAACCTACCTACCATAAGAGTCGATTTGGACTGGTGCAAGGTGCCCACTATAATTAGTGGACAGCATATGCCAGGCCAACTTCTCACATGCATCATCTGCAATCGTGACTCGATCTGAATTGTGAGCCCTGCTGACCGCAGTGTAGGCCGGAGGCAGAGGTCAGCAAGGGCCCGCAGCCACATGGCGTTGACTTGTGGTGCACAGAGTTAGTGGCACCTGTGGCGCTCAGGGGTGCGCAGCCAGCGATGATGCATGGTCCGGGCGGGCCACACTGGGGTCAATGTCTGTTGCCTACTGGACTGCGTCATCTGCAATCGCGACTCGATCTGAATTGTGAGCCCTTCTGACCGCAGTGTAGGCCGGAGGCAGTATCCAGCACACACATAACTCCGTGGTGCTGTGTGGCTGGGTGCGCTGGGGGCCTGTGTCGCGGAAGCCAGCGTTCGGCTGAGGAGGCTGGTGGTCACGGTGGCGGACTCGTGGCAGGGTGAGGGGCGCCGCCCTGGCAGACGCGTTGGACATCCCGGAAGTGAACCACGCCCAGAGCCCCGGCCTATTTATTCACACTCCTACACTGGGCTGGCGTACGCCGGACAAGCCCACTCCGCTTACGCTTACAGGGGGACTGCACAGCTACATGACCGAGGTCTTCCACACTGCCTGAGGTAACATGGTTGCGTCCACTGTCCACGACACTGCCAACACCTGCAGTATATGTTCATATGGATAGGTCTGTGCTCTGCATACTGAGGTCTGTCCAGCACATCACCCCCACACTTGGCATTGTGTGCATTCTTATTCATGGGTGACTTGCCTCCTTCACACATACTTGGTTCCCACCTCTCCCCACATTCTGCTATTGTGTGGCTGAGGGGCCATGCCATTTTCGGGACGTCCGCTGTCCTGTTCTGCGCTGCCTCGGTGGTAGTCGGGGGGGCGGGGTGGTCCGGGGGTGGGCTGGGGGTGGTGGTGGTGGGTGTTGTGGCCCTCTTGGGTCTCCGAGCTGCATGGTCAGTGTCTCCATGGCATCTGTTGGTCTTCAGATGTGGCTCTGGGCTGGGCTCCCTTTCTACTGCAGTTTGTCGTCCTCCTTAACACCAGTAAAAGGCAAGTGTTAAATCCCTGCTGCTAACGCGCCTTATCGCCTGTTTTTGGTTCGCATCGCAGATCTGGCTGGAAGTTGAGAATATCGCGAAGTGGTGTTTTTGTGTGTTTTTGCACGGGAACGCCAACTCTGCATATCATTAGCGTTAGTTGTCTCTCTCATCCGTGGTGATGTTTTTTGCGGCAGCTATTGCTGGTAAAGTGGCGATGTGGGCAGTGTGCACCAGCTTGGGAATGGGGCGATAATTCTTTCACCACTTTTGCTGCGTTAAAGTGCTGATAACTCGGCGATAAGTCCTTGAGAATATGCCCCTGAGAATGCAAAATTCTAATGTGCCCCAAGTTCCACTGATGCAGATTCCAAAAGCCCAGATGCAGCAGCAAAATGCAAATGGTCCCCAATTTAATTGAAATCAAGTCCCAAATTTAAATCAGAATTCCTTCCAAAATCAGAATGCGTTTCGCAATTTCCCATGTTTGATACGCTTCATGGCTAAGGCTTTGATCAGTCACATTAATGGTGCCAGAGGGGGAGGAAAATTGTGCACTTAGCGCAGTCTTAGAGGTAGACCAGAGTGGTCCATTTGTAGAAGGTGAGGTGAATTCCCAATCTGTATCATTCTTGATCGATACTGGTGCTACCCGTTCTACTGTTAGAACAGTGGAAATTCCAAACCTACCCCTCTTGGGAAAAAGAATCGAGGTTGTAGGAGTCACAAATAAACAAATGACAAACCCCGTAACAGAAGAAGTACCTGTTAAAATATGGTCCTTTGAGGAGAATCACCAGTTTGTAGTGTGTGATTCAAGTCTTGTTAGCTTATTAGGATGTAATTTATTGTGAAAATTAAACTGCACTATCTATTGTACTCCAAAAGGTTTAGAATTTAAGACCCATGATGAAGATGTAGGCTTTCAACTGATGAGCCGAGGAACAGAAGATGGGTTGTATCCGGTGATGACATCTGAGGATTTTCCACTGGATCTTAACGATATGGTAAAGCCTGAGGTCTGGAACTTTACAGGAAAAGATATTGGTCTCATAAAGGGAGTTGAGCCTGTTCGCATAAAAGTAAAACTAAATGTTGAATACCCAAGAACCCCACAGTATTATCTGACTCCTGAAACAACTGTTGGGATTACTCCAGTGATTAAGTCAATGATACAACAAGGCATTTTGAAAGAGATAATGGGGAGTCCATGTAACTCACCCATTATGGGCTTACAGAAGCCTAGCGGTAAGTACTGTGTAGTGCAGGACCTGAAAAAGATTAACAGAATTGTTGTTCCCTATTGTCCTGGTGTACTGAATCCAGCAGTTATTTTGTTTCAAATTCCATGTGAGGCTCAGTGGTTCACTGTCATTCGATTTATGTTAGGTATTTTCTCTGTTCTCTTGCATGAAGACAGTCAGTACCTCTTCGCCTTCCGGTTCCCACAAGGGTATACAGGGAGTCCCTCAATTTTCAACCAGATCCTCAAATAGAATCTTGAGGCTCTAATCAAGCCCTGTAACTGTCCTGATTCAGTATATTGATGACCTGTTAGTGGCATCAGATACTCAAGAAGCTTGCAAATGAGACATCATTGCATTGTTGAACCACCTAGCTGAGAATGGACATGAAGGGCCTGATTCACAGAACTAACTTACGTCAAAAACGTAAAGTTAGTACTTTTGGTATTCACAGAATACACTTACTCATTTTGGTATTCACAGAATGAACTTACTCATTTCGGTATTCACAGAAGTTAGTAGTCCTAACTTTAGGACTCCTAAATGCCTTCTGTGAATACCGAAAGTCTTAAAGTTAGGATTTTTCTCAGTTTAGGAGTAGTAAAGTTAGGACTCCTAACTTTAGGACTCCTAAATGCCTTCTGTGAATACCGAAAGTCTTAAAGTTAGGATTTTTCTCAGTTTAGGAGTAGTAAAGTTAGGACTCACTTTACTGCTCCTAAACTGAGAAAAATCCTAACTTTAAGACTTTCGGTATTCACAGAAGGCATTTAGGAGTCCTAAAGTTAGGAGTCCTAACTTTACTACTCCTAAACTGAGAAAATCCTAACTTTAAGACTTTGGTATTCACAGAAGGCATATAGGAGTCCTAAAGTTAGGACTACTAACTTCTGTGAATACCGAAATGAGTAAGTTCATTCTGTGAATACCAAAAAGTACTAACTTTACGTTTTTGACGTAAGTTAGTTCTGTGAATCAGGCCCGAAGTGTCCGCGAGTAATTTGCAGTATTGTCAGAAGGAAGTCCTGTATCTCAGACATCACATTGAGAAAGGAGTGAGGAAGGTGTCACAAGAAAGAATCTCTGTGATTCTTAAAATGAATCTGCCAACCACCCAGGGAGAAGTCAGGATGTTTTTGGGAATGGTGGTCTACTCTCTGCAGTGGAAACCCAACTTTCCCAATTGGCCGAGCCTTTACAGAAGCTGACACACAAGGACGTGTCTGATCCGATACCATGGGATAATGATTGCTTGATTGCCTTCCTAGAGGTGAGAGAAATTCTCTGTCATGCCCCAGCCATAGGGATGCCTGATTACAATTACGCTTTTACTTTTTTCTGCAGTGTGAGGGAGGGCTGAGCTCTCGCAGTGCTTACACAGAGACCTGTGGCCTATTTTTCTGCTACTTCTGATCCCGTAGCCGCAGGGCTGCCTGGATGCCTTAAAGCCATGGCAGCAGTTGGTGTCAGCATAGAACAGTGTGAAAGTATTGTGATGGGACATCCTTCAACTGTTCTGTGCCCCATTCGGTTGAGATCTTGTTGACACGCACCCACACACAACTCTTAACCAACAGTCGCTTGACAAAATATAACCAGATTTTACTTGCTGCGGAATATGTCACAGAGTTGCGCTACTTTGAATCCTGCCACTTTAATGCCTCTCCCGGAGAATGAACATGATGAGGGGAGGGGGAGCATGATTGTCTGGATGTCACTGAACTATGCACCAAGCCAAGACCAGATATACCAGATGAGCCACTGGTAGAGTCTGATTACATACTGTTTGTGGATAGGTCATGTTTAAGAGACAATGATACAATGAGAGCTGCATACGCAGCCTGTCCAGTCTCAGGGGTAGTTGTTGCCTCCTGGCTTTGAGGGGTGTTCTCTACAGAAGTGACTGAATTGCTAGCTCTTACTAGGGCTTGCTATGTCCCTGACCAGCTGAGAGTGACTACATTTACAGATAGTCAGTATAGCTTTGGTGTCGTTCATGACCTGGGACAGTTATGGTCACAAGGAGGATTTACAATATCATCTGGATACCCGATCCACATGTCATGAGACACTACAGCTGCCTGTAAAATTTGAGGGTTGTGAAGAATCCTCCTCATCGCAATAGTGATGATTATGTGACAGTGGGCAACCGTTATGCTAATGAGGTTGCATGATATTATGCTCATGGGCCATGAACATTTAATTGTGAATTTGTGAATGAACCTGAAGGTGAGACCAACTATAACCGTTTACTTCCAACAACTGATACTTTGGAGGAAGCGAAGAGATTGCAAGAGGAAGTGTCAGAGGCAGAACAGCAGAGTTGGGTGAGAGCAGGATGTATGAAGATAAATGATGATATATGGGTTTCTGTAGATGGCAGACCAGTGTTGCCCGACAGCATGTTGTCCCCAATGGCAAGACATTTCCATGGACCCGCACATATTGGGAGGTATGCCATAGTCAGGTTCCTTAGACTGCATTGGTTTAATCATGATTAGGCTTTCCTGTTTTCAGTTTCTATTTTTGGTAAATTCTGGTGGTGTTTTTTCAGTGTTTTCGAGTGATTTCAATACCTCAAAAAACAGTGCTTTTCAGTGGTTACTCGTTTTTGCGCCATAAAAAACAACTGAAACAGTGTTTTACCGGTGTTTATGGAACGCTTTGCTTTTATTATTGCTTGCTTTCTTCATCAGGCCCCAGCCATGGTAAGGACCACACTGTATGACATTTAAAGTAGATAAGAGGTGATCATGATGTGTGCTGAGGAGATGAATGCCAGAATGTCACAATCTGACCAGACCAAGCAGTGTATATAGGTACAAATTACAGAGAATCGTTTGTGGCAGCCAGCACCTTCTCACAGTTCGGATAATTTTTCATAATTTACCCTACAATATCACTGGGAGCTTTGGACGACATGATTTACAAGTGTTTTATATGTGCCACCAGAATGACGCTCTACAAGCATAATACAAAGTGACACATTGGATGAGCAGAACAGAACGTGTATTTAGAAAGTGTATTTTCGCCCAGAAGAACAAGAGCACCACAGTGCTGAATAACTGATATTTATTGTTTCCCGACTCTATGGCACTCGTCTTTTCAACCTCAGAAGATGAAAGGCTGAGTGGATGGATGTGCCAGGATTTGAACTAGGTTCCATTAAGTCAAACACGGGTCCCTACAACCGGCCCTGGATATTTTCTATTTTTTTTTTCCTACATTTTTATATTTTGCTAAACATTGATATACATAAATACCTCTAGGGACTTAACCTTAAAAAAATGTTTTTCCATTTTTCTTCAGAAATTGTATACTGCTCTACATTTCAGAAGCTTAATACAGTCATGAAATACTTTCCATTGTCCTTTGATTCTGCAGCTCAGATTTAACAAGCATTTGCAATGCAATAGGTCTCACATTTATGCGAGTTTAGGCTATTGGCATTGTAAATGACAAAGCCCTTTATTTATGTTTTAAAACGAAAACAAAAATAAAAGGCATGAGCATGTAGAGCAGTATACAATTTCTGAAGAAAAATGGAAAAACATTTTTTTTAAATGCAAGCGTGAATTGGTCACTCAGCAAGTTGGAAGTTACTGTCTTTGTTCCAGAGTCGCTACCCCTCTCCTGCTCAGAGAGTGTTGCATTGCATTGTATCATCGATATAGCTCCCTCACACGTGTTGTGTGGGCGAGCGCTGTTTGGCACTTCATTTAGTGTCTTTCAAAGGAATGGCTCACAGCGCATGTATTGCATTTTCTGCGTTGTTTACGCGTGGGTACCATTGGCCGCCTGTGCCATAGGAGCCAATATCTAAATATGGTTGCCCCCCACCCTCCCCCAGCTCACATATAGCTCCAATACCTTCGGGTCGAGTTCCTGCTATATAATGCTGCAGTGGCTGCTGAAGTGAATGGAGCATGAGGTCTATTGCAACTGCGAGGTGTACACGTTCTGTGAATGTGCATACGGCTTGCACTGCTGTACTTGAGCTGTGCCTCTTTTGTGCGTCCAACAGAAGGTGCATGGCTGTGCTGTTCCTATTGTGTGTTTGATAGACTTTTGCACTGCTGCTGTCTGTTCTTTACCGACCCTAGGTGGCGGAAGCTTGCTCACCTAATGAGTGTACTGTTTCAGTTCTAGCGCCTGTTATGTAGCTGTTCTGTGTGCTCAACAAGAGTGACTTTCTGGTGTCTCTCTGCTGTACTTTCTGCTTGTGAAAGGAAAGTGTGCTTTGCCTGTTTTAGCTGTGTGAGGGACGCTTGTTCAGCGGCTGCCTGTGCTTAATTTGAGCCGTTGGTTTTCGGCGCTCAGCAGAATTGTCAACATCGACACTTATGACAGTCTGCCACGCTGTTAGTCTAATTTAGAAATGAGCACAAAAGTGTATTATTAATATGATATACATTATAAACGACTAATACCTCTGCTCAAGCCATTCTAACAGCATTGGGTATTTGGAATGGCCTGACTAGTCGCACTTGTAGCAATGTGATGTTAGTAGTTCTGCTGGTACTATCATTGGCTGGACTCACAGGGGCAATAAGGTGGCGCAAGCTACAGTGGCCTCCTGACAAAGCCCTGGCACCTTTTTTTTTTTTTTACAAACTAAGCACTTCTGCCTGCGCTGTATCTATTTACGCAAAAGAAACAATTGATGGACGGAATGCTGGACAATGCAAACATTCACCCCCAGTCACAAGGATCTGGGTTAAATCCATCATTCTTTTGCTCACCACACCATCCCAGTTTGGACCCAGCCATATGCAAATCAGTCTTGACCCTGTTCCTTGTGGGAACAGTCCAGCCCGAACTGCCAAGCCAGGTCCTCCCTGGACCGGAAACAAGCATCCTAGGACCGGTTTCAGGGCATCACCCTTCTTCAGCCAGGCTAGCTTGAATCCAGTAGTGTAGTGAGCACGGGACCCACGTCTGGGCATACCCTTCCCACTTAGGGCGACAAATGCAAAAGAAACAATTGATGGACGGAATGCTGGACAATGCAAACATTCACCCCCAGTCACAAGGATCTGGGTTAAATCCATCATTCTTTTGCTCACCACACCACCCCAGTTTGGACCCAGCCATATGCAAATCAGTCTTGATCCTGTTCCTTGTGGGAACAGTCCAGCCCGAACTGCCAAGCCAGGTCCTCCCTGGACCGGAAACAAGCATCCTAGGACCGGTTTCAGGGCATCACCCTTCTTCAGCCAGGCTAGCTTGAATCCAGTGGTGTAGTGAGCATGGGACCCACGTCTGGGCATACCCTTCCCACTTAGGGCGACAAATGCAAAAGAAACAATTGATGGACGGAATGCTGGACGATGCAAACATTCTCCCCCAGTCACAAGGTTCTGGGTTAAATCCATCATTCTTTTGCTCACCACACCACCCCAGTTTGGACCCAGCCATATGCAAATCAGTCTTGACCCTGTTCCTTGTGGGAACAGTCCAGCCCGAACTGCCAAGCCAGGTCCTCCCTGGACCGGAAACAAGCATCCTAGGACCGGTTTCAGGGCATCACCCTTCTTCAGCCAGGCTAGCTTGAATCCAGTGGTGTAGTGAGCACGGGACCCACGTCTGGGCATACCCTTCCCACTTAGGGCGACAAATGTAAAAGAAACAATTGATGGACTGAATGCTGGACAATGCAAACATTCACCCCCAGTCACAAGGATCTGGGTTAAATCCATCATTCTTTTGCTCACCACACCACCCCAGTTTGGACCCAGCCATATGCAAATCAGTCTTGACCCTGTTCCTTGTGGGAACAGTCCAGCCCGAACTGCCAAGCCAGGTCCTCCCTGGACCGGAAACAAGCATCCTAGGACCGGTTTCAGGGCATCACCCTTCTTCAGCCAGGCTAGCTTGAATCCAGTGGTGTAGTGAGCACGGGACCCACGTCTGGGCATACCCTTCCCACTTAGGGCGACAAATGCAAAAGAAACAATTGATGGACGGAATGCTGGACAATGCAAACATTCACCCCACAGTCACAAGGATCTGGGTTAAATCCATCATTCTTTTGCTCACCACACCACCCCAGTTTGGACCCAGCCATATGCAAATCAGTCTTGACCCTGTTCCTTGTGGGAACAGTCCAGCCCGAACTGCCAAGCCAGGTTCTCCCTGGACCTGAAACAAGCATCCTAGGACCGGTTTCAGGGCATCACCCTTCTTCAGCCAGGCTAGCTTGAATCCAGTGGTGTAGTGAGCACGGGACCCACGTCTGGGCATACCCTTCCCACTTAGGGTGACAAATGCAAAAGAAACAATTGATGGACGGAATGCTGGACAATGCAAACATTCACCCCCAGTCACAAGGATCTGGGTTAAATCCATCATTCTTTTGCTCACCACACCACCCCAGTTTGGACCCAGCCATATGCAAATCAGTCTTGACCCTGTTCCTTGTGGGAACAGTCCAGCCCGAACTGCCAAGCCAGGTCCTCCCTGGACCGGAAACAAGCATCCTAGGACCGGTTTCAGGGCATCACCCTTCTTCAGCCAGGCTAGCTTGAATCCAGTGGTGTAGTGAGCACGGGACCCACGTCTGGGCATACCCTTCCCACTTAGGGCGACAAATGCAAAAGAAACAATTGATGGACGGAATGCTGGACAATGCAAACATTCACCCCCAGTCACAAGGATCTGGGTTAAATCCATCATTCTTTTGCTCACCACACTTTGGACCCAGCCATATGCAAATCAGTCTTGACCCTGTTCCTTGTGGGAACAGTCCAGCCCGAACTGCCAAGCCAGGTCCTCCCTGGACCGGAAACAAGCATCCTAGGACCGGTTTCAGGGCATCACCCTTCTTCAGCCAGGCTAGCTTGAATCCAGTGGTGTAGTGAGCACGGGACCCACGTCTGGGCATACCCTTCCCACTTAGGGCGACAAATGCAAAAGAAACAATTGATGGACGGAATGCTGGACAATGCAAACATTCACCCCCAGTCACAAGGATCTGGGTTAAATCCATCATTCTTTTGCTCACCACACCACCCCAGTTTGGACCCAGCCATATGCAAATCAGTCTTGACCCTGTTCCTTGTGGGAACAGTCCATCCCGAACTGCCAAGCCAGGTCCTCCCTGGACCGGAAACAAGCATCCTAGGACCGGTTTCAGGGCATCACCCTTCTTCAGCCAGGCTAGCTTGAATCCAGTGGTGTAGTGAGCACGGGACCCACGTCTGGGCATACCCTTCCCACTTAGGGCGACAAATGCAAAAGAAACAATTGATGGATGGAATGCTGGACAATGCAAACATTCCCCCAGTCACAAGGATCTGGGTTAAATCCATCATTCTTTTGCTCACCACACCACCCCAGTTTGGACCCAGCCATATGCAAATCAGTCTTGACCCTGTTCCTTGTGGGAACAGTCCAGCCCGAACTGCCAAGCCAGGTCCTCCCTGGACCGGAAACAAGCATCCTAGGACCGGTTTCAGGGCATCACCCTTCTTCAGCCAGGCTAGCTTGAATCCAGTGGTGTAGTGAGCACTGTACCCACGTCTGGGCATACCCTTCCCACTTAGGGCGACAAATGCAAAAGAAACAATTGATGGACGGAATGCTGGACAATGCAAACATTCACCCCCAGTCACAAGGATCTGGGTTAAATCCATCATTCTTTTGCTCACCACACCACCCCAGTTTGGACCCAGCCATATGCAAATCAGTCTTGACCCTGTTCCTTGTGGGAACAGTCCAGCCCGAACTGCCAAGCCAGGTCCTCCCTGGACCGGAAACAAGCATCCTAGGACCGGTTTCAGGGCATCACCCTTCTTCAGCCAGGCTAGCTTGAATCCAGTGGTGTAGTGAGCACGGGACCCACGTCTGGGCATACCCTTCCCACTTAGGGCGACAAATGCAAAAGAAACAATTGATGGACGGAATGCTGGACAATGCAAACATTCACCCCCAGTCACAAGGATCTGGGTTAAATCCATCATTCTTTTGCTCACCACACCACCCCAGTTTGGACCCAGCCATATGCAAATCAGTCTTGACCCTGTTCCTTGTGGGAACAGTCCAGCCCGAACTGCCAAGCCAGGTCCTCCCTGGACCGGAAACAAGCATCCTAGGACCGGTTTCAGGGCATCACCCTTCTTCAGCCAGGCTAGCTTGAATCCAGTGGTGTAGTGAGCACGGGACCCACGTCTGGGCATACCCTTCCCACTTAGGGCGACAAATGCAAAAGAAACAATTGATGGACGGAATGCTGGACAATGCAAACATTCACCCCCAGTCACAAGGATCTGGGTTAAATCCATCATTCTTTTGCTCACCACACCACCCCAGTTTGGACCCAGCCATATGCAAATCAGTCTTGACCCTGTTCCTTGTGGGAACAGTCCAGCCCGAACTGCCAAGCCAGGTCCTTCCTGGACCGGAAACAAGCATCCTAGGACCGGTTTTAGGGCATCACCCTTCTTCAGCCAGGCTAGCTTGAATCCAGTGGTGTAGTGAGCACGGGACCCACGTCTGGGCATACCCTTCCCACTTAGGGCGACAAATGCAAAAGAAACAATTGATGGACGGAATGCTGGACAATGCAAACATTCACCCCCAGTCACAAGGATCTGGGTTAAATCCATCATTCTTTTGCTCACCACACCACCCCAGTTTGGACCCAGCCATATGCAAATCAGTCTTGACCCTGTTCCTTGTGGGAACAGTCCAGCCCGAACTGCCAAGCCAGGTCCTCCCTGGACCGGAAACAAGCATCCTAGGACCGGTTTCAGGGCATCACCCTTCTTCAGCCAGGCTAGCTTGAATCCAGTGGTGTAGTGAGCACGGGACCCACGTCTGGGCATACCCTTCCCACTTAGGGCGACAAATGCAAAAGAAACAATTGATGGACGGAATGCTGGACAATGCAAACATTCACCCCCAGTCACAAGGATCTGGGTTAAATCCATCATTCTTTTGCTCACCACACCACCCCAGTTTGGACCCAGCCATATGCAAATCAGTCTTGACCCTGTTCCTTGTGGGAACAGTCCAGCCCGAACTGCCAAGCCAGGTCCTCCCTGGACCGGAAACAAGCATCCTAGGACCGGTTTCAGGGCATCACCCTTCTTCAGCCAGGCTAGCTTGAATCCAGTGGTGTAGTGAGCACGGGACCCACGTCTGGGCATACCCTTCCCACTTAGGGCGACAAATACAAAAGAAACAATTGATGGACGGAATGCTGGACAATGCAAACATTCACCCCCAGTCACAAGGATCTGGGTTAAATCCATCATTCTTTTGCTCACCACACCACCCCAGTTTGGACCCAGCCATATGCAAATCAGTCTTGACCCTGTTCCTTGTGGGAACAGTCCAGCCCGAACTGCCAAGCCAGGTCCTCCCTGGACCGGAAACAAGCATCCTAGGACCGGTTTCAGGGCATCACCCTTCTTCAGCCAGGCTAGCTTGAATCCAGTGGTGTAGTGAGCACGGGACCCACGTCTGGGCATACCCTTCCCACTTAGGGCAACAAATGCAAAAGAAACAATTGATGGACGGAATGCTGGACAATGCAAACATTCACCCCCAGTCACAAGGATCTGGGTTAAATCCATCATTCTTTTGCTCACCACACCACCCCAGTTTGGACCCAGCCATATGCAAATCAGTCTTGACCCTGTTCCTTGTGGGAACAGTCCAGCCCGAACTGCCAAGCCAGGTCCTCCCTGGACCGGAAACAAGCATCCTAGGACCGGTTTCAGGGCATCACCCTTCTTCAGCCAGGCTAGCTTGAATCCAGTGGTGTAGTGAGCACGGGACCCACGTCTGGGCATACCCTTCCCACTTAGGGCGACAAATGCAAAAGAAACAATTGATGGACGGAATGCTGGACAATGCAAACATTCACCCCCAGTCACAAGGATCTGGGTTAAATCCATCATTCTTTTGCTCACCACACCACCCCAGTTTGGACCCAGCCATATGCAAATCAGTCTTGACCCTGTTCCTTGTGGGAACAGTCCAGCCCGAACTGCCAAGCCAGGTCCTCCCTGGACCGGAAACAAGCATCCTAGGACCGGTTTCAGGGCATCACCCTTCTTCAGCCAGGCTAGCTTGAATCCAGTGGTGTAGTGAGCACGGGACCCACGTCTGGGCATACCCTTCCCACTTAGGGCGACAAATGCAAAAGAAACAATTGATGGACGGAATGCTGGACAATGCAAACATTCACCCCCAGTCACAAGGATCTGGGTTAAATCCATCATTCTTTTGCTCACCACACCACCCCAGTTTGGACCCAGCCATATGCAAATCAGTCTTGACCCTGTTCCTTGTGGGAACAGTCCAGCCCGAACTGCCAAGCCAGGTCCTCCCTGGACCGGAAACAAGCATCCTAGGACCGGTTTCAGGGCATCACCCTTCTTCAGCCAGGCTAGCTTGAATCCAGTGGTGTAGTGAGCACGGTACCCACGTCTGGGCATACCCTTCCCACTTAGGGCGACAAATGCAAAAGAAACAATTGATGGACAGAATGCTGGACAATGCAAACATTCACCCCCAGTCACAAGGATCTGGGTTAAATCCATCATTCTTTTGCTCACCACACCACCCCAGTTTGGACCCAGCCATATGCAAATCAGTCTTGACCCTGTTCCTTGTGGGAACAGTCCAGCCCGAACTGCCAAGCCAGGTCCTCCCTGGACCGGAAACAAGCATCCTAGGACCGGTTTCAGGACATCACCCTTCTTCAGCCAGGCTAGCTTGAATCCAGTGGTGTAGTGAGCACGGGACCCACGTCTGGGCATACCCTTCCCACTTAGGGCGACAAATGCAAAAGAAACAATTGATGGACGGAATGCTGGACAATGCAAACATTCACCCCCAGTCACAAGGATCTGGTTTAAATCCATCATTCTTTTGCTCACCGCACCACCCCAGTTTGGACCCAGCCATATGCAAATCAGTCTTGACCCTGTTCCTTGTGGGAACAGTCCAGCCCGAACTGCCAAGCCAGGTCCTCCCTGGACCGGAAACAAGCATCCTAGGACCGGTTTCAGGGCATCTATTTACAGCATGATGGGGAGGTTACACCGCTCCTGCCTGTGCAGTACCTGTTCACCGTACGCGTGTGTGTAAGTAAAACAATCAGCTCCGAAGGTTCCAGTTCATCTTATAAACACATGATTTTTTGCCAGACCTTCGGTTCTTCACAAAACCTGCAACTAAACAAATTTAATGAAGAAAAGCATGAATGTGGCACTTTTTTGTGAACAAGGTCGGCATGAGCAGTCCATTGTGCTCATTCGGCGCTTTGAAGCAGCAGGAAGGAAGCATGAGGCGCTTTATACTGCAGTAAATAAATACATGCTGTACTGCCCACTGCTTCCGCCGCCCCTTCTCACACAGGGCTAACATTAAGAAATGCTACGAGGAAGAGGTTTAGTTCCCAATTGTTTCAAAGCGCTGTCAGTTATAAAAGCGCAAACAATAATAAAGATTGGACTAGGACCACACAGCGTGTGAACGTGGTGAAGCCGAGCTTAGACAATGTGTCCTGATTCTGAAGTAAACAATACACTGCAACGATAGCAATTATCAATGCGAACACCGGTGACGCTCCTCTTGCACATGTTTTCAGCAGGCGCTGCCATGTGTGACCCCCGGCAATAAACCAGATGAGGTGTTATTATTGAATCTCGCTTTGAATTTTTATTTATTTTATTTTATTTTATTTTATTTAATGCGTTTTTATATAGCGCGGACTTTACCCGAAGGTGTCAGAGCGCTTCACAATAGGACAGTAACATTACATGAGGAGAAGGTTACAAGTGAGCATAATAGCATGAATCTCGGGTGAAAGAACAACAAAGCCTCGTCGGTGACGTTAAGCAAATGGTCTTTTTAAAGACCTGTGAAGTACTCGGGTGCGGCCGCAGTAAGACAGGCGGCAGGCCACAACAGCTCCTCTCCCCCCACGTGAGCCAGGCAGGGGTCCTGGTGTTGCTTGGGCCATTAACACCTCGGCTCCCCCATGTGCCTTACCGGCCCAGAAGTGGTCCTGGTGAACACGGAGTTTCGCTCCCGATCTTCGGCACACAGATGGCTCCATCAAGTGGCCAAGTGGTGCGACAATTATGAAAATCAGTGACACTCGGTTTAAACCAGATCAGCTGATTTTCATCCGGTAGGGTACTGTCTGGTACAGTCGGTTTTAACCGATTTCCGGACAGCCTAATCATGATTTAAATTGCTGACTGATGAATTGTGCCACAGATGAGTTGTGTGTCAACAGATGAATGTAGGAAAAAGAACTCCAGTCAATCAATCAATCAATCAATCAATCAATCAGGGAATTGTAAGCATGCAACTCACCCGTGAGGGTCTCAAGGCGCTGGGGGGAGGGGGCGGGGGTAAGCAGCTTAGTTCAGTCGAAGAGCCAGGTCTTGAGTGTCTTCCTGAAGATGTTCAGAGAGGGAGCACGTCTGATTTCGACCGGGAGCTCGTTCCAGGTCTTGGCTGCGATGTAGGAGAAGGCCTTTCCGCCTGTTCTGGCTCTGTGGATGCGCGGGGTTTCGGCGAGGCCGAAGTCGGCGGATCGGAGGTCTCTCTTGGGTACGTGGAAGGAGATTCTCTCATTGAGGTATTGGGGTCCGGTGTTGTGGAGGCATTTGAAGGCGTGGGTAAGTATCTTGAAGGTTATTCTCTTCTCGACGGGGAGTCAGTGGAGGTCTCGCAGGTGTTGGGTGATGTGCTGTTGTCGAGGGATGCCGAGGACGAGTCTGGCTGCGGTGTTCTGTATGGTCTGCAGTTTGCGGAGCAGGGACTTGTTAATTCCGGCGTAGAGGGCGTTTCTGTATTCTAGTCTGCTGGTTATGAGTGCATGGGTGACAGTTTTTCTTGATTTGGGGGGGATCCATTTGAAGGTCTTGCAAAGGATGGGGAGGGTGTTGAAGCAGGTGGAGGCCACGGCATTGACCTGTCGGGTCATAGAAAGTGAGGAGTCAAGTACGATGCCAAGGTTACGGGCGTGGTTGGTGGGGGTAGGCGGGCTGCCGAGGGCGGTGGGCCACAGGTGCTGTCTCAGGCAGTGGGGGAGGGTCCAAGGATGAGGACCTCTGTCTTCTCCGAGTTGAGCTTCAGGCAGCTGCTGCACATCCAGGATGCGACGTCCTTCATACCTTCCTGAAAGCTGAGTCTGGTGGTGACGGGGTCTTTGGTGAGGGAGAGGATGAGTTGAGTGTCGTCGGCGTAGGAGACTATGTTGAGTCCGTGCTGTCTGACGAGGGGGGCCATGTAGATGTTTGTTGGGCTGAGTGATGATCCTTGGGGCACTCCGCAGTTGATCTCTGTGGGTTCTGAGAGGAAGGGTGCCAGTCTGATTCTTTGGGTCCTGCCGGTGAGGAAGGAGCAGAGCCATTCGAGGGCGGTTCCCCGTATGCCGACGTCGTGGAGTCTGGCGGCGAGTGTGCGGTGGGAGACGGTGTCGAAGGCTGCGGAGAGGTCATGTAAGATCAGAGCTGCGGTGTGGCCTTGGTCGAGGATGGTGCAGATGTCACCTGTGGTGGTGAGTAGGGCAGTCTCGGTGCTATGGTTGCTGTGGAATCCGGATTGGAAGGGGTCGAGGATGGAGTTCTCTTCAATGAATTTCGTAAGTTGGGCGTTGACAGTCTTCTCGGTGACTTTGGCCGTGAAGGGAAGGAGGGAGGTGGGTCGGTAGTTCTTGAGGTCCGAAGGCTTCTTGAGCAGGGCCTTGACTTCTGCACGTTTCCAGTCGTCGGGGAAGGTGCCGGTTTCGAAAGTGGTGTTGATGGTGCGTCGTAGTTCCGGTGCGATGGCGGCAGCGGTTCTGAGGAAGATATGCGGAGGGCAGGGGTCCGTGGGTGCTCCTGAGTGGATGCCTTTCATGGTCGATTCGGTGTTTCCGGTGGTGGTGGGGGTCCAGGCGGAGATGGTGGTTTGGCTGGCGTTGTTGGAGGGGGGGTGGTTTTGGAGTCCGGGGTTCTTTCGTTGAAGTTGTCGTAGAGGGACTAGATTTTCAGATGGAAGTAGGAGCTGAGCTTGTTGCAGAGGTCCTGGGAAGGGGTGATGTCCGTGGCCTCGCTGGGGGGTTTGGTGAATTCTTGGATGATGCTGAAGAGTTCTTTTGAGTTGCCGGCGTTGGCGGAGATCATGTTCTGGATGAAGGTTCGTCTGGTTGATCTAATGAGATGGTGGTATTCTGTCATGGCGTTCCTGTATGTGGTGTGGTCATCCGGCGTTTTGCTGTTTCGCCAAATCTTCTCTAGATGTCTGCATGTGCGCCTAGATTCTTGGAGATCAGCGGTGAACCAGGTGGCCTTCCTGGGGCGTTGTCTGTCAGGGTTACGGAGGGGGGTGAGTTCCTCTGCGCAGTTGGAGATCTATCTGTGTAGTTCTTTGGCAGCGAGGTTGGCGTCGGTCGGAGTGGAGGGGGCATCGCGGTTGAGGGTGGAGTTGAGGTGTTCCTCAGTGACTTTGCTCCAGTTTCTTCGCTGTGGGCGGGGTGCAGGTTTGGGGGCGGTGGATTTGTCAACGTGGAAGTGTACGCAGTGGTGGTCTGTCCAGAGGGGTTGCATGGTATGGCTGAAGTGGATGTTTTTACCTCCTGCGAAGATGGGGTCGAGGGTGTGTCTTCGCAGGAGGTAAAAACATCCATATTCGTAAACAGTACCTTTTGTTCCGGCCAACTGCGTCGGTGTGGGCCAGTCGTGGCAACCATCGCGGTTGCGATGTGAAGTGTAGCGGTGCGGTGCCCTCAAGTCGTGGTGCAGGGAGCGGCTCAGTGACAGTCGTCCAGCAGCGTCGGTGAGACCAGGGCTGCGGTGCGGAGTGAGGCGGTGCTCGCTGCGGTGCTGATAGGTCACGGCGCATGCAGCAGTGTCGGTTGATGGGAGCTGGCGTCTGTCGGCCGAGACTGCGGTGTGGGACGGGGCGGTGCATCATGTGACTTACGAGCGGTGCCCCCAAACCATGGTGCCATCACTGGTGTTGAGGTCAGCATGCAGCGACGTTGTCGGTGAGACAAGGGCAGCGGAGTGAAGCGAGGCAGTGAGGAGTGTGGTGCCCAAAGGTCGCAGTGCAAGCAGCGGCTCGGTGGCAGCGGCAGTCGTCGTCGAGACCAGGGTTGTGGTGCGTAGTGCGGCAGTGCCTTCTGCTTTGCCTTCAGGACACGGAGCCAGCAGCGGTGTCGGTGACGGTGTCGGCTGCTTTCCCCCTCTGTGGCAACTGAAACCCACAGTTCCAGAGGCGGTACCCAGAGGTAAGTGAAGTCTTTGCTGTCCCTGTGACTTCGTGAACAGAAGGCAAGCTCTATTTCAAGCCCTTGGATATACTCAGTGACAAGTGAAGAAACTTCAGTCCAGTCCTTTCACAGCCCAAGGCAGAAGCAGCAACTGCAGGCAAACTCAGCAGAGCAACAACACAGCCAACGGGCAGTACTCCGCCTGGCAGCTATACTCAGTTTCTCTGTTCTCTTGGGCAGAGAGTGTCTGTGCTCAGACCAAACCGGTTTGGTCCTCTCAGGCTCAGCTTCCCGGCAGGAGGTGGAGACTGCATTGTCCAAGGCGGACCAGGCCCATTCAGGTGCAAGGAAATCCCCTCCCACTACTCTAAATGCAGCCCAGGTCTAATCAGCCCAGCCCTGACTCATCAAGGAAAGGCCGGACAGACCTCACACCCCCCAGTTACTGTCTGAAGAGAATGCACATCCCCAGCCCCTGTCGCTCCAAAGCCAGACAGTCAATCCACAACCCAGCAGAGGCACACAGGATGGTTTAGCAAGAAAATACCTACTTTCTAAAAGTGGTATTTTCAAACACAGAACATAAAAATCATCTTTACTAAAAGATGCATTTCTACATTCTGAGTTCAGGCATACTAAACTCCATTTCTCTATCTTGTCCCAATGGGAAGATATACTCGTAAGATGTTACAAAGTATTCCCCATCCTATCCTATGGAACAGATAGCCTTTCAATAGTGAAAAACAAAATACACTGTATTTCACTATCAGGGCATGTCACACACACCGGGACATGTCCTACCTTTCACATACACTGCACCCTGCCCACAGGGGTACCTTGGGCCTACCTTAGGGGTGGCTCATATATAATAAAGGGGAAGGTTAGGGCTTGGCAAGTGGGTGCATTTGCCAAGCCGACATGGCAGTAAAAACTGCGTGCAGATACTGCAGTGGCAGGTCTGAGAACTGAGAAAAGATGCATCTAGTGGAGATCATTCTTCAAATGTCTATTTTAAATTGCTTTATGAATATATTGACAATATGGATGCAAGGGACTGTTATGTCTGTACGCAGTTACCTGCATCAGTGGCAGAGGGAATTACCTATCACTATATTCCTCTTACGTATGGTGTTACATGTAGCCTTCTGTTAAGTCTGTTTTATGTAAAGGGACATTTCCAATATTATTATTCAAATAATGATTTGGTACTTTCTGAAGTATCTTTATTCAAGTATTTGAATCGCCATCCTCATGCAAAGAAAATGGAGACAGTTAATTGTTTCCGAATTTGACACTGGACACAGCTTATGCTCATAGAAACAATTCGACATGTTCTTTAACTGAGGTTGAGAAGAAATTTTGGTATTTGACAGAAGACAGGAAGAGAGCAATGGATGAAAGGGGGAAAACGATTTGGGATCAGAGATATAAAGGACAGTGAGATACGGAAGAAGCAAAACATCAAGACTTAGGAGTTACTACTTCTAGATTGACAGCACAAAGGGAAATAATGTGTGAGTGGAGATAAATCTTCCCTTAACACATGGGTAGAAGTGATTGCGACCACATTTTTTTGAATATGTAGGACTTTGGCTTCTGTTCTTGGGAGGACAAGATCCCGTTATTCCTGGGATTTATTTTATTTTTGGGGAACATGCATACTTTAAATTGCCCTGGGGATAGTATGGTACATGTGATTTAGGTGTAGTTTTACCAAAGATTTATCATGTATAACATTTGAATGATCCTGTGTGGGAAACGAAAATTAGAACTAAACAAGGTAGTAGTGGTGCTAAAATTGTGGGAGACATTTTTGGTGCAGTAATTCCATCTGTAGGTGTGATACTAAAAAGGGAAGCACAGGAGATAAGGGTGTAGAAATGGAGGAGAATCAGTGTAGATTTTATGGTGACATGAAACACCTGGAAAATACTAGATGAAAGTTGTTGAGAATTTCAAGGCATTGATTTGATCTCACCTGATAAGGATTCATATGTGTGTTATTGTGATGGCTAACATAGCTATCAGAGGGGAGATTGGAGGAGCATGATTTAGGTTCCACCCTTATAAGTCACAGAAGTGAGACTATATATGTGCACCTGACATTATATTTACTGTGCCTTATTAATATAAACGCGTGTGACACATTTAAACACATTACTGAAATGAATTCACTGTAGAAACTTAGGGGCATATTACCAAGGATTTGCGATAATTATCGCAAAGCGCGCTTAGCGCTGTGTTTTTTTATCGCCGGCTATCGCTGGATTTCATCGCGGAGATAACGCATTATCAACGCTTATCTCCAAGGCGATAAAAAATCCAGCGATAGCGGCGAAACCCAGCAATAGCGCGAGAAATCCAGCGATAAATTCACTGCGCTAATGGAAAGCTTGCTAATAGGCAGGTGAGGACTTAACCTTACAATCCACCTCCCATTGACAAGATGGTTAAGTCAAGTTTTTATCAGGTGTTAAATTCCAGCGATAATCACGGTTAGCGCGACTTTTCTTATTGCTTCGCGGGCATAGATAATAGGGGGAAGTTGTGTTTGCGACTGTTTGCAGTTGCTTTTAGTTGGGAACGCCTACTTTGCATGTCATTAGCGATAATTATCGCTGATATGCAAAGCGGCAACAAAACGGCCGCTATCGCCATTAAGCTGTCGCTAACAGCTGTTAGCGACAGCTTGCTAATAGGGCGATAAAAATATCGCCGCTTTATCGGCAAAAAGTGCCGCTAAAGTGGCGATACTGCCCTTGATAATATGCCCCTTAGAGATTTATAAATGTGTGCACTAATGTTCAGTTTAAACATGAATCATGTATTCTGTATTTACGTTTTACACGTACACTTCAAGCTATGATTGCATATGTAACTGTATTCTTTTGCTCATGTTTTGCAGTTTTATTAAAAGTTGCACGTGTGCGTGGATAACCAAATAATCGAAGTGCACGTTAAATGCTCAGTTAAAGTTAGTCTGACTAAGGCCTTCATTTTGAAATGTACTTTGCTTGGTCAGCGTATTCTTTCTTTTGCAGGTGCATTCTCAAGGTTTCATTAGCTAGAGGAAGGAGTATTATTGTATGTATTAGTTCATTGATAGTAATGTCTGAGAAGAGAAATCGTGACAGGAAACGCGAAGACCTAATCAGCAGATGAAGACTTCTATTCACTGTGTATCAGGAACGAGTGTTATATACCCCAATGTACCCCAATCTAGGCCTCGGTAGCTACACGACCTTTTACCTACATTTTTCCTACCTTGCTCTGCATAACGGTTCTACCACTGACCTTTTACCCAGTTATGCGTTGAATAAATGTCGATCGGTTCCCTTGAAACTAGCCTAATTTATTATGCATGAAGATTCTTAGAAAAGTCCCTGCACATGACGTACATAACAGGATTAACACACTCTCTATAAAAGTCATCGTCATCTTCATCCTAGGGCGAAAGAACTACTTTACATAATTGCAGGTATTGATTTAGGCTCATTTTCATAATTGTACTCACAACATATTAATTGTGTATGGAACCGTGAGGCTATCTTTATGGTATAAAAGAACCACACCAGCAGGAGACACTTCCACGCTGACACTGGGGTCCTGCATGCTGAAGCTTCAACACGCAGTGGTCTGACATCCCTTGCGGTGTGTCCAACTCGTGACCAAGAGGGAGTCCTTCATTCTCTCCCATCAGGAAATGGGGTTGGCTCTTTCCTAGGCGATTCTTGGCGTTACACCCACATACATGCTAGGTACACTTAGGTGGGGTCCGCATTGCAGGAGTACGCTTGATTACTGTGATGTATATATGCCTGCATATATTCAATGTTTTAGCACCATGGTAGAATTCTACTTTTTATTTACTCTGTTGGTGCTTTTAACCCTATACATTTGCTTTTGTCTAATGATTGCCACAGCACACATGTTTTATACTAGAATGATGCTGGTTCAATAAATGCTTATTTAAAATGTCCCCATTGTTTATTCTGTATATCTCTCTGAGACTAAGTAAGTACGATTGACTGAGCGAAAAGTACTGTACTGTTTCTACAATCCCTGCAGGATCAAGGGTTGTTATGTTCGATAGTTGCCACAAACTATTCCCTCCTTGGTAATCTTAGGGGGCTTATGGTTCCACTGTGAGCTAGCTGGTCTAAAGGCTAACATATCCTTTGGGGGTGTCTGGAATCAGTCTGGACACCAATCCCTTAGTTTATGTTGTCTAACCGCGCAGATCCTATGTATTTTTAGGAACTACACGACACAAGGAAATGCTCAAGTTTGCAGTAACAGTCCAAGTTCTGTGGGAATTGAAACTCAGGGGATGGTGCAAATGCACACCACGAGAAGTGAAATGATTGGTTCTTGGTGGAGTGGGAAGAGATACGAATGTTCCTGAAGTTTCTGTTTGTTTTAGTTAATGATTCACATTGTTAGGAGACAGCAAATTTTCCTTAGATGTTGAGGAGTACAACCTCTCTGCTTCCTTTATTCTTGCAAGTGTGAAGCTTCATGCTAAACACTTATTCTAAGTTTGGAAGACTTCTACTGGAGTCTTCACGATGCTGACACCTTCTCGCATTTCTGAATTTCCTTGAGACGCCACTCTAGAATCCATCTTTATTTATTTTAAACTTAGCACTTTGATTAGATGATCTTAGAACTTATTCATGTTTAGGGGAGAGAACTGGAGTTTCTTTAAGGAACACTTATTTCTAATTCTCAGTTTTTGTATTGCTGTGGCTGTGATTAATTTGTATCTTATCCTACTGATACTGAACCAACTGCGATATTTAAGCTTGCCAGCTGTAATCTTGCATCGTTTTAATATTCTCGTGACATACATATATATTGGACTGACTATTAATTGGAAATAAAATTCCTTAACCTCAGTCATCGATTCCTGGTTATTATTGTGGGGCCAAATGGGTTTCACCAAGATTGAATTGTTTTACTATTGCTAACTCCCTCAGTCAACTTAAAAAGTTCCATCATATGAGAGATTGTAAATCACACACCTGTGCGCTCTCACATTATTTGAGGGTGAGGATGTCCCTAAGGTAATCTGGATATTGGGTGGCATCAGTCCCGGATATGGGTAGCAGGAGGGACCTGTTCCTTGAACATCCCATACATGCTGCTATCACATCACAAATGCCAACCCAACAGCAGTGCTCTCGCTTTGTACGAGAGACGCTGAGTATCGCTGTGCAGACATGGCAGCGTTTTTTTCTTCTTTGAGACATCCGCTTGGAAATGCTAATGTGCTCTGGCCCTAGGTACTGGTGAGTTGGGGATTGCTATAGAGAAAGATCTGTACTCTGTCACAAGAATCAGCAGCAACGGTCCCGGGTAGAAGAGTTGGCCCAGAAGTTGTGTCCCATCAAAGCCCAAGGCCACAAATCCAGTTTAAGAAGCTGCATGTTACAGTTGGTACCGGAGTTGATGTGAAGCTTTATCATATTCTGACGGAGTGCACATTCATGGACAGTGGTGGGGGCAAGGGAGAAATCGGCAGGCGTTGTAGCCATTCAAGGTATGTGTTTACCTTACCATTAGACTCTGAAACATTTACGTAAGCCATGATATTTGCAAGACAGCGAGGAGAACCAGCTACAGCACCATATTCACTCCCACTTGCAGCCATTTACAAATGAATTTGCACAGACCCTCTTTTGTTGTACATGTACATTTTTGAAAGTGCTTTCATCAGTTGTAACTAAAAAGATGGATAAGGGCAAAAAGGACATAGGTAGAGCTTAGAAAACAAAAAAGAGAGGTGCAAAAGTAAAGTGAGAAAAGGAACAGGCAAAGAGAAAATAGAGATAATAAAATGGAAGGATGATGGTAAAACAAAGAATGGAAGTTGAGCTGTTCCGAGTGACCGGTGCACCGAACAGGTAGGAAGCAGAAAAACCCCTGCGCTCTTTTTCGAACAAGTTGCATTGATTTTAGGTTGCCTTCTTTTCATCCTGGTATACAGCCATTAACTCCTAGAGAGTACCGCTTGGTCACTCCGACACGGTGTGGAATCTCCAATGATTTTCTTTTATTTATGTCCTTGGGGCATTTCTAGGACAAGAACGTGGCCTGAGAGTGCAGAGTGAGTAATATGTAGCAAAAGGAAAATATCTCTGCATTTGGGGTCACAGCGCACAAGCAGAAACATTTTCACAGCTGTGCACAACTTTAGGAGGGTGTGAGGAGGACTTGGAATGGAGGAGAAAGGGAGGAGGCAGTCCGTTAGTGGCCGAAGATTATAAAGAGGAGAGCGAAGGACAGGGTTTTCAACGTATGTGGTAAGAAATTGGCGCCTGCAACGGGTGTACGTATATTTGACTCTCGTTGTCGTGGGACGGTGCTAGCAGGAGGGGGACGACCCTGAACCCCCTAGTTTTCAGACCAAAGGTCTCACACAAATGCTAAAGGCCTGTGCACACGTCTACATATATCTGCTTAGTATTACTCTATGTCAATACATAACACAAAAAAGCATTCACTGTGCAAAGATGTCTTAGAAATCACAATGAACCATCAGGATTATTAGTGTTTTCTTCTTTAATTCCGAACGATTGCCCAGCAAACACGTGTTTCGTCTGGGGAAGTACCCCTAGACTTCTTCAGGGCTTTCTGGCAATGGGAAGTGGATCCAAATCTCTCTGCTGGTTGTACTTCCGTCCTGGCTGAATAGTAGTAGTAAGGATTCTCAGCGGCTCGGAGGGGTCCAAGATAGGGAAAACACGGTTCCCAGACGCTGCGACCGTGTTTTCCGCAGATCAGCGTACTTGTTGCTCAGTGAAGCCCCCATTCCGGGCTCCACCACCCGATGCACCGACAGGACCAGACTTGGACTATACTCCGACTTCTACCCTGGAACCGGGACGGAAGTATAACTGGTTTAGAGTGAAGTCCTTACATGACTGAGTGGAGACAAAGGGCCATATTTAGGGCCTTATTTATGAAGGCTTGTGTCGCTTTTGCACCACCATTGCGTCACTTTTAGTGACGCAGCGGCGGCATAAATAATGCGCCATGTTGCGCCATATTTACGAAGTGATGCATCTAGACAGATGCGTCACTTCGTAACCCCCAGCGCTACATTATACCTGCGTCAGGTATAATGTATGCAGGGTGGGCGTTCCCCCGCAAGAAAGGGTCGTAAGAGTGGCGCAGTGAAATCTATGGGATTTCGCTGCGCCACTTCTAGGATGCCAATGCGTCAAAACCTTACGCCTGCCTCATGGCAGGTGTAAGGGTGATGCAGACCCTTTCACATGGGGCTTGCCCCATGTGAAAGGAACATTGCTGGAGTTGCGTCACGCTTCCGACACAACTCCAGCAATGCGCCACTTTTGTGCCGACAGATACGTCAGTAATACTGACGTATCTGTCATTCCTTGCAAAATGATGCATCATACTGTAAACATGACGCATCGATGGTGTCGCAAAGAAGGCGCACTGAGAAGTGTTGCATCGCTGCTTTCACGCATCGATACGCCACTTTTCATAAATGAGGCCCTTAGAGTTTGGCAGGCAGGATGCTCAGTCACACACATGGCGGATATTCTGGCCTTCGTATTACAATGCTTTGTAGTCTATGGCACTTGTAAAGGACGAGTGGGATATTCACTGCATTTTGACGGAGTATCCCTCCCGCGAAACTCCAAACAAGGACTGTGGCCAGAAGTGAGGTGACGTTAACTGAGGAGAGTTCCAGTGCAGGCTCAACTGAGGGTTTGGTGTAGAGAGACTCTGGGGTGTTGAGGCAGCAGGTTGTGTAGCTAGTGTTAGAGGTGGCTATTCAACATGTGGTATTAATTAATCAGATATTAAACAATAGTCAGGCAAATAATGGACTGCTATTATGACTCTGCTACCTGAAAAGTGAACAAGATACAATTTAAAATGCTATCACCTGGAGTGTGGAAAAACAATATATCTGTGGTTATCTTTCCCCAGCAATTAAGATGTACCATTACTGTTACAGATTTACCAGTGGATGGATGACCTAGAAAGAATGTACATGCAGTTGGTGACTCAACACAACCTGGGGATGACCTATGAAACCCGGCCGATGAACTACCTGAAGGTGAGTGTAAAACATCTATGCAGTGAAAGGTAAAGAAGGCCTCTCCACGTGCAAGCGGAGACACTCAGGGGCATATTCACAAGGACTTATCTCCGAGTTATCGCCACCATAACGCAACAAAAGTGGTGATAGATTTAACGCCCCATTCACAAGCGGTTGCAAACTGCAGACAACGCAAGTATTCCCGCGATAACTGCCTCAACATTTACCTCCACGGGTGACACCACCAACTAACCCTAATGAGATGCAGAGTAGGCGTTCCCGTGCAAAAACACACGAAAACACCACTACACCACTTTCACAACGAACTGCCAGATCTGCGATGCGAACCAAAAACAGGCGATAAGCCGCGGTAGCAGCAGGGAATTAACACCTGCCTTCAGGGCCGGACTGGGAACCAAAACCGGCCCTGGCAAGGTGCTCGGCCGGACCCCCGAGGGGTTGGGGATGAGGCCGAGCTATTTGCCAGGGCCGGTTTCGGCCGATTTTGTTACAGGGGCCGATTTGGCAGCTATGCTGCAAAAACGTCCCTGTAACAAAAACGGCCCTCCAGGGGCCCAAAACCGGCCCCCCACCATGGCGGCCCACCGGGGAAATGCCCGGTGCCCGCTATGGCCAGTCCGGCCCTGCCTGCCTTTTGCTGGTGTTAAGCAGGACGACTACCTGCAGCATGAAAGGGAGCCCAGCCAAGAGCCACATCTGAAGACCCACAGATGCCATGGAGACAATGATCATGCAGCCCAGAGACCCATGAGGGCCACAACACCCACCGCCACCACTCCCAGGCCCCCCCACGGACCCTCCCCCCGGACAAACACATACCGTGCATGACACAAGAGCCACAAAAAGCGCATGACGTCGCACAATGACAAACAGAAACACACATGTGTGGTCAGAAGAACGAGAAACAGTCACTCATCATTGAAGTAACAACCAAAAACTTTATTGAATACAACACAAAACACCAATGCGGAAGACTCCTGTCGGGTTTGTCCGGGACAATCCTGATGTCACAGCCTGGGAAATAAAGCACATAATCAGAACGTGTGTCATGCGCACATCAAAGGAGCGAGGCACAGAGAAACAGAGAAGGAAAGAAAGGCAGAGAGAGAAAGAGAGAGAGAAAGAAAGAAAGGGAGAGGGAGAAGGAGAGAGAGAAAGGAAGAGAGGGAGAGAGAAAGAGGGAAAGGAAGGGCAAGGGAGAGAGAGAAGGAAAGGAAGGGAGAGGGAGAGAGGGAGAGGGAAAGGAAGGGAGAGGGAGAGAGGGAGAAGGAAAGGTAGGGAGAGGGAGAGAGGGAGAGGGAAAGGGAAAGGAAGGGAGAGGGAGAGAGAGAGAGAAGGAGGGACACTGCCGCCCCAGCGCACCCAGGCACCACTGCTCACCTGCTGCCACCGGTGTGTCTCCAACCACGTGCCGGTATACACTGCAAGCCACCAGGTCTGCAATCTGTAATCGAGGCCAGAGTCAATCATGGCAGAGTCCATCACACTGCACACGGCAACAACGCCTGTCTGTCCTGCTCACACATGCAGCCGCACCCTACCCCCTCCCGCCGGCCAGCGCTGGATGTCCGCACTTGCGCACCCAGGCCCCACTGCTCACCTGCCGCCAATGGTGTGTCCACCAGTGGGCACACCACGTGCCCGTGCAAGCTCCAGGCCCAGGTCCCGCCAACATGGCATGCTCCACATCATGCAGACCCACACCGCGGCCCAGCAGGTCCCACACATTACGCTGAGTCCTGAGGCATCAATGGCAGAGACCACATCAGTGCACACGTCATCATCGCAGGCTGCACACCCGCTCAGCAATTTCGGTGCCACTAACCCTGTGCAACCCCAGTCAGCGCCACGTGGTGGTATGCCCGTGACGGCCGCAAGGCTTCGGGTGCCACTAACCCTGTGCAACCCAAGTCAGCGCCACGTGGTGGTAGGCCCGTGACGGCCGCATGGCTCCGGGTGCCACTAACCCTGTGCGCAACAACTCATGGGCCCTTTATGATTGAGTATCGTGGAACGTCCATCATCCAGTCACCACCGGCAGTGGGGAATGTGACGTTGTCGGCCCCTTATATTGGCGGGGTCACATGGCCCGTGACGCCTGTGCCGGATGGGTGTGGTGTGCGTGCAAACCTGCCCTCAGGGAGTGGTCGTGACATGCTGACAACTAGACCAGCGACCTGCAGACCACTAGCGTGTAAACCTGCGACTTGTAGCTATGTGGCCCCCCCCTCGGAGCGTAAGCGGAGTGGTCTGGCCTGGCGTACGCCGGACCAGCGCAGGGCTTGCAACAATGACTCGGGGGCTCTGGGCGTGGTTCAGTCCATGTCCGGACAAGGAAGTGACTAATGCGTGTGTCCCTGTTGTAGTGTCTACGGCACCCGGAACGCAATCGGCAATGTAGCACACTGTGACTGGAATCCCACTATATGAGCATCATTGATGTTGGGGGGCATCGCTGAGCCTACATTCATCCACACATTCATACATGAATGATGAAAGACATGACATAGCAGTGCGTTTCTGAATGTTTAATGCACATCCAGTGGAGTTTTGCAGCTGGAGCAGTACAGGGCCATGCCAACCCCACTTCACAATATGGGCCCGTGGAGGGCCAGCCAGAGTCCATCGGGGAATGACAAGTACAGCGGAAGAGGAAGAGTACAGTCCGCAGTCTGGTCGCCGTGTCATTGGTCACCAAATAGGATATGGCAGTCCATGTCGCGGTACAAGGTGAGTGCAGCAGAGTGTATCGGGGGTCAGTGGAAGGTCATGGGGCCATGTGCGGCACCAAGCAGCAACAGGCCAGGTGGCGGACATGAATGCTAGTGTCTCCTTCTGAACTCAAGCCCATCCACGTCCTCATCCTCGGATGTGTGCTCTGCCCCACCTGTGGGTGGTGCAGTTCCGGCTGCGGCACTGTGTGCCACTGACACATCAGGGGCCGGAGGTGGATTGTCGGCTGCACTGTGTGGCAGTGACTCATCAGGTGCCGGAGTGGGAATGCCTGCCGCACTGTGAGGCACTGACACACCAGGGGGAGGAGATGTGGATGGTGTAGGGGCAGCAGCATTCATCTGCGCCACGCCTTGTGGCAGCAATGCCATGATGAGGACATGCAGGGCATGGTAGATCCCAGCTACATTTCGCTGATGTGCAGCGGTGACTGCCATCCTTTCCGCCTCCATCCGCACCATGTCCTCCATGAGCCTCCGCATGTGTGCCATCTCACGGCTGAGATCGCTGGAGCCACTCTGAGCGGACAGGTGTTCTTGTCTCCGAGTCATGACTCCAGCGATGTCAGCCAGGGCTCGCTGGAGACCATGGAGCGGCGTGTGGGTGTCCGTTAGGGACTGGAGGTGGTCCCCGATGGGACTCAGACACCCATGGGTGGCATCAAGTTTGGTAGCCATGAGGTCCAACTCCACCCGCACCTGCTCAGCCATCTCCCTCTGGACCTCCAACACACGGCGTTGGAACGCCATGTGTTGTTCGGGGGGGTCTTGGGAGACAGCCGGGGTTGTGGGTGCCTCCTGCTGGGTGGTTTGTGGAGTGGGTGGGGTCACCTCGATGCAGCTGGGCTGCCCTGGTCCTGGAGGTGATTGCCGGATGAGTTCAATGATGTCTTGGAGGGCTTGGGTGTCGATGCTGGTGGTGTCCTCCTCGTCATCAGTGAAGAGTGGCTGGGACTGCTCTGCAGGTGGCATTGACGGTGCCCCTGCAATGTGAAGGGGAGATGCTGTATTACAATGTGTCCACATGTATATGGCCGCATGGTACATGTTCACATTCAGACAGCATGGCAATGTACATTGTGACAGTGTGTAGATCAGGGCCATGATCCAGATTCATTGTGGGTGTGCACTGTGCTCTGCTTGGTTGTGCATGTGTGCCATTGTGGCCATCTCCCCCCATCCCCCCAGTACCTGGTGGTTACTCACCCTGTTGCTGTTGTGTTGTGTCATGTCGAGCAGTGTCCGGTGCCCCGACTCCTGCCACGGTCTCCACACTGATGACTGTCGACACCAGCTCCTCCATGTCATCCAGCTCCAGCTGTGGCACTGGACTCCCACCTCCAGTCTGCATTGCTGCCTTCTGGTTGCCTGCGAGTTTCTCCTCGGTCTTGCGCTTGATGTCAATCCATCGCCTCTTGACCTCGTCCATTGACCTGTTGTGCTCTCCGACGGCATTCACCTTGTCCACGATGGACCGCCATAATCCATTTTTGGTGCTCAATGACACATTGGAGGCGACGAACAGTTGTTGATGGTGTTCTATCACCTCCGTGACCAGGATCCTATTCTCCTGCGGACTGAACTTCGTCTTCCTCTTCTTCTTGTCCTTGCCCTTCCCTGTCACCGAGGTCCCAGGTTGGTCGTCCGGGGTGCTTGTGGGGTTCCGCTCGTTCTCTGCGCCTGCTCCGGCTGCCTCCATGGTGCTTCGGTGTTGGTCATTTTGTGTTTGTGTGTTTTTTCTCCTTTTGTAGTGATTTTCCCGCCTGCTGTGTGTGTATGGCAGGCCTGGCGCTGCTTATCGCTGATTTCCTCATCACGAATGGGCTCATCGCACGTTTTTTGGTGTTGGGGTTTGTGTTTTTGACTCCGTCGCGGTGGTTGTTTTGCGTACATTGGCCGCGTTTTCGGAGGACTATCGCATGGTACCGCCGTGTTGTGAATTCCAGGTTAACACGGGGTTATTTTCCCGCGATCGACTGCGATGTGTAAAGTTGTGTTAACATTTTTTGGTGATGTTTAGCGCACGTTCTTGTGAATATCCCCCTCAGAGTGCGCATGTGCGGAGATACTCAGTGCGGCATGTGTGGAGATACTCATAGTGCTGCATGTGCGGAGATGCTCACAGTGCGGCATGTGCGGAGATACTTTCAGTGCTGCATGTGTGGATATACTCACAGTGCGGCACAAGCCCCATTGTCAGTGCCTCTGAATTTACATCCTGTTCACCTGCTTTGAAGGCGCATCTGAAGCCCCCGTGAGGCTAGACGAACACTTGGGCTGGACCTATCCTTCTGTTTATCCCTTTCAAGATTTTGCCAGTGCTTAATTTGTAAATGAAATTGTGCCAGTGCTCAAAGCTCTGCTCTGAAACAGGCGGCTGGTGCAGTTAAATGTGTGGGCAAGGAATTCCAAGGCTGTGCATTCTTAAAGACACCCCATTCGTCTTTATCTCACTTCTGCATGTCCCTGCTTTCTCCATTTGTGATGGTGTTTATTTCTTTCTCTTCCTTCATCTTTCCGCTTTTTACGTTTTTTTCCTTTATTGCTCTCGGTAAATGTCTAATGCAGATAAATAAGTGCCGGCCCCCAAATATAAGCGCAGTGCACCCCACCAGAAACCAAAGGCCCAAATTAAGCACTGGAGCCACTTGCAGAGAAATACAGAGCAAAGGGTGAACTTTTGCTCCTCGTTTCTTTGCTGTTCTCTTTCGTTAGCAGATGAGCAGGAGACAGGGACACACTGGTGAAAACAATGTCATGCATAACAGCAGTGGGTGCTTCTCTCAAGGGCTTAGTGCAGCAGTGCACAGTGCAGTGTAACTCAGGCGAAAGAGCATGAGGGGTGTTTTGTACCCTAATTTAGCAACTTTCACTACCTAAACAGCAAAATGGGAACCATATTCTTTTCTTGCGTTAGGGCACACTTGTTAGGCAACTGGCTGCACTTCACCCTCTTGTCTCTTTTTCACTTGCGGCACTCTGTATCTGATCATCTGGTGTATTGACAGTTGAACCTTGCCTTTTGTGTTGGTAGCAGTGCTAGCAAGGCACCATTATCATTGTTGTTTATAATCACTTCCATTCAGTAAATGAAACCTAAGAAATATTTAGAGCCTCTACGACTTATCTGTCAGCTCTAAGGTTTATGGTTTCAGATGTCCCCAAAGAAAGTCTTTTCTGCAGCACAAATGAATGAAACCACCTAAGGGCCAAAGAAGTGGCCTGCGTGGCAACTAGGAGGTGGTGACAGGTGGCCACATGGGCAAAGGTTTGCTTTTTTCTGTGGGGCTTTCATCTGGGGATGTTTCTGGGACCAAGATGGAAGCAGATGCTCCTTGACAATAGAATGGGCCAGCTACATTTGACACTCCTGCAAACAATGCTCTAAAGCTATCCTGTATTACCCCAGAATGTAAACTGTAGACAGGTGCTGCGGCAATAGATCATTTTGTGCCCTCTGGTTCTCATTCTGGGCCCTCAAATCATACAGGGGAGAGGGAAAACATTGTCTTTTGGAAGGACAGCTCAATTTCCCAAAAGATTACAACTAATGCAAAGAAGGGGTTCTAGTGTGTTCCTGCACTATCTCCTACCGGAAAAAAGAGTTCCTAATTTAAAACAAGCATTTGCAATGGAATAGGTCTCGCATTACTGAAAGTGTGAGCTATTGGCGTTGCTAAAAATAATGCAGCGCCAATAGCTCAAACTTTTAGTAATGCGAGACCTATTGCATTGGAAATGCTTGTTACTAGTTGGGAGAAGTTCAAGGTTCGATGCAAAACGTATTACATCGCAGGCTATTACCAAGGTTGTCCACCTGTTTTGTGACCAAACATGACTCCTTCCCCGCCACAGGCCTGGGTGGTTCCCCGACCAGCCAGGCCTCCCCCCAAAACCGGTGTATCAGTGTTGAGATAAAGTATGAATTTCCAATGCCATAAGATTCTCCACAAAAAGAACGTGGCCGCTGTCTGAGAGATGGACTCCATCCCAGGGGGCAATGTGTCCCCCCTGATGCACCCATGGGGGATCGTTTTTAACCGTGAAGTATTAAGAAGCTGCTTCCCAAATTCCGTTGCTTTGTATTGTGAGCAATGCCATAAATAAAAATGCCACCAAATTCTTCACAGACCATTTGTTGCCATGGATTGACAAATGAACCCTATCCATGCGAAGAACAACTCACCTGGAGGCAACCACAAGGAATTGTCTTTGGCAATACAATTTAAGCAACTGTTTCTTGTTCAAGATACCTTAGTAATTTAATTCATCCAGGCTCTTAGCAAACCAGTCTAGCCTCCAGACTACTCCCTCGGATGACATGGAACCCCACAATGGCCAAGCCCAGACATCTCTTAGCCAATCCTGACGTTTCCCTACTAAAGTTTTCAAAAATATTCCCCGTTCAACATTGCCAATCTTCGTGACTAATATGTCGGATGATGACTGCAGGCGGCTGTAGCCCCTTGCCTGCGACCTTCTTGATGAACTGGCGTAGATCACCCAAGCAGTGAGTGCCTCATGCTGCCCCAGCAGAACTGAAGACTCGCTTTTATTGCCTGTCTGCTAAGCTGGTTCTGGGCAAGTTGCATCTGCGCACCACTCGAAAAATTGACCGAGCATCCATGCACTGGCTTAAGCCATGTGACCCAATGGAAACCTGATAGGAGATAGAATACATATCCATTGTATCCACTTCATGTTAAGACACACGTATAGCTGCTTCAAGCCTGTTTTATCACCATCTCATCCTTTTTGCTTCCTATGTGGGACGTCGTTGTCCCACACTAAAGGAGGTTGCATTGTTATTTGGTGAGTAGCGTCGTGGACTCTGCTGACTAAGCATTGCTTTCCCCCAGAGTTCGATAGACCCCTAGTTAAGAGTTGTTGCCATCTGTGTTCATGAGTGACCTGGCCTCAGACAAGGGGAGGACTGAGCATATTTCTGGAATTGACCTGTGGGACAGCACATTGAGCAAGGGCTCTGACGTGACCCAATGAAACTGAACTCTGATGCAACCTGACATTAATAAAACCCCTCTCCTAATAGTGCTTGTTATCACATATATATGTGTATTATGTCTAATAGTCCATTATTATAGGGAGCTGTATAATCCCTTCCAGAGTGACTATGCACCAGACCAACCACCACCAGGGAGAGTTCCACAACTAAATGCGTTTTTAAAGTCTTAAACCTATCGTGACCCATTGGACATTCCAAAAATCATTTGTTACGGAGGTCCATAATTAGCTGGCCCCCACAGTAAAGTGTCTTACCCCCTTCCTTTGAGGGCGGTACGGTATACAGCAGTAGTTTAGGAAGTGCTGAAAGTTGTGTTGTGTCTCAGCTTTAGAACAATGGTGATATTCCTTATAAAGGCCCCCATCAGCGGGGCATCGCATAATCCAATCTAGTAAATATAACAGCTCAGGCAACAATAAATTGATTATCTGGCATTAGTGAATGCTGACCTTCCTTAAGGGGTTGAGTTAAGAGTTAGAGGACCTAATGCACAGAGTGAATAAAGGCCCTCTCTGAGGATCGAACTCAGGACCTTCAAATTATGAGAATGACGCGCTGCCTACTGCGCTAAGAAGGCTGCACGGAAAATTAAGAACGCAGCTTCACCGCTGCGTTCAGGGCAGCAGCGTGGCAAGGTCCAGGGCGCGGGCACAGCAACAAGGTCGTCGGAGGCAGCCAGGAGAGGGAAAACCAGCTAACTATGAGGGGATGCGCTCCCCCTTTTATCCTCGCCTGGCTGCCCCGCGACCTCCCAGGCGCCCCCCTCACACCCACCGGCCTACTGGCCAATCACTTATCGCGAGTGTCCCGCCCGCGAAAATTCGAAATTGCGGCACCGGTCCGAACCGGCCCACACCTGTCTTGGGGGCTCGCCATCGGTTGGCGTTGCCCCCTGGGCCAGTTCCTGACTATATATTTCTTTCAGAGAGTCTTAATCACATTGTTTCATGATGGCCGAACTCCCCGGCTTCTATTCTCCTTAATTGGACTGAAACATGGTCTAGCGCAGCACTGAGTGGAAATCGCCTCTGGGAGTATTTGCTGCTTAGCCCATCCTTGGAAAACCAGTTTGCCCAATTAGTTGCGTTGCTGCTTTGTGGCACAACTAGGAGGAACATTATTGTTTTCTTGCCAACATGTGACAACTCCAATCAGGGAAATGTCTAGGACAGTGGACACCAGAAGAGGCTTGGACGCACTGACTGAAATTGCTCATTATCCTAAAAATATATCGAAGGCATTAGACGATGAAAAATAGGCACATTCGCGATTTCCTCTTAAAAATATTTTATTGTTTTGAATATTGACGAGCCTGGTGTGGTGTGCCGAAGTATATTTTTGCAATGAGATATTTAAACAGTGGAGGCGTGATCAGCAGATTAAAGATTCTATCAAACTTTGAGCAAGCAAACAATTGTGAGTGTTCAATGAGTGAGGACCAGGTCTAACGCTGGAAGACCTGGCGAGGATTGCAAGACTGGAGCGAGGTGTCCTGTTGTTTATGTGGCTGTTATGAGGCAGCAGCCTGGGGGCGGGGTAGGTGTCTGTCTGTCTCTGCGCTTTAGTGCCATTGCACCCTAGTCTGGAGGAGTGATTTGTGATAGACAAATTCTAGGAGTATTTTATTTTTTAACAGTACCGTTTGTGGTATATGTGTTTCTGATTTCTAGCCGGGGCCATAGTTATTATGTGGATTTGACGCATAAATCCAGTCGCCATTATTGCAAGAAAAGGCACATTATATAGCATAAGGCGGCACATTCTCTGTCAATATAATCTCGCTTTATTGTCTTTGTAACAACCAGTAATATTGCCTGGGCAGAAGTTTCAACTCATTACTATACATTCGGCCCATAATTTTGCCAATCATCTACTAAAAGGTGACCAGTTAACCTTTGAAGTGGCATCGCGGGTTTCAGTAACTTTTCAATCGATTGAGCTAGAAACTATGTTTGTTCAAAATAGCTAATTGCACAGTTGAATGTCAATTATGTTGCAGGTGTGACAAATCCATAATTATGCAGAAAACGCTGCATTTTCATTACCACATAATTACTACAATCCTGATAATTGCTGCTGGTAGCAAATGGAGTCTGTTTCGTTATACAGTAAAGTGGTGCCTGTTTTCCTAAACGGTCAAATGTCCCTGGTCTCCTATTAGTAAATGTGCAATTAATGTGTAGCGCCCAATGTCGGCATTTTGCAATATCTAAGTGCTAACAGTTTTGCCAGATAAAGGAACCAGGTGCAGAAAATAAAGTGATTTGTCCAGGATCACATAATATATTGGGGGAGTGAGGGGGATTAGGGCGGTGCTCTTTCAGTCCCATCGTAATATGTTAATATTATTTGTATTTGTACATTTTTATGTGCGGCTTTACTTGTCCGGGTTTCAGGATGCCGATTCTGTGTAGCGCTCAATTCCTTTCCCGCTTCTAAGTACTGTGGTTAACAGGTGTTATTACTATCCAGTGTCTTAGTACTCACTCAGTATGTCGACCTTTGAAGGCTGAAAAGGTTAGTTGGCCCTTGCAGGGTTTGACCCCTTGCGCTGCAACACCAGCTGTCATCCGTGAACCCTTAAGGGGCATTAACAGATGGGAAGATTCAACACAAGGGGCATCCGCTTTTAAGATAATTTACCCGTCAGATCACACGCCTAGGGGACTAGCAGACCTGGGAGGTGGCATTTGTACTTTCTGCCGGTCTCTTGGGGCACTGTGCATCAATCTAAAGTCAATCGGTGACAGACTGAACAAGTATATACCTAGTGTAACAGTGACGTTTTGCCTGACCTTTACAATTGCCGAGGCTCTCCCTGGCCAATACTATGTATAACGTCATCAACAAGAACTACCCGTTCGGTTTATTCTGGGCTGTCCTCGTGGGGTTAAGACTGAAAAAACATAAAATGTATTAATGAAATCCGCTGTCCACTGGCAGGCGTACATGTTATTTACATCTTTTTGTTTAAATGCATATTTGCATTTTCTACCTATCAAACATATGTAATTTGTTCAGAATTACTGTGCTTAAACAGCGTGTATTGTTACGAGAGAGTACCGTTTGTGCATCCTTGGTGAGTGGAGTGGCTTCCTGTTGACAGGAGACCAGTAAACATACCAAGCCATTGCTTCTCTGGGACTGGTTGTTCTTTGATTCCAATGGAACAGTATAATGCTAGCGGCAGTCTTTTGAAGGAAAACTTTAACTCCCAGACTCGAGACTTCAATGCGTCCATAGATGACGCGCGGAGCGCCACTGCCTTCAAAATAATTGCCTTTATAGCAGAGAACGGCTCTCCTGATAGAACTGTAAGTTACTTGCATCTAATACTACACCACCCCTGTTCTCTTACTATAATACAAATAGCTGCATAGGCTTTAAGCTTGTGCCGAAACCATTTAGCGTCCTGAAAAAACAACAACGGGATTGGACCGATATTTTTTGACACGCAATATTATTTGTGTAACGAATGCTACAAATGTCATAATACCTACTTCATTTGTTCAATATTTTCATTGCCATCGATATCCCCTTGCCAAAGGGGCTTTAAATCAATGACCACTGAGTTTCAGCGCCTTGTTATCCCCTTTACTTCGGTTCATACGCTGTGCACGCTTTTACTTTCAATCGCTGAATGTAATTAAAGCACGTCGTGGACAAACTCATAAAAGAAAGACGTGCTTACCGTGTATGAACTGAAGTAAAGGGGCCAATAGCCATGTGAGGATACAAATGACGACATGGCTGTATTAAGGCGGGACTAACAAGCCTCATAACGAATCAGAAGACAGCATTTACAAAGGACAAACACACAAGCCAATAAAAAATAAGGGCGGGGGAGTGGGCGGAGCTTCTCTCTGTACTGAACTACCCCAGATCTTTGCAGAGCAGCGCTTGCGCACTGGCTCACGCTCGACCTAAAAAGGACTCTCACCCACACAAGATTTGTGGCATGCCTCATCATTACCACTAATGTTGCCGGACGGGCTCAACCCCACTTTTGGTGGGAGCACTTCGATGGTAGTCCTAAAGACTTAACAGGCGTCTGAATGTAGTTGGAAAATGAAAATAGCCTTCATGTGTCCCCAAGAGGATTAATTAGTAGGGCACCTTTTTTTTTGCATATTTATATAGCGTGAACTCAACCCGAAGGTATTGGAGCGCTTTACATGAGCACCAGTTACATTACACAAGGACACATTCATTATTTGGTAGGCGCGGGGAGATTAAATGATCTGCCCAGAATCACATGATGTTGAGCAGACACAGAGGCTGGAACCCGGGTCCCAGCTCCAAAGTCGTCAGCTCTAGCCATACGTCTACATCCTCTCCCCTTTGGCTGGTTTAAAAGCAGGATGGGATGCGAAAGGAAGCTTTTATTGGCTCCACCTTTCCCGGGTCAACATGTTTCAGCCTGTCAGCTTTAGCCCAATATGTTTTCTGGCTTTCGTCAAGACCATTTAGACCCCCTTAAACACTGTAAATGTCACTCTTTCTAGTAGTGACGATCACTCCAATCATACACATACACTTTACTGTCATTTCCCAGTTTCAAATAACGCCTGGAGGTCTGGGTAGCTCTCGAATTCTGTGTAGATAGGCAATACAAGTAATTAAACAGTTTTTTACAATCAACGATAATTTGAATTATATTTGTGAATCACTGCACACTCTATGAATTCAATAAAAGTGGAGGGGTGTAGTATCATTAGTGATCAATAACCTGTACTCATTACTGTGACGCATTCACTTGGGGAAGCCCCGTGCTTCAAGCTAGGATCATCTTTTAACCTTGTTTGCAATCATTGCTTAGAGGTTAGAAAACATAGGCAAGTTTATTTTTTATTGCCACAGCCATATCCCATCAATCCAGTGGGCTAGATTGTGTCCCTTTCTGCACAAAAACAATCATCCCTACAACTCAAGGGTGCCTGCATTGGCGCATGGCAGCCCATTGTACGCCAACGCAGGGGAAAAGGACAGGAATGCGCTGTACCTTGTAGTTACGATGCATTACTGCCCTTTTCTTTTGATGCACGGCAATGCAGCAGGAAAGCTTGCTGCACTGCAGTGCGTCACAATATTGTAAATGAAGCCCTTATTCTTTTGGAGTGGCAGTGCAAAGAGTTAACAACTGAACTGTGAAGTGCGTGCTTTTAATTATAATAGTATTTACATTGCACTTACTACCCATGAGGAGGTGTTGAAGGGACAGTTATGTAAAAAAAATTGCATTATTTATGGTCTGGGTATTACTAAAATCTATATTTTGGAAGCACCATTCTATTGTAAAACATTTTGCGCATTTTGTAGCAGTCTATCTTATACTGTGTGTAATGCAAGTATAAATTAAGGACTTACATATTCACAGTGCTTTCTGTCACATGCTGTGACCTCGTAGCACTAAAAATACATACATCACTATGCTCCACTGCACAAACCAAAGTTTAATTCTGTGACTCTCTGGTTACACACAGACCTCTGCAGTGCATTAACTAATAGAGGTTTCATAATATGCTATAGTGAATTTCCCACTGAGCAACAACTTTTTAAAAATTTATTTTTTATTTAAGCTGCCCGATATTTTATATGTAGAAGCCTGACTGTGAAAGACCTAAAAAACATACAGAATATTTTGTTTTTAGCCACACCTTTGATCTTGCCCCCACACTCATTGACCCCGCCCTTATTGCATGCAACATCACAGTTCCCATACGCATAATTATAGATTTGCCGCATTTGCTGCATATTCTGCTGATTTAACAATAACATTTTTTGTTTATAGCTCAAACGGTTCAAAAGTAAATAAAAAGCAGCGACACGTGTTGCCACACGGTAGAAGGCCCTTTGCAAAGCAGGACTGGTCACTCTTTTGTTGCTTATTGCCATATTTGGATATTAAACTGGTACTGATGAGGTGCAACCACAGATTGACCATCTCACTGGAGAATAACTGGCTCACCCATCACATTAGGTCAGAAAGGTGTTATCATCTAAATAAGTTTCTGCAAATTAGGTTTTGCTTGTGAAAAATAAGGTACCATTGTGCATTTTTGGGTAATTCTTTTTGGAGACTTTTTGTTTGAACTGTGTGATAAGCCTCTGACACCGAACCACAGTCACCCACAAACCTTTGGTTTGTTAAACACTGTTTAATATTATTTCCCCACCATAAAATGATTTGCCATGGGAATTGGTGGTGTGCATGGTTGTCGATGATGAGGAGTACCAGGTTCTAGAAACGTTTGTAATTAGGGAGTCCTTACGCCCTAGGAGGGGTCTCGGCATCAAAAAGTTTGAAGGCCTCTGCTCTAAATGATCCTTTTAGTGCTCCTTTTTTGTACATTCACAGAACGATCTGCAAGATCATGCCTGGATCATCTTTCAGAATTTATTTACATGTGTCCTCTGCCTCTTCCCATGTATTGTCTTGTGGATTGTTACCTGCCTTGTTATGTTGGCCTAGGCCTGGCTGCCATGCTGCTTTTCTTTGCGCACGTTACACTGAGCCGGGCCTTCCTCGCCCTTTGCTCGTGCCAAGTTCTTTTGCACTGTCTGCATTTTCTGTTGTTCACCTTTTTGGGCTCAGTCTGCACAAACATGTACAAGGTCGCATAACAATGTATTTCGGTTCTTCCTGATATGGCCAGTCTCGCGCACCCAGACATAACATTATGTGCAATTGCCATGAAGAATTTGGTATGCTTTTAATACTGTGGTTTACTAGCGCTTAACACACTTGGAGAAATCCCTTTCAGTGAGAAGAGCTATGATGTCCTGCTGATGTAACTCTGCATCTAGAGACTGAGGTATGGGGGTTCGCTAGTCAAAGCCCAGAGGTCTTCTATTATTATAATAAACTATCTTACTGCAAGGGGAGGGTGGTAATGTAATTTATACGTTTATCCACTGAGCTCCGAGATGCTTTCCCCGTTTGTATTCTATGGAATTGTAACCATGCTGCTTATATTAGTCATATGCATTATGCTATTAGTACTGACACGTGTACTGTACATTAGAGCACGTAAGTTGGAATAAACATTTTAAACTATCCAGTGTCTCTTCCTACGCACCTTGTGGACAAGTACGAGTGAGTGACGAAAGAGTGTTCTTGCTTCTGCGAGTCCTGAGATAAAGATACCGTGTTCTGGGTTGTCCAAACATTAGTACTTGGGTGCTAATGGGATGCTAAGCTAGTTGGGTTGGGGTTTTTGGGTGCTACGGTATATGGTGGCAAACCACTGTATTCCGGGGTCCCATTTTCCTGTGCATAGCTCTGTGTATGTGCAGAAACCTTATGACATGGCGCGACCACCGTGGGGCAGCTTATCTGCGAGACGCTTGAGTAGTACTTGTGCTTGTCCACAAACCCCTCGCGTACGCTTCCGGAGGCGTATGTGACGGTGATACCTCCTATATTGAATGTTTTATAGGTTCTTTCAAGCTTGATGTTATTAAAAAGGTTAGTTAACAGACCCATTTTTGTGCTCCCTGTTAGGTTGTCGGATATTATTGTTTAGTCATGGCTGGTGTGGCGATTGCTGCACATAGTCGAGGAGCACTCCGAGACCACTTACGGGTGTATGGAGTGCCTGATACAGGGATCGATTTGGTCTTTGTGGTTCAAGCCGATCCGGCTTACCACTTTGAGGTGTTTTACACTTGGATCACTTTTGAAGCGGTGGAGGCAGATGATAATCTGTTTCATGAATATAAACCCACCGTTATTCCTGCTGCATATCGACCCTATACCAATCTTGAAGTACCTCTCACGGCTTGGCAGCACCGTGTTTGGTTTAATGGCGCCCTACCACAACCAACTACCGCAGTTCGTTTAGGCCCCTTATCAATTCAGGGGGCCACTTGGCCTGTATTGGCCGGGTATACCCCGCATCCAAATTATCTGGCATTACCGCTTGCGGAACTGCGCACTATGCATACCGAATTGGTGCGAGTGCATCGAGCCTTAGTGACATACGTTACAGGTAGCCTCCATGGAGCTGCTCCTGTAGTCGCAGGCCAACCAGCTATTGCAGCTGGAGTGACCATAAGTCCTGTCATGGTAAATTCTGTAATGGGCAAACGTCCACAAAATAAGGACGACTATCCTTACTGGCTTGCAGAAAAGTTCGATCAGATAGAAGCAGTGTTTCCCCATACATCCCCAGTAGATAAACATCGTATCCTCACGATAAGTTTGCCAAAAGACATAATCCCCGATTTGACATCATGTGAAAACTGGGGTAAGGTATTCGCAGCAGTTTATTCAAAATGTTTTGGAACTCCTTCCATGACGGTTCTACCCTCTGTAATTAAAAAAGTACAGGATGAACATGGCCCTGAAGCGGCTGTGGAATTAGGGATGAGACTAGTGGGAGTGTTTGATGTAGTAGCTGAGCTGATCCTTGGAAATGTCAAGGGCGATGCTATGAACTTTCAAGTAGCGAATGCTTTGGCTTTGGTCCCAGAGTTGGACAGGCCTCGCGAATTACCGAAAATAATAGCCCGGGCTTATAAAACAATTGGAAGAAATAGCCTAGGCAACAAGCCTTTTGTAAAAATGCAAACTCAATCGCAAACACAAGTTACACAAACAAAAAGTGCATCTGAGAAAGATGATAAACCGGTCTTCACTAAAAAGAGTTGGAGACAGAAAAAACAGGGTAAGCAACAAAAGAAGCCGGGGTCGAGAGGCGCTTCCCCAGTTTCGGTTTCTTCTGAACGTACTTATGATTTACGTGATAGGTCGAGAATTAAATCACCAGAAAGGTTTCAGAGCTCTGATACCCGTTCTCCTCGTTCTTCACAGGCCCAGACGTCGTCACAGGCTGGTGGAGGAGGACGGCAAGATAGAGGAAGGGGCCGAGAGGCTCCCCAGGAGCGAGACCAACCTCGACAACAAGTCAGAGGGAAAGCAGAAGACTTTCATCTTCCTCGACCGCAATTTCAGAAGAAAAAAGTTGCCGCTGTTACAGCGAAATATGCCTCAGACCGTGAGAACGAGACTCCAGAATTGGACGTGGGCAGTGACCCTCCTAGACAGCGCCGCGGAAGTTACCATAGTGCGGGAGGCGCTACGTCCTCATATGGAGGCGACAGCAACTGAAACATTCGTTACTGTAGAGACAGCTGACACGAGAGTGGCACCCCCTGACAGACTATACAACATAGTCATACAAATTGAAGGTGACATACCGCGTGAAATAAAAGGGATTTTTTGGGAAAATCTAACCTCTTCATATGACATTTTGTTAGCAGAGGTGGATTGGCCACCCCCATTCGTTTTAGCTGCACATAAAGGAGAGGAGGTAATTCTTCCAAGCTTCTCACGGCATGTCCCAAAAGACAAAGCTGAAGCACTTGCAGCTGAGTGGGCTGTGTACCTGGCACCAGCGTTATACCGCAACCATGTGGGATGGGATGAAGAATCACCTCCTCATGCAATACCTTTGCGGTCACTACCGCAGCCACAACCCCAATATCCCATCAAACGGCAGGCAAAAGGCCCCGTCTCCGAAATTCTGACACAGTTGGAATATCAGGGAGTAATTGAACCATGCGTATCACCTATGAACAATCCCCTTTTCGTGGTTTCTAAACCCGATGGATCGTACCGCTTAGTTTTGGATTACCGGCATTTAAATACTCATTGTCGGAACTTTGCGGTGCAAAATACACACAGTTCTGCGCTTGTAGACAGTCTTGTTCGTAAAAAATACAAAACGACACTTGACCTTTCAAACGGTTTCTACACGCACAACCTAGCCCCGGAGAGTGGTCAATGGACCGCATTCACTTCCGGTGGTAAATTATTCCAGTTCCGGCGTTTACCCATGGGCTACAAAAATAGTCCGGGTATATTCGCCGCCCGTGTTGTTTCTTTGTTAAATGACATTGATCAAGACGCATGTTCGTACGTAGATGACATCTATCTGACGGACGACGAATTATTTCAGCATTTGTCCCGTGTGGACCGCATTATTCTTGAATTTGCGGAGCAGGGTTACAAATTTAACTTTGCTAAGTCACACATTGCTGAATTTACCGTTCTGTTCTTGGGCTATGAGCTCAATAACGAAGGTAAGGGCTTAGCCCCCATTTCTTGGAAAAATGTGCACATTTGTGCCCCCCAAATACTCTGAAGAAACTTCAGTCTTTGCTGGGTTTTCTGAATTTCGGGCGTACTTACATTCCCGAATATGCCCAGCGTATCAAGCCTTTGTATGCTTTGATACAACCTACTTATTCAAGGTCTTGCTGGCTGCCTGAGCATACCTCGATTTTGCAGTCTTTGCAGACAGACCTATTGGAGTCTAAATATCTTTTGACTCGTGATAACCACACAAACCTGGTGATTAGAATAATTCCGGGGCGGTGGGATTCACCTACTTAACCTTTAATGAAGGTGATACAGTACCCATCGCATACAAGTCACATCTGTACACTTCCGCTGAATTGCGCTTTACATCTGTCGAAAAAGTTCTAACTGCAGTGCAAATGGCGATTCTAAAAGAACGCGCACTGGCACAGGGAAAGCGGATTCTGGTGGTGACACCCTGTCCTGCCCTAGAGGCAGTAACAAAGGCAAGTGTACCGAACTCAAAAGCAATGCATCCCCGTTGGATACAATGGGCTACATCCTTGACGTCTTCGGACGTCACTTTTGTTTTTGATTCTTCTCTGCAGACTCAGGAGTTTTTGCAGTATGAATTCGTTCATCCTCCTCCTTTGTTTTTATTACCGCTTGAGGATTACAAATGTGTGATCTACACCGATGGTTCGGCGCAGCCGGCCACTGGGTCCAAGCACGCTTATTCAGCTGCATGTGCTATTGTTGCGGGTTCCTTTGTAGATGGAAAGTTCAAATCCTCTGTAGTGCACACTCGCACACTTGGAGATAGTACCGCACAATTGGCCGAGCTGCATGCATTGCTACTTGCACTTGAGTTCGCTTCACAGGATGAGACCACTCTTATTGTATGTGATTCTTTTTACTGTGTACAATCTTACAATGACAATCTGTTTTTCTGGTCGAAAAACGACTACAAGGACGCAAAGGGAGCACAATTAAGCATAAAATGCTTTGGGTTCGAGTGGCAGAATTGCAACAACGTCTGCCCCTCACACAGGTGGTTCACACCTTAGGCCATCAGCGGGTGGGCGCACACGCTATTGGTAACGATCTGGCAGATGAAGCTGCCCGTTCAGCAGTAGTCACGTGTTCAGTAGCAGCGGTTACCAGGTCCATGTCTAAAATAGACCCTGTAATATTAGCAGCTATTGCTGCAACCAAGGAAGGTAATAATTACCCTACAGGTTTCCCTTCCAAGTATTCTTACACATTAAGTCCCGATCAGGTTCCTTATGTAACTATACCTGACGTTGGAGATCGGCTGATCCCCAACGCGGACCGCAGGAGTGCCTTGATATCAGCTGCACACGAAGGCATGGCTTCTGCTCATGCAGGTGTATCAGCTACGGTTTCCATCTTGCAGCAGCGTTATTGGTGGCGTGGGTTATATAAAGACACTCGTGCTTTTGTGCTTTCTTGCGACGTTTGTCAACAGATTAAGCCTTCCACGGTAACACGTCCACCACAAACACCGCTCTGCATTGCTAACAGACCCTTTGGGTGTGTTTACTTGGATCACTGCGGTCCATTCTCATCAGACACTGCCTATAAATACATCTTAGTGGCAGTGGACTCGTGCACACGGTTTCTCTGGGTCTGGCCACAACGGAGTGCTGACGCCCGAAATGTAATCAGGGATTTGCGTGTCTTTGTGGGAATTTTCGCATGCGGCACCTTCCATTCGGACCAAGGTCCAGCGTTTGCCTCTAGGGCTTACAAGGATGCAATGGCTTCGCTTGGGGTGCGGGTGAAATTTTCGTCTCCGTATAGGCCTGAGGGCAACTCTATCGTTGAACGAATGAACCGTGACTTAAAGCAATCCTTAACAGCTAGGGTTATAGGTACTGGCAGGAACTGGCTGGCCCATTTGTATACCGTTCAGCGTGCACTTAATAATCTCCCTAGAAGACCTCTGGGTGGGCGGACCCCATACGAAATGCTCTTTGGCATAAGAATGTTTGTGCCTGACCTTGAGGGTCCAGACATCGCGGCGCAATCCGCCAAGTTTGATGTAGATAACCATTCTGCTATGTTACAGGACTTACAAGAAGCCCGAGACAAACTTGCAACTACACATTTGCCTTCAGCCACAGATCCTGCGTTGCAGATTCCGGTAGCCGGCTGGCTTCCGAAAGTTGGAGAACTGGTTCGAGAGAAGGTTGAAAACAAAAAAGAATTTGGCCCCTCTTTTCGTGCACCGGTTCCAGTTCTTGGCCTGAAGGGAACACGTACAGTCATTTTACCACCGCTTCCTGGTCGCAAAGAGAACAGATACATCTCAGTTGAAAATGTCAAGCTACAGCGCCTGGCCGATCCTGAATAGTGTCACACCAGCGGTCTCTTGTCCTGCCATTTATCGGACATATGTTCATAGTCCATCTGCACGAACGATCGCTGATGCTGTAATTGAGATGGTTGATTTGCCTGAAACTACGATTGATCCCCAACTCTCCACCAATATCGACGAGGACGAGTATACTTATCCTGCATCAGAATCGGTGGCACATCAACCAACAACGCCACTAAGCCCGACTCGTTATTCCTTTGATTCGGATTCCACATCTTCAAAAGTTCCATCCAAGTTCAGTATTTTTATATCCTGGTTTAGAGACAATTTTTTGATTCCCCCTGGACATACATCTGGTTGGTACTTTTCTTGATATTTTTGTTCATGTCCATTGGCTTTGTCACAGTGTTTTTTCTACTAATTAATGGTCACTATTTACCTGAACGCTCTGCTGTAGACTATGTTTCTGGAACTTTGGCTCCTCATTCCTCGTCTCACATCATGAAGCGTGACCACACATTTGTGAACATTTCAGCTTTCCCAGTTGCTGATGGCATAGTATGGGATGCAGTGAACTATCAAATCCATGGTCCGACGGAAATTATTAATGTACCTAATGTCCTTCGTGTTTCGATGGGAGATGTAGTACAAAATAATATTCATTCTGATGATTGGGATGTGCATGCCGTTGAAGCATTGTTTGCCGATTTAAAATATTATGCATCTTTTAATGCTGAAGATTTATATATGAATTCTGCTAATTATGCCGATTTGTATTGTTACCAACATTGGGGTAATCATTTTCTCCATAAGCCCAGTGCCCTGCGTAGTTCTGTTAACTATACCCAATGGGAACATTGTCCAAACCCCTTGCCAGGTAGCTCTCAAACTCTTCGAAATAAGTTTAATTATTTTACTGATTTTAATCGGTCGAACCCTGCATCCTATTATTTTAGACTTAATAACACATCAACTCAGAAAATTATGTTGACACACACCAAATTGCTTTATTCAGGTTCCTTTCTGAGTGCCCTAGCTGTGGGTGGTTATGAGTACTGGGATAATACAGTGGATTTAAAATCTATTTGGGGCTCCAAGCCATGGCAGGTACAGGGAACCGAGGCATTACACCGTGCTTGCCTCATCCCTACACAAATTATGTTCCTCAATGTCTCCATCTATCAGACTACATGTTGGGGCTTAGCAACCACTAAACAATTGAATACGCCATCAATACCATCCCTGTCGAGTTTTCCAAATGAAAGCTCACGATTCAATCTGTCCCTCGTGTCCCTGCAGGCAATGTTACAAAATAATTCGTTTAATGTTTCTGAGCTGGTTCAGTCACCCTGGTTGGTATGGCCTACATCGTCTAATGCATGTCAAATGCGTTTTCACGATTCTGGTGCTAGCTACACACAGAATAGGCCTGATCCGAGGTTTACTGATGCCCGTACTGTCACTACATACTCTGTTGGTAAATTATGCAAACAATGGCTGCAACATTCGTCCCTTGATTCTGTTAAACAACATTTGTCCCTCCTTACAGGCAATATTGATCTGTCCGACTTTGTTTTGGGACCTCGTGGTCCCCGACCTAAGAGATTCATTTATGAAACGTATAATGAACTCTGGAAGCTATCACAAATGGAAGCTGCTTCCCGTCTTCGGGAAATAGATCAAGCAAATATGGAAAAGGTGCTTGCTGTTGTTGACAATAGTATTAATACCCTGTCTTCTCGCATTTACACTTTAGAGAATATTGTGTCCTCTGTTGTCGATATTGTACAAGATGATGTTTCTGTGTTATATCATGGTCAGAATCAATTGCGCTCAGTTATGCAGTTTGCATGGACTTTACAAACACTTAAGTTAGGTAAAGTGCCTTGGCATTTTTTGAACACCTCTGCCTTGTTTCTACCTTTTAACTTAACTGACAAACAGCAATTTATGTCCATGAAAGATGCAACTTACACTCTATTACATATCGAGAAGATGGATCCTTTGCCGTTCTCTGTTGCGGAACTCGATTCTGCTGTATGGCTAGTTCATGGGGTTATCGTTTTACCTTTTTCCTTGTTTGAATTTGACTCGTGCATGAAACATTATCCTGTGGGCCGTTACCGGCCATTGGGCAGTGCTTTCCTGCATGAACTCTGGTCCTTGCCTTTCATGTATAAATGCCTTCGGGACGGCAAGGAAGTCTTTCTCACGGGGGAGTACTGCGACTCGACTATGGGTCATTCGCTTATTTGTAAACACATTAAATTGCATGGCTCATGTAGCGTTTCCTCTCCTAATCTTGCTTGTGTGCTGAAAGGTATTCCTGCTCCTGTTATTTCACCTACTTTCACTCTCCTTTCCAATGGTAGTTATTTACTTTTAAATAACGAAAACTGTTGTGGCCTGCAGGCTGGCATTCCTTACATTGTAACCGTTTCGCACAGGGTTGTCTGCTGCAAAAATGTGCTTTTTCCTCCCCCTCATGGCAAGGTTGATATCTCTATTTGGCCTTCCATCCCTACCATGGAAGCAGATTTCAATAGACTGAGCAGAATAAAGGCACTATTATTAAACGAGGAAGTTATGCTCACGTCCGCCCGGGAGACATTCATTCTCCAGGTGGCGAGTACCCACAGTGAAATACAGGCCCTTTTAAACACTAATCTCCCCCAACATTTTGGGGAGTTAATTCATCGTATTTTTAACGCATCTAACACTGAAGGCCTGGTACACATTTTTAAGGTCGTGGGGTCGGGCTTGGTGTCCTCCTTCCAAACTATTTTTGGTGTCATCCCGGCTTTCATACATTCTATTTTTTCCAGTGTCTTTGGCGGTTTCCCGTTGATCCTCGCTTTAGCGGCTGGTGTCTTGCTCTTAATTTGCTTTCTGCGCAATGGCTGCTCCCCGATGGGACCTGCTCGATCCAGAACGCCTCCAGCTGCTCCGTGAGCGCCTCTTGGCTGGTTTTGGTGTACTTGCCATTGGCGACACTGAGTGTGTCATATACTCTTTCATTCCGCTTTGCGTATTTCACTTGCGTGCAACCTGTGATGACTTGTATCCGCTGTCCTTTCACCTGGACTCTGGATTATTGCCTATCCAATTCGTCATTGTCTGTTCCGGATTTTGTTCAGTTGATGGGTCCCTTAGAGGCCCATGAACAGGACTGTTCCGTTGCTGGCTGTATGGCGCGTGCGGCTGCACTGGGGATTTTGGCGCAATGGGATATCTGGGCGGCTGCCCAGGATCTCCTACAACGAAGCTGTTTCAATTATCACGCAAGCTGTCCCGCATTGCTTCTGGATGCTCCCTTTGCTGAGGAGCATTCCTGCTCTTTTGATCTCATGGATTGGATGGCATCTATGTTTTTTGACGATTCCAATGATGAACTCTTGGAGGGTATGGCATTTTTCTGCACTTACACTTTCATGGAGTGACCTGCCCTTCGCCGTTTGGGCGCTCCCTGTGCTCCAACGGCTGTGTTTTTCCTCTGATGGGCCTCTGTCCTGGCCGCCGGACTGTCCAGGGGAGGGTGTCTTGTGGATTGTTACCTGCCTTGTTATGTTGGCCTAGGCCTGGCTGCCATGCTGCTTTTCTTTGCGCACGTTACACTGAGCCGGGCCTTCCTCGCCCTGTGCTCGTGCCAAGTTCTTTTGCACTGTCTGCATTTTCTGTTGTTCACCTTTTTGGGCTCAGTCTGCACAAACATGTACAAGGTCGCATAACAATGTATTTCGGTTCTTCCTGATATGGCCAGTCTCGCGCACCCAGACATAACATTATGTGCAATTGCCATGAAGAATTTGGTATGCTTTTAATACTGTGGTTTACTAGCGCTTAACACACTTGGAGAAATCCCTTTCAGTGAGAAGAGCTATGATGTCCTGCTGATGTAACTCTGCATCTAGAGACTGAGGTATGGGGGTTCGCTAGTCAAAGCCCAGAGGTCTTCTATTATTATAATAAACTATCTTACTGCAAGGGGAGGGTGGTAATGTAATTTATACGTTTATCCACTGAGCTCCGAGATGCTTTCCCCGTTTGTATTCTATGGAATTGTAACCATGCTGCTTATATTAGTCATATGCATTATGCTATTAGTACTGACACGTGTACTGTACATTAGAGCACGTAAGTTGGAATAAACATTTTAAACTATCCAGTGTCTCTTCCTACGCACCTTGTGGACAAGTACGAGTGAGTGACGAAAGAGTGTTCTTGCTTCTGCGAGTCCTGAGATAAAGATACCGTGTTCTGGGTTGTCCAAACATTAGTACTTGGGTGCTAATGGGATGCTAAGCTAGTTGGGTTGGGGTTTTTGGGTGCTACGGTATATGGTGGCAAACCACTGTATTCCGGGGTCCCATTTTCCTGTGCATAGCTCTGTGTATGTGCAGAAACCTTATGACAGTATTCATATGGATATTGCTACAGGTAATGTCATACCTTGTTTAGGGGGCCACAGGACAGTCAAGTGGTACTAGGCAGCAACAGTGGTTTTTGGGGCCGTGTGCCACTGGTGTCCTAGGATGCATCCTACTATGACTCTGCAAACTGGGTCCAATACACGCCTTCCGCACTTGACTCTCTGGGTAGCGAAGACGAGCAGTCAAAGGAATCTGAGGAAGGTTTTGTGGGGACACAGGCTCAGAACTCAAATAAACAACATGCAAAATAAATCACTGTAAGATCAAGTGTTTGTCTTTAATCAAAGAAAATAGTTTAATATGACAGCAAACTGAAATACTACAAAATTAGATGAGGGTACACCTTCAGGGTATGCAATCTCACCAACAGGCTTTAGTCAAGCAGTACACCCTCTATGGCGCCCTCTCTCATTCTAGAGTTTCCACCATTATCTGTTTCAAATTCTTAGAGATAGGGAGAAAAGCAAAGAGTAAGCATAGGTGCAAGTTCACAAATTGGCAGTTCGAACGCCAGTTATATTAGTTCATGAGCCCAAGAGTTCACATTGGCAAAAGATTATCTTCCGACACTCTCACAGTCTTTTGAGCTCAGGTTTCATGTTGCCTACCCCACGGATACACATTTGTTGATCCGCTGGATGGGGTACTTGTTAGGATCTCACCATAGATGTCTTCTCTGCAGTTGTGTGACTGTTAACAGTGACTTCACTCCTCAATTGGGCTGCTGAGGTGATCAGCACAGCAGGCCTGATCAGCAGTTGCTGCCTTCCATGGGGGAGATCTTACAACTTTGGTGGTGATGCCTGCTCCTTGCATGATACATCACGCATCAGGCAGTTGCAGCAACAGTACTTCAGGCAAGCTGCTGGGGTGCTGGACTGCACAATGCTGTTCTGGCTTTTGTTTCTGCACACAGATCACCACATGTAGTGCATTCTGGGTTGAACAAATGTTCCCTGATGAATTAGGTCAGTAACTGCTTTGTTACTGCTGGTAGTCGGATTCTTCTGAGTTCTCCACACACACTAGTAGCACAGCTGGGCTTCTTCTGGATGGACTCCTCCTGCAGGTAGAGGTACTCTCTATTCCCTCTCTGAGAAGGCAGGCAGGTTTCTTATCTCCATCCCAGCCTACATCTGCAGTGTGTGTATTAAACCTTTCAGCCTTAGGGTAGTCTTCCCCCCAACTTTTTGCCTTCCTCCCCCATGTTTGTGCTGATGTAGTTTTTGCTGGCCTTAGGACTCTGTGCACTTTATCAGTGCTAACCAGTGCTTAAGTGCTTGTGCACTCCCCTCTAATTATGGTAACATTGGCTTATTTCCTACTTTACTTATAAGTTCCTAGTAAAGTGGTACTACAGGTATCCAGGGCCTGGAAATTAAAAGCTACTAGTGGGGCTGCAGCACTGATTGTGCCCCCACCTAAGCAGTCCTTTACACATGTTTCCAGCCTGCCACTGCAGAGCCCGTATGTGCAGTTTAAACTGCCATTTCGATCTGGCGAAAGAAACCTTTTGCCAGGGCCAAACCTTTCTTTTTAGTACATATAGATCAGCCCTAGGTTGGGCCGTGGACAGCCCAGAGGGCAGGGTTCAATGTATTCTAAAAGTAGGACATGTACTTTTAAGTTTTACATGTCCTGGTAGTGAAAAACGCTTAAATTCATTTTTCACTTATGCAAGTCCTATCTTTTTCATAGGATAACGTCGGAGTTGCCTTATTACATTTTATACGTGTAATTTCCAAATTGAGACGAGATTACCAGTTCATGTTTGGTGTCTCCAGAATCACAATTTGAAATCCTAACTTATGGTGGAGTCAGATTTCAAATTGCCATTCTGAAAATTACACTTTTTGAAAGTTACAAACAAAAACAGGGGGTTGGGCCAATACTGCGACAGCAAGGCTAGGCCACTAGAAACTAAGACAACATAACAATTGCCAGTGCTGACGATCTTCTCATTCATTTAATTAAACTCTTCATGATCGCACAACAATTCCTGCAAACACATTTATTTTCAATATTTTCAATAAACAAGCAATAATTCTTTCCACAACACCATCAGAGACAGCTGACCAAGAAACATGGAAAACAATATATCAGACACTTCAACTGCTGAATACTCTTCTTGTGAGCTCTTGAATGGATCCCCAGTTCTTTCAATTATCTCTTGTGTGTGAAAAATTCTGGGAACATTCACTCCAAATGACTGCAGATGTGCTGGCTTCTGCATGAAATCAACTTAACTTTTAGAAAGTTTTCCTGCCTTAGCCATTTAGTGCCTTTAACCTGTACCTGGGCCACATGACTGGGTGTAACTGACAGTTGGGCTGCATGTAGTCCTCCTAGACAGCCATACACAATAGGGAGCTTAAGTGTGCCTGGGCGGGCCATCACTGGCAGGATGGGAGGGAGGAGTTGGGCACAGCCCCACTTACACCTGAATAGGCTGTATCCTGACTACACAAAAAGGGTTGCATACACCCTGTAGTTAGTCTGGAGCCATGACAGTGGAAACAGGATGCCTGGGGACATTAAAGGGAAACCTCTAGAAGATTTTCCCCCACTTCAAAGGCACCACTTGGTATAAATACTGGACCTCAGACACCACCACTTCAGTACACTTCTGGACCTGTGGATGATCTGCCAGGAAGAAGGACTGCTGTGCTGCTGAAGACCTGCCTCTCTGCTGGACTTCACTCTGCTGAACTCCTGCTTTGATGTGCTGACCTGCTGCCCTCCTTGCTAGGGTGAGAAGGACTGGACCTGCATCTCTTGAATCTGGAACCCAAAGTGACTCCAAGGGCTAGTTGTCTGGCCTCCTGATCTGAAGCCTCAGGAACATAACAGGCTTCCAACAACCTTGCATCTGCACCTGGACTCTGCCATCTGTGAGCCTATGCTGCCAAGTGTTGCCACCCCACTCCTGGATCCTTTGAAGTGGGCTTAAGGTGCTTTACCAGCCTCTGTTGATCTAGCGGAATAGACACATCTCCTCTGCTGCATGGTGCAACCCCAAGCAGAATCGACGCATTTCCACTGCTGCGTGGATTGCTCCTGTCATAAAGTCCCACATCGCTATCTGCAATTCCTTCAGAACTGCCACTGAAAGGCTCATCCTTGCTGCGGGGCCTCGCATCTCTCGTCGATGGCAGCCTTGATAACGACGTCGGACTCCGCATTGCAGCACTTCGGAAATGACATATCGCCCCGACTGCGCACCCCATCCTAAATGCTGGACTTCGCATCGCAAGCCCAGTCAACGGGATCCTCAACAACAATGCAGGCCCTCGCACTGCAGCCTCGCCACATCTCGGAACTGATGCATCGCTTCTGCTGCGCTGCACATCTTCGGTGCAGATCCACTCAACGCTCCGCAACCCAAGATTTAAGGTACTTTTGTTTAGCGGGCCTAACTGGGTCCCTGTAGCTGGCCCGCACTCTATCATGGTCAGCCTCGACTTGAGACTTTGTCCCGCTCTGCTCGACCAGATGTCCACAGTTGGCGCTTTACGCCTTTTGGTGCTATTTTCTCGAAAAACTTTAAAAATTCAATATCTCCAATTCTGCTAATTGGCTTTTTGTAATTTTGGTTTTGATTTATTTAATAAATTAAGCTCTATTTTTCGAACCTGTTTTGGGATCCTTTTTGTGTGGTGTTTTCACTGTTTTACTATTTGAAGTGTTGCACAAATACTTTACACATTACCTCTAAGCTAAGCCTGACTGCACTGTGCAAAGCTACCAGGGGGTTGAGCACAGGTAAATTTGGGGTTTGCTTGTGCCTTGCCCTGACAAGGATTATGATTGCTGCTTGACCAGGGCTTACACCACAGTCAATCAGTAACCCAATTAATTACAGTCTGGAAAACCTCCTCTTCAAAATCATAACACCACTAATCATCCTACAATTCAGAAAGAATCTGAAAACTACCTCTGCAAAGACCTCCCTTCCTTGGGAAAGAATAATGTGAAACCGCAACAAAGTGGGATGATTTGGGCCTCCCGTTTATACTCATTTGCCATACAGGAAATGGTGATCCACTTTGTAAGGTCCTGGAACTCGATTAGGGTGCTTCCCTTTCAAATGTTATGCTCTGGCTGGAGTCCTGACACAGCCTTTGTGCAAGGTGATGCCTCTCACAGCTGGTTATGATGATGCTGTCTCCTGGCAAGTGTAGAGAAATCATGGGAACAATGAAATATGAAATCTATGTACCTAGCTATCATCTGTCTTCGTGAAGTAGCAGTCATGGACAGAGAAAAGGTTAGGTCATGACCAGAGGCTTCCTCACCCCTAAAAACAGAATCTGCTGACTCATCCTCTCTCCACTAACATCCACCAAATACAGTGCTCAGGAAAATCTAATCAGTAATCCCTTGCTAATAGGTCCACATAGATATTCGAAGGGTAGCCATGTCTTCATATTCTCTTACTTCAGCGTCGGAATCACCCTCCAACCGCAGGAATGCAGGCAATACGCTTCCACTGTCTGGAGAAGCTGTATCCACCCTCCATCTTGTGCAATGTTATACCAGGTGCAATACAAAATGGATCCTCAAGCAATCCTACTCGCATCTTATATGGAATCCATCTGCCATACATGTGCCACACACCCACCATGCATACATTTATTCATCATTCACAAGGAAGGTTAGGGTGTTACAAATAAGCAGAACTTTACATGGGTGAGGCCGGTGGACTGCACTCTTCTCTAACACAGATAAAAGATTTGCTCATGACTATTGATTGACAAGTCAGTACACTACCACCTCCGATTAACGGACATTAGTCCCATGCCAAAGAAAGGGGATGCTAGGTACACCCTTCCAGGCCACAGAACTGCTTCTGGACTTTGTTATTATCATGGACAAGATGAAGTCATAGTGCACACACTAGCTCAGCATGTTAGTTGAACCTGTAATAAGTCAGGATGCCTGTTTCACACGCAGCCACTCAGGGCACTAGTACATGCCCATATACCATGCAGGGGACATTACCAGCCAACAGATGATATTTTGAATTGTGAAACTAGGCTGTGCTGCTGGGACAATATGACTGGAGGTGCTGCCATCAGTGTTACATCACCGAAGTCATAGGGATTGTCAAAAGTCCAAGCATCACAAAAAGAACAAGTGTAGCAAATGAGCCATGCCCATTCAGCAGGTGAGCAGTAAGGATGTGGTATGTGTGGTATGTAAGGGGGGTCATTTTGGATCACACTGTCACAATATATTTTTCTTTGAATTGGGTATTACTGATAAAACTAAATAGAGAACAAAAGACAATATGTGGAAATCGAGTTTCAGTGAAATATTTGCACATCACTAAGGGCCCGATTCCGATGCGGTTAGGAAATCATTCTGACCGAATCGGTTTGGGAATGGTTTCCGACGACTCGGATCGGGAGAGTCCGACCGACCGAGTACGATGCATCCGGATGCTTCCAGATACGATTTCGTTGGACGCCCATTGTCTTCAATGGGAGCCTATGTTTGAGCGAATGCATAGGCTCGCATTGAAGAAAGGGGTGGCTGGCGAAAATCAGGCACCCTGTGGAGGGCACCCCTGGGGCCTGCCACACTGTGCATAGCTGGTAAGGGGGGACCCATGGGTACCCCCACGGGCCCGATTGGGAAGGCCCTGGGTGCATGGGGGCCTGCTGTGGGCCCCCAAAGCTGATTCCGACTGCCGATTCGAGTCGGACGGCACGATTCCGAAAGGCTGTCTGAATCCAGCATCGTAATCGGTCATTCGGAAACGCGGCCCATAGAGACGTACGATTCTGCTCTGTACGGCTCGGTCATTCCAAATGCCATCGGGTTCGGATTTCGATATTCCTAATGCCTAACTCGCATTGTACTCGGTCGGTCGGAAACCTTTCCGATTCGGTCGGAAAGACACGTTCCCGATCCGATTTGGACAGAGCAAATGCCATTAGGAGGCCTTCCTAACCGCATCGGAATCGGGCCCTAAGTGTCTTGATTTGTCTTGATCCTTTCAAAATGTTTGTTTCCATAACACTTCAGAATGACAAAAAAACGTGTTTCATTTGTGCTTTCGTAACTGCTGATATATTTTGAAATATTTGTACAGTCCATTTACAGGTATTTCAATTTTGTTGTGTATAAAAAAATTAACATCCTTCAGCCTTTCCAAATCTCACACTCTGTACTCCAGCCTGATTGTCACATAGTTCTCTTTACAAATTCATCTCACCTTATTGTCAGAGAATTTAAACTAAACACAACCCTCCATGTTAAACAATAAGCAGCATTTAATTAGAAGAAAAAGCCTGACATTTGACCTCTGTCTTTGAACACGCAGCAAACATGACAAGATAAAGACAAAATTTAAAGACATTTATATTAAGCATTCACATTCTGAACAGTATTTCTTGGGATGCTGCAGCACCCCTTCACCTCCACTTCCAGCGCCAATAAGACTAGATAGAAAACCCAAGTCCAACATCTAAGGCACAGCAGTTGAGCAACATAGTCTGTGGAAAATATTTATGCAAGGATGTCAATAATGCACGAAAGTCTAGCGATTCCAGGTCCATGACACCCACAAAAACACTACTCAGCATAGATTATGGAATAGCATTCTCCTCAGCACTACACTATATATATACAAAAACACTACTCAGCATAGATTATGGAATAGCATTCACCTCAGCACTACACTATATATATATATATATATATATATATATATATATATATATATATATATATACATATATATATTTTTATAGGTCAGAAGAAACATCCAACTCCAATGATGAAGAGGCATGTACTCGAGGTAGGTAGGAATAAGGCTCATTTATTGTTTTTCAGGTCTCCCTCGACCCCGCATTAGATGAGATACGCGTTTCGGCTGCGCAGCAGCCTTTATCAATCTGATTGGCGACATCAAAAATCCCGGTTAAATACCTCTTCCCCCCATTTGAAAATGTATAGGCATAGAAGACAGACTATGTAGTTATAACCAAATGCTGTTTACAGCTAATTAACTGATACACGTTGAACAGAAAACGTCACTGGCAAAACATTATTATTGCATAGTAACTAAAATGCTGAATGCAACGAGATTATAACTATAAATAACAGCATAGTTCATTATCCACATAGTTACATCAAACATTCACACAAATTCCGCCTGCTGATATATGCCCTGAAAAGATATAATAATAACTCTCCTGCTCTTGATGGAAGCTTGTCATAATGACTGACCAGGGTATTTGGGTATTTAATATTATGGCGCCAACTCTCTATAAAAACATATAATGCCCTTTCTGCATTGAATCAAAAAATGACTTAAAATACGCTTAAATTAAATGAGGTCGTGCTGCCTATATTATTTACACTGCTGTGCCAAGACATCTCCAATTTCGAATGAAAAAACGGTTATGGAAACAATATCAAACACGAATTAGGATATCACTTGCAAATGCGTGTTAAGTTGCTTGCACAGAGAAACACCTTCAAATTCATTGACTTTCATGAGGTTCATGGTATCACCGCGGGGCTCTAGTTACACAAAGTGGGTTTATGTCCGACGCTAATGTCAGCCACCGGGTGATCATTATTGTTCCCAACCGGACTGCAAGGCCCACAATCCCTTTGGTCGGCTGTGCAAAGTTCAAAAGCCCGTAGATGCACGACCTGTGCCAGAATTCGAATTATGAATGCTCCGTATCTGTGCTAGAACCATTAACCTAAATCCGTCTGTCTTTTACATGATTAAAATTACGGGAAATGTCTCAATGTCAGTATCCGTCAGCAGCACGACATAAACCTGTGTAATGGGCACGTAACAGGGTCGGAGGAGACCGATGCACACAAAATCAGATATGCCAAACCAGACCTCACCGCTTTTGCATCGGCATCCACGGTGCCCAGTCACCAAAGGACGCCAGTATCCTGGGCAAGGCATTTCTTGCCTCAGAAATGTAGAACCAAGTGCTGGCAGTCGGCAAGACTGCCCCGCTGCTCGAGCCGGGATCCCTGAAGCTGTCATCCTTGTTTCTCTTCCCGGCGCACTCTCTGGGGGCTCCACCGCTGTCAGGAATCCAAATCCCAGGACTAAAAGACGCCAATTAGTGGGAGCTACCACTAATCTTTACAATAAAAATCGAGCACGTAATTCGAATTTCTATTGGAGTTGTAATGACCAGTCCTGGACGGTACTGGTCAGGCAATATGCTTTCAAGATGGCTGACTGCGCTAGGGTTAGCGCTTCAGCCTATTTCCAGTAGCGCGTGGTTTCAAGCACAGCTGAGGCTCGCGCTCGCCCTCAGCTGTGCGCACTTCACCAAGACCGTTACCCGTGTAACAGTGCTTGGCAGCGCGTCCGTGTAGTTTCTAGAGTAGTTAGGCGTTTACGAATTCCGTCGGCAGTTATAAGATCTTCAAGCGTCGGGTTACAGTATCGAGTGAAAGTAAAGGATACATTCCTGAGATTCCGGTGAAGATTCCAGCATAATCTCTTCAGTCCAGTTCCTTGTCACTCACGCAAGTACCTCATAGAGGAAGGCAGAGTTTGTCTGAATAGGTTGGCAGTCAATTGCTATTTCTAGGATTAGTCGATATTGTCATTATCTGTGAAATAGTTTTAAAAAGATAAATGAAGGTCATTCTAAAGATTGTTAGTCTTACCTGAGGGTCTTGGCTCCTGCAGAGTTCCCAGTTGTCACTCCCCTGCAAAGATGAAAAGTTAATTAAGTTAACCACAAGAAAACTAAAAGGATCAAATAAAAGAACACAGCCTACTAGAAGAGGGGCAATTACCTAGTCATTCTTGGGTACGTTAATAGGGAGACTGGTAGAATACCGTATATAGTAAGAAGTCAAATTCTAGAGAACTGTAGTAATTTGTGTTTTGTGTTACAGTGTCTAGAACAGAGAGCAGCACGAAGAACAGTTAGACGTAGCAGCTTTCAGAAGATGCCAAGCATAGAAGACTAGGCAGTCTCTTCTCTGTCCCATACCCCTTTCCCCCCCGGAACTTTCTTCACGCTGCCTTGAGCATTGTGGGGGCGTGGGGGGAGTCTCGGGGAGGCGTTGGGAAAAGTCGTCGTTCTGCTCCTGTGAAGAACCTGGGGAACTTCAAGTAAGACTCTTGACAGAGTGAAGTGCCCACGAGTTTTTTACTCACCTGAGCAGAATGACTGAGGGGTTAGACCTCAAGAATTTGGGCGGAGTATTGGAAGCCATTCAAAAGGAACTAATGGGAGTTAGAGAGGAAAACAGAAGTTTAAGGCAAGACCTAATAGCTTCTAGAAGGGAAACCACTGACTTAGCGACTAAAATGGATAGTTACCTTTCAAGTACTAGCTTTGCAGCTTTTTCGCAGGACACGCAGACTTCAAGTACCACCCCACTTTCTCTCACTCGAACTCCCACACACGTTTTGCACTCCTTGTCCCCAGTTATACCATTAGCTCCTCCAGAACGTTTTAGTGGGGACCCCCAGAAGGCCCAAATTTTCCTTACCCAATGCTCCCTCCACTTTATGTGCCGTCCCGCCATTTTCCCTGATGCACAATCCCGGGTGGCCTTCATGCTTTCATATTTGAGTGGTGACGCAGCGGCCTGGTCCTTACCATTAGTTTCTAAGGATTCTGTCATTTTGTACGACTTTGAAGAGTTTAAAAAGGAGTTCCTGAGAATATTTGATCGTAGGAAAGTGGCTCAAGCTACTGATAATGAGTTGCTTGAATTGAAGCAAGGGAACAAGGAACTGGTGGCGTATTTGGCCCAATTTAACCAACTCATGGTGGAGACAGACTGGCCAGAAAATAAAAGAGCTGCGTTGTTCTACAGAGGCCTGAAGGATGAACTAAAGGATGCCCTGTCGCAGATACCTAATAGACCCACTGAGGTTTCAGCCCTTATCGATCTAGTTTTGGAGCTGGATTACCGGCAGACAGAGAGAAGGGGTGAAAAACGAAGAGAGTTTCGCCCAAGTGTCCCTAGGTTTGACCGAATGAGATCTGAGGGCATTAAAACAGCGGAGAGCGGTCAAACTGTTGAGCCTATGCAAATTGGAGCAGTACGAGGTCCTCTTACTAAGGAAGAGAAAGAAAAAGAAGATTAAACAATCTTTGTATGTACTGTGGCACCAGCGGCCATTTTGTCAAGGTTTGTCCGAAGAAACCTAAGTCTAAGTTGAAGGAAAACTTGCGGCACCACCAGTAGGACGGGTTGGACTGGTGGATGCTAAAGAAATCACAACCCCTGATGCACATCAACTGGCGAACACCTTGCAATCTGCAGCTCCTCACTTAACTCTCCCAGTCACTCTAAAATACCGAACCTTTGTCCAAACTGACATTTCGGTTATGGTTGATTCCGGTGCAACCGGCAATTTTTGTGATCTAAAGTTCGCTTCAAGGATTGGATTGCAGGCCTTACAGAAACCCCAGAGTGAAGCGGTGAGAGCTGTGGACGGAACTAACCTATCTTCTGGTCCCATAGTCAGCCACACGGAAAAAGTGGAACTTGTCCTTTCAGATGGACACCAGGAATGTTTGCAGTTCAATCTCATTGACGCACCACAATTTCAGCTAATCCTAGGTCTTCCCTGGTTGACGGAACATAATCCCCAGATTGATTGGGAGAAGCGTTCGTTAAAGATGAACTCTGATTATTGTAAAGAGGTGTGTTTCCATGGAAAAGAATCTGAGAAAGAATCCAGCATGTCTTACAGTTTATGTGACAGCGGAGCCTCGGTGTGTGTCATTCATACTGAAGAGATTCCAGAAATTTACAAAGAGTATAAGGATGTGTTTAGTGAAGTAGACGCCGAAAGGCTCCCTCCACATCGACCTTATGATTGCAAAATCGAGCTGGAACCTGGGGCGAATCTTCCATGTAGCAGAATCTATGCTCTAACGGAGAAGGAGGATACGTTTCTGAAGGATTATATCCAAACTTATTTGAAGAACGGTTTTATTAGACCTTGGCAGTCTCCCGTCTCCTCACCGTTATTTTTCGTGCCTAAGAAGGAAGAAGGCGATCTGAGGACCTGCATCGATTATCGCGCCCTGAACCGGATTACCATCAAGAACAGATACCCATTGCCTCTAATTTCTGTGCTCCTGGACCAAGTGAAGGGAGCTCAGATTTATACGAAGCTAGATCTGCGAGGAGCATATCATCTAGTCCGGGTCAGAGAGGGCGATGAATGGAAGACAGCGTTCAGGACCAAGTTTGGTCTATATGAATACCAGGTCATGCCTTATGGACTCTGCAATGCGCCAGCCGCTTTCCAGTTTTTCATTAATGACGTCTTAAATCAGTATATTGACAAGTGTGCCATCGTCTATATTGATGATATTTTAATCTACTCTGCATCAGAAGAGGAGCATCAAGAACATGTTAAAGGAATATTGGAGAAGCTGCGCGAAAACAGTCTGTATGCCAAACTGGAAAAATGTGCCTTCCATGTACATTCAGTGGATTTCCTCGGTTTTGTCCTGTCTCCTGAAGGCATCACCATGGATACACGCAAGATTAAGGCAGTTTTGGATTGGCCGTCCCCAACTTCGGTTAAAGAGATACAACGGTTTATTGGATTTGCCAATTTTTACAGGAGATTCATCCAGGACTTCTCTCTTAAGGTGATTCCGATTACTCGTTTACTTCGAAAAGGAGTCCCCTTTACCTGGTCAACGTTATCTGAAAACGCCTTTCAGTCTCTAAAGAAGAGTTTTACCACCGCGCCCATTCTCCTCCATGCTGATCCAACGGAACCTTTTTATTTGGAGACTGATGCTTCGGATCAAGCTATCGGGGGAGTCTTGTCACAGAGACATAAGGAGACCGGCCAATTGCATCCTGTAGCATACCACTCTAGGAAGCTCCTGCCAGCTGAGGTCAATTATACAATCACGGAAAAAGAGCTTCTGGCAATCAAGGATGCCTTCAAGGAGTGGAGACACTACCTGATGGGGGCCAGACACACAGTAACCGTTTATACGGACCATAAGAATCTGCAGTTCTTAAAGTCAGCAAGAACACTGACACCACGCCAGCTCAGATGGTCCTTATATTTTGCGGATTACAACTTTGTGATCACCTATCGGCCCGGAAACAAGAACGGCAAGGCAGATGCCTTGTCTCGGTTGAGTACGGAAGGACAAAGGGCCTTGATAGAGGATCAGAAGATCATCCCAGAATCAAAGATAGTTGGACTCATCTCCCATGAAACTCTTGAAGAAAAGGTAAAAGAGTCATTCTCGTCAGAAGACCTTCAGCAATGGGTTTCATCTGATTCGTCTCGAGAAATTCGAAAAGATCTACCTTACCACAAAGGAGCTCTGTTCATACCTACTGTGGAATTACAAGAACAAATTTTGCACGATTGCCATGACCATCCTATGGCTGGTCACAAAGGAATAAACAAGACGGAAGAGTTAGTAAAGAGACAATTTTGGTGGCCCAATATGACGAAAGACATTAAGCAATATGTTCTAGGTTGTGGAATTTGTGCACAGGGAAAACCGACACGGCAGGCACCACAAGGTTTATTACAACCCATGCCGACCCCCTCATCCTTGGCACACGGTAACCATGGATCTGATTGTGGACCTACCGTCTTGTCGGGGCTTCAATACAATCCTGGTTTTTGTGGATGCATTTACCAAAATGGCTCACTTTGTTCCCCTCCAAGACATTCCTAGTGCTAGGGAGTTAGCTACACAGTTCAGTCTACATGTAGTAAGGTTACATGGAATCCCAAAGGTCCTCATTTCTGATCGGGGTTCTCAATTCCTGTCCCATTTTTGGAAGGCCTTTACCAAAGGGTTAAATATAGAAACAAGATTCTCCACAAGCTATCACCCAGAAACAGACGGGCAGACTGAGAGGGCTAATCAGGAGTTGGAACAGTATTTAAGGTTGTTTTTGTTAGATCAGGAAGGGGATTGGACAGATCTTCTCTGGGCAGCTGAGTTTGCACACAATAATTCCCAAAATAGCTCCACAGGTCAATCCCCATTCTTCCTAAACTACGGTCTGCACCCAAATTTGATGATTGGTAATTCTGAGGATTCGGTCCCTGCAGTCACAGACTTAGTTAAACATATGGGTGAAACTCATGAGGCAGCTAGAGAGAAGCTAGAAAAATCAAAAGAACTGTATAAACGTTATGCAGACAGGAAAAGAAGGCCAGAGGATGTCTATCCCATAGGCAGCAAGGTTTGGCTTAGCACAAAAAATTTGAAGTTAAAGGGAAGCCGAAAATTCCAACCCCGTTTCATTGGTCCCTTTAAAATTGAGAGTAAACTAAATCCAGTAACCTATAGGTTAACCCTACCTGAAAATTCATCCAGTTTTCCATGTCTCATTGTTGAAGAAATCTTCGCCTTTTCTTAGGCCCTGTAAACCTCCCAAACCCATTCAGGCCGAAAAAGGAGAAGAATTTGAGGTCAAAAGAATCTTGGATTCTAAGTGGAAGAAAAGGAAACTGTACTATTTAGTGGATTGGAAAGGTTATGGTCCTGAGGAAAGATCTTGGGAACCATGTTCAAATTTGAATGCCCCGAGATTAGTGAAGACCTTTCATGACCAAAATCCCTTTAAGGCGAAACCTGGGGAACCCCCCTTGCGGAGGGGTACTGTCAGGAATCCAAATCCCAGGACTAAAAGACGCCAATTAGTGGGAGCTACCACTAATCTTTACAATAAAAATCGAGCACGTAATTCGAATTTCTATTGGATTTGTAATGACCAGTCCTGGACGTTACTGGTCAGGCAATATGCTTTCAAGATGGCTGACTGCGCTAGGGTTAGCGCTTCAGCCTATTTCCAGTAGCGCGTGGTTTCAAGCACAGCTGAGGCTCGCGCTCGCCCTCAGCTGTGCGCACTTCACCAAGACCGTTACCCGTGTAACAGTGCTTGGCAGCGCATCCGTGTAGTTTCTAGAGTAGTTAGGCGTTTACGAATTCCGTCGGCAGTTATAAGATCTTCAAGCGTCGGGTTACAGTATCGAGTGAAAGTAAAGGATACATTCCTGAGATTCCGGTGAAGATTCCAGCATAATCTCTTCAGTCCAGTTCCTTGTCACTCACGCAAGTACCTCATAGAGGAAGGCAGAGTTTGTCTGAATAGGTTGGCTGTCAATTGCTATTTCTAGGATTAGTCGATATTGTCATTATCTGTGAAATAGTTTTAAAAAGATAAATGAAGGTCATTCTAAAGATTGTTAGTCTTACCTAAGGGTCTTGGCTCCTGCAGAGTTCCCAGTTGTCACTCCCCTGCAAAGATGAAAAGTTAATTAAGTTAACCACAAGAAAACTAAAAGGATCAAATAAAAGAACACAGCCTACTAGAAGAGGGGCAATTACCTAGTCATTCTTGGGTACGTTAATAGGGAGACTGGTAGAATACCGTATATAGTAAGAAGTCAAATTCTAGAGAACTGTAGTAATTTGTGTTTTGTGTTACAGTGTCTAGAACAGAGAGCAGCACGAAGAACAGTTAGACGTAGCAGCTTTCAGAAGATGCCAAGCATAGAAGACTAGGCAGTCTCTTCTCTGTCCCATACCCCTTTCCCCCCCGGAACTTTCTTCACGCTGCCTTGAGCATTGTGGGGGCGTGGGGGGAGTCTCGGGGAGGCGTTGGGAAAAGTCGTCGTTCTGCTCCTGTGAAGAACCTGGGAAACTTCAAGTAAGACTCTTGACAACCGCATAGCACTCCCATGCTGATCTACCAACAGTTACGGTCAATGGTGGAGTCACAAAACGACTGGTGGTACGTGTGCAGCGATGACAGTCAACGCTGAAATTGATCAGAAGAAACATCCTACTCCAATGAAGAAGAGGCACGTACTCGAGGTAGGTAGGAATAAGGCTCAATTATATAGGTATATATGTATACATTTTATATATTCGTATATATATATATATATATATATATACACTGAAGAAGGCGTTGGCCCGAAACGCGTCTGGCAGGAAACAAGAAAAGGACTTTGTTCATGGCGTGTGCCCTTGCTTTGGCGTGGTTTCCACCTGGGAGTGCATCCCACCTAGAGGCAACTCTTTTTGTATTTTGTACAGCGGCCTGCCTGGTCGTGGGATTGCACCACCGCGAAACACTTGCGGGTCCGCGGCTGCTTTGTTGGGGCAGCTAATTGTGGAACAGGAGGTGCCTGTTATATGCAGGGGTGCCGGCGCGAACATCGGCAATCCTTTTAAAGACATTTTTGAATGTGAGTGCCGGCGGCGACCCACTTGGGTTTTACTGAACCACCAGTCCCAGGAAGCAATGCTTCAGAGGGTTCACCTGAGCATAATTATTACGGGAATTTACTGGTGGTTGCCGCACGCCGGTACGTCACATGGTCTGCCACTGAAGAGGGCGTTGGCCCGAAACGTGTCTGGCAGGAAACAAGAAAAGGACTTTGTTCATGGCGTGTGCCCTTGCTTTGGCGTGGTTTCCACCTGGGAGTGCATCCCACCTAGAGGCAACTCTTTTTGTATTTTGTACAGCGGCCTGCCTGGTCGCGGGATTGCACCACCGCGAAACACTTGCGGGTCCGCGGCTGCTTTGTTGGGGCAGCTAATTGTGGAACAGGAGGTGCCTGTTATATGCAGGGGTGCCGGCGCGAACATCGGCAATCCTTTTAAAGACATTTTTGAATGTGAGTGCCGGCGGCGACCCACTTGGGTTTTACTGAACCACCAGTCCCAGGAAGCAATGCTTCAGAGGGTTCACCTGAGCATAATTATTACGGGAATTTACTGGTGGTTGCCGCACGCCGGTACGTCACATGGTCTGCCACTGAAGAGGGCGTTGGCCCGAAACGCGTCTGGCAGGAAACAAGAAAAGGACTTTGTTCATGGCGTGTGCCCTTGCTTTGGCGTGGTTTCCACCTGGGAGTGCATCCCACCTAGAGGCAACTCTTTTTGTATTTTGTACAGCGGCCTGCCTGGTCGCGGAATTGCACCACCGCGAAACACTTGCGGGTCCGCGGCTGCTTTGTTGGGGTAGCTAATTGTGGAACAGGAGGTGCCTGTTATATGCAGGGGTGCCGGCGCGAACATCAGCAATCCTTTTAAAGACATTTTTGAATGTGAGTGCCGGCGGTGACCCACTTGGGTTTAACTGAACCACCAGTCCCAGGAAGCAATGCTTCAGAGGGTTCACCTGAGCATACTTATTACGGGAATTTACTGGTGGTTGCCGCACGCCGGTACGTCACATGGTCTGCCACTGAAGAGGGCGTTGGCCCGAAACGCGTCTGGCAGGAAACAAGAAAAGGACTTTGTTCATGGCGTGTGCCCTTGCTTTGGCGTGGTTTCCACCTGGGAGTGCATCCCACCTAGAGGCAACTCTTTTTGTATTTTGTACAGCGGCCTGCCTGGTCGCGGGATTGCACCACTGCGAAACACTTGCGGGTCTGCGGCTGCTTTGTTGGGGCAGCTAATTGTGGAACAGGAGGTGCCTGTTATATGCAGGGGTGCCGGCGCGAACATCGGCAATCCTTTTAAAGACATTCTTGAATGTGAGTGCCGGCGGCGACCCACTTGGGTTTTACTGAACCACCAGTCCCAGGAAGCAATGCTTCAGAGGGTTCACCTGAGCATAATTATTACGGGAATTTACTGGTGGTTGCCGCTCGGCGGTACGTCACATGGTCTGCCACTGAAGAGGGCGTTGGCCCGAAACGCGTCTGGCAGGAAACAATAAAAGGACTTTGTTCATGGCGTGAGCCCTTGCTTTGGCGTGGTTTCCACCTGGGAGTGCATCCCACCTAGAGGCAACTCTTTTTGTATTTTGTACAGCGGCCTGCCTGGTCGCGGGATTGCACCACCGCGAAACACTTGCGGGTCCGCGGCTGCTTTGTTGGGGCAGCTAATTGTGGAACAGGAGGTGCCTGTTATATGCAGGGGTGCCGGCGCGAACATCGGCAATCCTTTTAAAGACATTTTTGAATGTGAGTGCCGGCGGCGACCTACTTGGGTTTTACTGAACCACCAGTCCCAGGAAGCAATGCTTCAGAGGGTTCACCTGAGCATAATTATTACGGGAATTTACTGGTGGTTGCCGCACGCCGGTACGTCACATGGTCTGCCACTGAAGAGGGCGGTGGCCTGAAACGCGTCTGGCAGGAAAGGACTTTGTTCATGGCGTGTGCCCTTGCTTTGGCGTGGTTTCCACCTGGGAGTGCATCCCACCTAGAGGCAACTCTTTTTGTATTTTGTACAGCGGCCTGCCTGGTCGCGGGATTGCACCACCGCGAAACACTTGCGGGTCCGCGGCTGTTTGTTGGGGCAGCTAATTGTGGAACAGGAGGTGCCTGTTATATGCAGGGGTGCCGGCGCGAACATCGGCAATCCTTTTAAAGACATTTTTGAATGTGAGTGCCGGCGGCGACCCACTTGGGTTTTACTGAACCACCAGTCCCAGGAAGCAATGCTTCAGAGGGTTCACCTGAGCATAATTATTACGGGAATTTACTGGTGGTTGCCGCACGCCGGTACGTCACATGGTCTGCCACTGAAGAGGGCGTTGGCCCGAAACGTGTCTGGCAGGAAACAAGAAAAGGACTTTGTTCATGGCGTGTGCTCCTTGCTTTGGCGTGGTTTCCACCTGGGAGTGCATCCCACCTAGAGGCAACTCTTTTTGTATTTTGTACAGCGGCCTGCCTGGTCGCGGGATTGCACCACCACGAAACACTTGCGGGTCCGCGGCTGCTTTGTTGGGGCAGCTAATTGTGGAACAGGAGGTGCCTGTTATATGCAGGGGTGCTGGCGCGAACATCGGCAATCCTTTTAAAGACATTTTTGAATGTGAGTGCCGGCGGCGACCCACTTGGGTTTTACTGAACCACCAGTCCCAGGAAGCAATGCTTCAGAGGGTTCACCTGAGCATAATTATTACGGGAATTTACTGGTGGTTGCCGCACGCCGGTACGTCACATGGTCTGCCACTGAAGAGGGCGTTGGCCCGAAACGCGTCTGGCAGGAAACAAGAAAAGGACTTTGTTCATGGCGTGTGCCCTTGCTTTGGCGTGGTTTCCACCTGGGAGTGCATCCCACCTAGAGGCAACTCTTTTTGTATAATATATATATATATATATATGTGTGTGTGTGTGTGTATATATATATTTATATATATATATATTACCTACTGGCGGTCGCCAGTAGGTAGTTATAGTTAGGACCTCGTTTCTATTCAAAAAGCGTTTTTTGTTTTCCCAATAACTTTGGCGTCGTTTGATGAATCTTCACGAAATTAGTGGCCCGCTCCGGTCAGCTCCTGTCTTGAAAGTTTCGGGGTGATTCGTCAAGCGGGGGCCAAGAAAAAAGGGGTGTCCCAAAAAGCGTTTTCCCCATGTTAATTTCCATAGGAAACTTTAGACAAAGCTACAGCCCGAACTGCTGAACGAAATTACACCAAATTTGGCAAAAAGGTAGCCCTTGGTTCAGAAAGAGCCCTTTTTGTTAAATGGTGTAAATCCGTTCAGTAGTTGCTGAGAAATTAAAGAAAGAAAACATTTATATATCTGAGCACCGAAGAGGGTTCGCGAACCCTCCCGGGCACGAGGTTCACTCTGATTGGCTGCCAACACTCCAAACCAGGAAGTGTTGACAGCCATCTTGTGACTCGGTTGAACCGAGTCACAAGAAAACAGTGAAAAAGAGGGTAAAAAAGAAGAAAAGGGGGCAGGGTAGAAACACCCTGACCCCCTAGGCCTGCTCAGGGGGTACCACAAGGACCCCCAGGGCCCAAAAAAGCATTTTTTTAAAATAATTTCGGCGGAATTCGCGTTGGGGTCGAAAATCCCGCCAAAAAAAAAATTAAAAATGAAGCGCGGGCTCCCGCGCTTCATTTTAATGAGGCCCCCGGGTGGGCCAGGTCCCGGGAGCAATGTGTATTTAATTTGCAGGGGCCCCCGCAGCCCCGGGGACCGCCACCTCCCCGGGGACTGCCACCTCCCCGGGGCTATAGTAATTATATGCGGGGGGTACGCAGCCCCCCCGCAGCCCCGGGGACCGCCACCTCCCCTGGGCATTGATGAAAATGGGCGGGGGGCCTCGCAGGCCCCCCCGATCCCCGGGGACCGCCACCTCCCCGGGGCTATACAGAATAATTAGTGTGGGGGGCTCAAGCCCCCCCACACTACCCCAGAGACCACCACCTCCCCGGGGCACTTAATATTTAAATACGGGGGTCCGTTGCGGACCCCCGGGCCCCGGGGACCACCACTTCCCCAGGGCTTTGAAATGGAGGGAGGGGGGCCATGTGGCCCCCCTCCAGGAGCCCTCGATGGCCCTGGGGACCGGCACCCCCTCGGGCCGGCTCCTGCAGTGTCTCGGGGTGCCCACCCCCGGGACACTGCTGTTTGCTATGGCAGGGCGGGAGCCATGCGGCTCCCTCCCTGCTATAGCAAACTCTGCTTTGCTAGATTGAACCGAGAGCAGGGAAACCTGCTCTCGCTTCAATGAAGCAAAGCAGAATTGCTTTTGAGCAAGGGGAGCTGCATGTCAGCAGCTCCCCTTGCCCAAAAGCAATGCCGGCTCCCGCATTGCCACGCAACCCCCTCCCGCGGAAAAAAAAAAAACACAGGCCGGCCCCGGGGGATGGGGTCCCTGGGCCAGAAGTGGCCTAGGAGAGGGTGGGCCACATGGCCCCCCTCCCCTAATTTAAACAATTTAAAAAAGAGGCCAAGCCCCGGGGGATGCGGTCCCCGGGGCCAATAGTGGCCCAGGGAAGGGGGGCCATGCGGCCCCACTTCCCTGTAAGTTTTTAAAAAAAGAAGAGACCATGCCCCGGGGGATGGGGTCCCCAGGCCAAAAGTGGCCCAAGAGGGGGGCGGCCCCCCTCCGTCATTAAAATATATATTTTTTAAATAAAATAGAGGCACAGCCCCGGGGGATGGGGTCCCCAGGGCCAATAGAGGCCTCAGGAGGGGGGCCACGCAGCCGCCCTCCTTAAAAAATTATTTTTAAAAAAAATGAAATATGTGGCCATGCCCCGGGGGATGGGGTCCCCAGGGCCTCAAATATTGTAAAAGAAGGGGGGCCACACAGCCCCCCTTCTAAAAAATAAACAAAAACAAAAAAAGCCGGGATCGCGCCGGAGGCCCTGCCCCCTCCCTGCAGCACTCAGCAAACGCGCCCCCTGGCGCGTTGTAAGTTGAGGAATTAATTCCCCTTGAATACTGAGGGTCCCTGGGGACCAACTAGCCCACCAGGTACCTCCAGTATTCGCCAAAGAGCTGCATTGCAAAGAGGTGTTCCGAGGCCACGCCTCTTTTTACACCTCTCTGCAATGCAGCTCTGTGGCGCTTACTGGGGGTACCTGGTGGGCTAGTTAGCCCCCAGGGACCCTCAGGACTCAAGGGGAATTAATCCCCCAAGTTACAACGCGCCAGGGGGCGCGTTTGCACAGTGGTGCAGGGAGGGGGCGGGGCCTAACAAAACAAGTGTGCAAATGTGCCCCCTGGCGCGTTGTAAATTGGGGGATTAAGTCCCCTTGAATCCTGAGGGTCCCTGGGGGCCAACTAGCCCACCAGGTGCCTCCAGTATGCGCCACAGAGCTGCGTTGCAGAGAGGTGTTCCAAGGACACGCCCCTTTTTACACCTCTCTGCAACGCAGCTCTCTGGCGCTTACTGGAGGTACCTGTGGGCTATTTGGCCCCCAGGGACCCTCAGGACTCAAGGGGAATTAATCCCCCAATTTACAACGCGCCAGGGGGCACGTTTGCACAGTGGTGCAGGGAGGGGACGGGGGCCTAACAAAACAAGTGTGCAAATGTGCCCCCTGGCACGTTGTAAATTGGGGTATTAAGTCCCCTTGAATCCTGAGGGTCCGTGGGGGCCAACTAGCCCACCAGGTACCTCCAGTATGCGCCACATAGCTGCGTTGCAGAGAGGTGTTCTGAGGACACGCCCCTTTTTACATCTCTCTGCAACGAAGCTCTCTGGTGCTTACTGGAGGTACCTGGTGGGCTAGTTGGCCCCCAGGGACCCTCAGGACTCAAGGGGAATTAATCCCCCAATTTACAACGCGCCAGGGGGCGCGTTTGCACAGTGGTGCAGGGAGGGGGCGGGGCCTGATATAACAAGTTAGCAATCTTGCTGTGTGGGACTTACTGGAGGTAATAAAAGGGGTAGTTGGCCCCCAAGGTTGACGTTGGGGGCTAGCTAACCCTCCTGTTACCTCCAGTAAATCCCACACAGTGGGATTGCTAAAAGGTGTTTGGAGGCCACGCTCACCTTTCTCCACCACTCTGAAAACGAGACTGCTATGTTATAGTTAGAAATTAGCATTTAAAAAACATTTGAAATTCACAGAAAAAACCATAGGTTTCAGGGATGTTATAGTTAGAAATTAGCATTTAAAAAACCATAGAAATTCACTGAAAAACCATAGGTTTCAGGCACGCTATAGTTAGAAATTAGCATTTAAAAAACCTTAGAAATTCACTGAAAAAACCATAGGTTTCAGGCACATTATAGTTAGAAATTAGCATTTAAAAAACCTTAGAAATTCACTGAAAAAACCATAGGTTTCAGGGACGTTATAGTTAGTTGGACATTTCACTCGCACAAAACCAGAGAAATTCTGCCGTTATAGTTAGTTCAGCTAACTATAACTCGCGCCCCCGCAATGCACTGCTGATGATGTCACATATTACATCATTCATGACATGGTCAGTGACATCTGATGACATCATCCACGTGAAAATCTGATGCATTTCCTCACACCCTAATATAACCTTTGATACACCCACTGTAAAATACAGACTACCATTTTCGAAACCATCGACACACCAATACCAGTTACTACATACGCACTCACTGATTCCTAGGTCTGCACACACATCCACTCATTCACCCATACAATCACTCATACATGCAGTCACTCATCAATACAACACTATCATATGCACTCATACACCTATACAGACACTCACACACCACCACTCATCCAGAGTTACTCACACACCTAGTCAGTCATGCAAAGAATCAATCACACTTCCATTTACTCACCTATACAGTTATACACACACCACATCACTTATTCATACAGAAACAAACGCATACTTACTCTCTTATACAATCACTGATACAAGTACACACTCATCCATACAGCCACTCTCACAATCACTGACTCTCACGTATAGTCATCTATATACTCCAACTCTCACATACACTGCCTTTTACATATGTAGTTACTTGGACATGTACCACTGAGACATACATTCACTCACCAACACACCCATACACACACTCACGCACCCATACAGCTGTTTCCACATGCACTCTTGAACCCATACACCCAGTGAATCAACCACTCAAACATCTATGCACAGAGTCACACACCTCTCACTCACCCACACACACACACTCAGGCACCCATACAAATACTCAGGCAACCAATCAATAACCCATATAGACACTCATGTAGCTACTGACCAACCCATGCAGCAGCTCATACAACAACAGACAGACTGATACAGACATTCACACAGTTTAGTCACTAACCCATGCATTCAGTAAGACACATGTAATCACTCACTTAAACAGTCACTCACGCACCCACTAAATCCTCCATCCAGACACTTATACACCCACTCATTCTTCAATACACCTTGGCATATATATAAAACATATTTAAACTTTAAAGAAACACACAGTCACTGGATGATGTCATCAGTGATGTCATTTGAGATGTCATCAGTGATGTCATCAGTGATGTCACTGACCATGTCATGAATGATGTAATATGTGACGTAATCAGCAGTGCATTGCGGGGGCGCGAGTTATAGTTAGCTGAACTAACTATAACAGCGGAATTTCTCTGGTTTTGTACGAGTGAAATGTCCAACTAACTATAACGTCCCTGAAACCTATGGTTTTTTCAGTGAATTTCTAAGGTTTTTTAAATGCTAATTTCTAACTATAACGTGCCTGAAACCTATGGTTTTTTCAGTGAGTATATATATATATAAATACGGGCACAGACTCAAATTATGTAGAGCATTTATTAAATATATATATATATATGTCCATTTGTAAACAAGCAAACAAACATGACCGTATTGGTCAGAAAGCAACTAGCAGTGAACTGAGAAAATGTAATGCTCAAGTGCATACTCACACAAATACTGTGCACCGAAAAGATTTACACACCAGGTGAGGAGCAGGCATGGCTTTCATAGCACTAAGAACACATTGCACACAAATCTAGCAAAGAAATCATCTTATTGCTTCATCACTGACCATACATAAGTCTCTTCAACGTGAGACACATGGACAGTAAATGTGGAGATAAAGTGGAGGTGGGGCACAGGAGATCAACCTATATTCACCCATCACTCACTCCTGGGTGCACATGACAGGTCTCTTATGTAAGGCAAACACTCGCACCAATTTAATTTAATGACTGGTTATTAGAGCTAATTAGAATTAATTTTAGGTGCTTCTTTGGGGTTGACCTTCAAAGATAAGAGAGATGAAAGCAGCATTCTATCTTCTCTCGTTAGATCAGCAAACCATCAGACTCAGCCAAGAAAATCATTTGGATGGACTGTGGTATTCACGCCAGAGAATGGATCACTCCTGCGTTTTGCCAGTGGTTTGTAAAAGAGGTGAGTTTCTATGACCAGCTTGAATGTTCAGGCAACAGGTTTGATTTAAGCAAAATTAAGGAGGCAAATGATGGTAACAGTAATTGTACAAGCATATAAAGTGTCATGAATAACCTCCAAGATGCAGGGTTGGTACTTTCTTTGGTTGACTAAGTTGCTACTATGCTATAGACTGGCAATAATGTTTGTTGTCTCAAGACTAGTGCAAAGGGCAATCTGTCTACAGGAGTCGAGAAACCTGTATCACATCCCAGAGCTAGACAGTAACTATGTGCCCGCCAATTGCAGGAGAGGGTCAGTCAGTATGAAATTACTGCTGGTGGAAGTTGACTAAAAATCTGTGACAAAATCTTGTTTAGGCCTGTACTGCACTGGTGCGTTATCTAAACAAAATGTAAATATGAGGTTAGCTTAGTAGGGTTCTTATTTGGAGTCTGGTAGTGCTTCCCTTACCCAAACTTAGATCCTCTACTTTATTTACAATCGGGGAAAGTGCCAGGATTACACCGGTGGAGCCTCCATTAGGTTAGCCAGATTAAACTTCTCAGCTGGCAGTATGTCCACCAAAGAGCCACCAGGCCGCAGTGAGGATCGACACCCGCTTCATTGAATGAGGCAACAACACATATTTTTCCAGTTCATGTCTGCCAGGCAATCCATGGCAGCCATACGCAGGGAAAATGCAGAATGGCCAAGTGTGCAAGGTAAATAATCAATGCAGGTTTGGCCATTTTTTATTTGTTTAGAGAAAAAAACCTCTCTCTTTGGAAGTATGTTTTCTCTAAAAAAATAAAACAAAAACAAATTCCGAGCGGGTGTTTTAAACATTGCACCTGCTCCCATTAGTACTGGTAAAGCAGCCATGGATGCTCCCTTCACAGCACAGAGATCCCTGCCAGGCAGACAGAGATCTATAAACGGGGCAGGTGGTCCTCCGCACAAAATATAGAAAGCACGTCTGTCTGGGAGATATTCCTGGTTAGTGACGGGGTAAGATGGGACATGAGGAATTGGGGTGGAGTACAGGGGCCTGCAAGAAATAGGAAAAAATCTGACACAAGCAGGGTTTGTATGGAAAAGGTTGAAGGAGCTTTCCAGCTTAGCATCTGACGGAAAGAACCCAGGGAAGTAACTGAACCACATGCATGGTGATGTAAAACACAGTGCCCAGATAGGCTCAGGACACCATAGAGAGATGTAGAATGGAAGGCTATTTGGGAGTGTGGATTGTGGTTGTCCAGAGGATGAGTGAAATAGCATGATAGGACAGTAAGCAAGGAATTGAGTTGTGGGTGGAGTCTCCTTGCTGACATAGCTTTAATGTGGACTACAAAAACTTGTTATAAAGCAATCGCCTCCATAAAAAACGGAAGAGACGGAAGAGAGAGCGAGCAAGAGAGAAGAGAAAGAGAACAACCAGTCAACAGGGCAACACTGGTGCAAAGCAGATGGGGCCATTAGTGCATGAAGTAGTGTCAGAAAAGCAAATAGGACATAGGGAAAAAAGATGAGATTGGAATCCAAGGGACAAAGAACAGGATGTGGGGCAATTTACTAAATATATGGGAGAAAAGTTCGAGGGTTCAGAGTTATGACTGACCTGCAAAGTAAGGGATAAATATGATCCAAGCATGGAAACTGTGTAGGGCAGTGGAAATAGGTAAAGGCATACAGAAAGGAAGCATCGGTGGAGCCACAAGGGAGGTCTGGTCAGTGGTTGCAGCATTGAGGAACAACATGTTGCTCATTGAAGACCCATATAGTGGATGCTACTACATGAGAAAGAAGAAAGACTAGTGGCTAGACAGGAGTGTGAATGGGAACTCCAAACTGCGGGGATGATGAGTAAAAAGGAGAACAGGAGGTCGCATTATATGACTATTATGAGACAAAGGCCACAGAACATTTAAAGAGAAAATATGACAGAGGAATGTTTGAAATTTTCACGTTGCTGATTTGGCAGATAAGGGGCAAGGAGGGGTCACTTTAAAGAGGATGAAATCGAGATTGCATACAGGCTGAGAGGGGTCATAACCATAGATAATTGCACATATATGTTCATTATATGCCAGTGTACTGCAAGATTTCCTGAGAAGTGCATAGCATTGATTGAAGTCCTGGCTACGACCAGGAAGGTTCAAGTCAGCATGTTGAGGTGATAGGCTCAGGTAGGATTAGTTTTGCTGTTCTGTTCCCACATGGAAGAAAACATTCTATTTTTGTGAGAGGAGTTAGACATGAAGCAACAGCTCCAATAAATATCACAGATGACAACAGTTAAGGCACATTATACTGCTGCAATCTCTGGTGTCCTTTTTGACAGGTTGAAAAGGGATTAGATGTCATAGTTTCCCACAAAAATATAATCTGACATAAATACTGTTTTCTGTATCTTGTATATGAAAATATTGTCTCATTAAGTGTATAGGAGGAGGGGTGTTGTGCCCAGGAGGCATGGTTGACTTACAATAAGCTAATGCATGTAAATGCTCCTAGGATGGCAGTAGTCATCTCTTGGCGCAATGCTAATTCTTGAGCATGTGGAGCATTTGGAGTTGGGAAAGGGTGGTAGTGGGAAAGGTGTAATGGGAGAAAAACCTGCACACTGTTTATGGTGGACAGATTGAATGAATGGCTAGTTTAAATATGCAGAAAACATGGTTGTGGAAAATTTTGATGCTGTTTCACAGAAAATATTAGATTACAATATAACAGACCAAAATAAATGGGCAGAGTGAGACCAGCTTAGAGTCTGGGTGAGGAAAATGGAGAATGGCATACAGGAAGGTAGGAAGGTAGGGCCATTTGAGACAAAGTGGAAATAAAAAATCAATGTAAAAAGCAGGGTAAAAATAATGCATTTGGGGCACAAGAGGAAAATGTAAACCAAGGACGGATCTATGTAATTCTGATCCTAAAACCAATTGACAAATTCAATTTTGAGATAAAAGGCATTAACTAGGTTACTTTTGAAAATTTGGAAAATGTGGAAATTTTAAAAACAGTTTAGAGGAAGTGTGTTCACAGACATGATTTCAACAAAATTACGTTTTCTCCAAGATCACTAACAAACATAGCCTATACAGAATCCGAGAGGAGCCTATTGTACCGTAAACTCAATGAGGGGAGGTAGTCTGTAGCATATTCAACTTAAAGTCGGTGTATATTTTAGAGAGCGCTAAATAAAGTGGTGTACTCTATGATAGAAATAAAGAGTAAGTGTAACCTAGACACACCAATGCGGTGGTTGTGTCTCACTCAACAGGAACTCTTGCATATAGTAAACTTAATAAGGAGTTGTTGGCTATTTACATTGAATGAGAAGGTGTTGCATAACCGTTGAATGAGGAGGTGTAGTCTATAGCAGTAGTTCTTAACCTGTGGTCCAGGGACCACTGGGGGTCCACAAAGCCTACTCAGGGGGTCCACGACTGCTTAGAAAATTAAATAAACAGATTAATAAAGTGTATATAAATAAAGAAGCAAAATGTTTTTTTGATAATTTAAAACCATTCTGTAAATGTGAAGGAACGTAAAATTGGAGGATAAAAACGAAATTTTTTATATTCAGATTGATTTCTGGGAGAAGTGCATCAAACAGAATATAGTATGGATAATGAGTCTCAAGCATTCCTATAAAAGTTACATTTGGATTTTTTATATATTTGTTTGTGAATTAAATAAAATATGTAATTCTTTGTCTATTTTTTTCATGAATGCTTATTCCAGTATTTTTTGTGCATTGCTTTGTGGCTCAAATCATTGAAAATGCTTAGGCAGGGGTCCTCAGCTTCCAGCAAAGACCCAATGGGGAGTCCCCGGATTCCAATAATGATTCAGTGGGGGTCCCCTGGTTCCACTAAGTATTAAGTGGGGTCCACAGAAGTTAAAAGGTCTAGAACCACTGGTCTACAGCACACTCTCAAGGGAGCAGCAGCATACATAGCAACACTGGTTATGCTATTGATGTAGATGCCTAGCGGTTAAGGATAAATTCACCTTAGCACTGAAGTATCCAGACTTTTTAATCTTGGCCAAATCACTCATCCTGCCTGTGCCTAATATTCTCGAATATATTGTGTGAGTGTTTAGAAGTTACCACGAGCTGCAAAACAGAAAACTACCGTTCAGTCATATATATATATATGGTTGGAAAGATCAGTTAAAAAATATTTTCTAAATATATATCTATAGCTCTCTCACACTCTCTCTCTCTGAATATATATATATAAACCAGCGTTTGGTTGTGAAGACTCCTGGAGGCCGAGTATTCCTTTAGGTTTGTTTGAGAAGATGATGAAAGAGCCGGGGATTGCACAGGAACCTCTGTCTTTTTAACTTTATCAACTGCAGGAAGTCAATTATCCTGGGATGAGAAGATTAAAAACAGACATCCTGTCTCTCCAGCCTTTCGCACGGAGCCATTTGCTGATTCACGTTTTGTAATTGATCTGTAGCAGGCAGCCTGCTGTTCTAATGTGCCCTTTCCATTTCCAGATTGTGCAAAACCACCAGCATGACCCGAAAATAAAAATGCTGCTCCAGAATGTAGATGTTTATGTCCTACCAGTGTACAACGTTGACGGCTATGTGTATTCATGGACAACTGTAAGTACACTCGGGCGCCTTCCAATTATTCAAACAGTGATTTCTTTTGGTTTGTGATATGCAAGAATATGAACTGTGACAGTGATAAACAAAATGGACAAATGCATTTAACAGTCAACAGTGCTTGAAACAAAGTTGTGACATATGAAAGAACATGTACGACTGATTCATGAACTTTGTGTTGGTTTACATTCGCAAATTCAGCTGATAAACAATATTTTGTCTAGAAAACAGCAATGCAATTACTTCAGCAAATCTCTGCACAGTTAACCAAAACTTCAGAAGTTCAGACCAGGCTGTATGAATTAACATCAGCAGATCACATTAAACCCACAGATCACACAGATCACATTAAACCATAGATCACATTATACAGAACACTCCACAAGCATTCACCACAGCAAGGATATGCCATATATTTGCTTATCAAGCAACTTACTCACAACAGCACTTACCACTAATAAACAACAGACACAAAATTAATTAACACCGCACATAAGACAGAACATATCAGACATATTCAATAGTGCACAGATGTGTAATATAGTTGATTATCAACATGACACCCCAGCACAAACGATTCAGAATCAATACACACAAAAACCATCCAATAAAGCATACTAGACAGAGCATCTTACACATGTTAGAAGAGAAAGAAGAGAAATGCTTCAACAGCATACTCCTTCTTACTTGTTACTCTATAAGACTTTCAACAACAGAACATGATAAAACTCTTTACAACCCAACACAACTCATCTAAGCTAATGAATTGATATATGTCTCCCTAACACCACCACTACTCCATTGAACACACTTGCATAAACACAAGTGGGGCAATGGGCAGGCCAAATAACCCAGACAGCAGACAAATGCTTTGGAAAGCATGATAACAATTTACTAATTCTTATGACAACTATTTTAAACAACAATCGCAGAACGAATATACTTCTGACGTTACCACTAAAACCCCAACTAAACTCTTGTCTGTATCATAAACCTCCAAATCAGGACATTAAGGTAACATAACACAGTATAAGATTGGTGCTGGCAATATTGTTATATGTTATGTTATGTTATGTTATGTTAAGAGGATTTATACCACACATGACTGACCCAGGCTAGGGCTTCTCAGCGCGCTCCTCCTTCTACTGTAACACAACATAAAAACCATCCTAAGCCGAGAACAGCCAGGTCTTCAACTGCTTCCTAAAGTTGAAGTTATTATCTACTTTCCTTAGATGACTGGGCATTTTATTCCGTAGCATCGGAGCTATGACACGAAAGGAGGATCCCTCTTTCTAGCCAATTCAAAATGGGATAGCACAGCCGGATTGAGGTCTGCTGATCTAAACGCCCTAGTGGGACAGTAGGACTGCTGAAGGCAAAGTAGGCTAGGCACACCCAGTTTATTATTAATACTATGGGCTACGCACAGTGCTTCAAACTGGATATGCTTCTCCACAGGGAGCCCATGCAGAGTGCAGGGTTGTTGAGAAACTGAACAGAATCTTGGCAACTGAGACAGTAATCTTGCTGCCGTATTCTGGATAATCTGCAATTTATTTTTCAAGTGCCCAGCGGTACCCAGATACAAGATATTGCAGTAATCTGGGATGAGATGATTAAAGTGGGGTTAATAATCTTCCGCACTTGTGGGCAAAAAAAGCCTATGATTGTTTTTAAGGCCTCTTCATATGCCAAAACAGCCAGAGGTCAAAGCTTTAACTTGTGGATCAAAAGATAAGGAGTCATCCATCCACACACCCATATTTTTAAAAATTGCTTTGGACTCAGGAGGCAACCTCAGGAAGTTGGGCTTCCAGTGGTCACCCCATTCTTGCAAATGTTTTCCCAACAGGAGAACTTCTGTTTTGTTAGCATTAAACTTCAAGCAGTCTGAATACATCTATTTTGCGGCGGCAGACATAGAGATCTTAAAATTGGCAGGACCCTCCTTTTCCCCGGCAGACAATGATAGAATAAACTGGGTGTAATCCACGTATGAGTCTAGCGATATTCCAAAAGATTTCACAACTTCTGTTAGTAGTCTTACATATATGTTAAAAAGGGTTAGGCTGAAGGCGAAACCTTGAAGAACTCTGAACTCGAGCCTACACTTGGTATATGTAAAAGGTCGAGATATCAACTGAAAGGATCGATCCTTTAAGAAGGCGGTGAGCCAGGCCAACGCCTTGCCCGAATCCCAATCTTGTGCAGTCTATCTAAAAGCACCTCATAAGACAGCCACCTGCAGAAGCTCTTCCATCACTTTAAGAAGAGCAGTCTCTCTACTATGGGCTGCTCTAAGGCCATTCTGTGAGAGATCCAGCACTTGATGATTTTCTAAAAAATTCAGTAAGAGATTGTTTACTTATTTCTCCACCACTTTTGCCAAAAAGGCAGAAGAGAAATGGGGCAGTAGTTTTCGGGCAGGACTGGGTCTAGAATAGATTTTTTCAAAAGCAGGATGACATTCACATGTTTCCAAACAGTTGGCACCACACCAGTAGAAATCGAAAGATTGGCTAGACTTTAAAAAAAAAAAAAATAGGGAAACGAGCATATGCAGCTTTCTTCAAAAAGTGTGGCTTCACCGGATCATCAGGGGAGCCCGTCTTTATTTTTCGAATAAGGGCACGAAAGGAATACACATTCAGCAATTCAAACTCAGTAAGACAGACACTGGCAAAATTACCACCTCCAGACTAGAGCACCTGGGGCTCGAATTGCCATCTGAAAAGTGAGAATATATATGTCTTTAACTTTCTTAATAAAGTAATCCGCAAGCCTATTATTTTTATCATTGGAGGCTGCAAAAAGACGCAGATTAGCTTCCGGCTTAAGCAAGCTTTGGACACTGGCATGGATCTCTTTAGAAGAGTTACCACTCCTCTCAATTTTATCTGCAAAAACGTCAACACGTGCCTTTCTAATCATGTTGTGATTTACTTTAATGGCATTCATGTAATTCTTTTTTGCCTCAGCCTCATTAGTTTTCCTCCAGGTACATTCCAGCACCTTACACCATTTTTATTTTTGCTCAATTAGTTGCTAGTTAAACCAGGGGGCGGATGGCTTCTTTTTCTGCTTACTAGTTCTCATGGATCAGAGCATCCAAATCTGATACCAGCCAAGAATTCATTTTCTGTACTGCCATAGAAATATTTAAGCCAAATTTAGGTATGTTCAGCTGTAGCAGATTGGAAAAGTTAGTTTTTTCACATTTAAACTATTGTCTGCTTACGTATACTTTACCTTCTTCCACCACATTGCAAATGGTACTACCAGGCTTATGGGGAGCATGTAGAGGTCAGACTATACTACTGAAAAGGGCGTGAGCACCTGTAATTTGACAAGTTGGAGAATACAGGATCCAGCAGATGGCCCGCCACATGTGTAGGATCAGTTACTAATTGGGCAACTGGCTAGACAGCAAATCTCTGATTAAATTCAATATTTGGCTGGAATTGTCCGTTCCCGGATGAAGATCAAGATCACCAATCATATTAAAATTAGACAGCTCCAAAACAAGCGGTGAGATATATTCAGCCAGAGTTTCCTGAAAACGTTTCTCAAGGCAAGGGGTTCTGTAAACCAATAATCGTGAAAGAGTGAAGTTAATATTCACTTGAATCTGAACCAGATCATTCTCACACTCTGGGATGTTGAACTGATATAGTAGACAAGCATTTTGATCTTTATGAATGATGGCAATAATTACCCCTCCACCCGTAAATCTAGTACACTTTTTAATATTATAGCCTACTGGAAGAGCTAAAGACACCCCCGCTTTAGCATAATGATTGAGCCATGTTTCTGTTAGGAACACTGCATCAGGTGCATGGTCTGTAATAAAGTAAAAAATTGTTGGCGTGGTGGTGAACCAATGAACTGCAGTTAATCCTGATGCAGAGATTGATTGACCTACTTCCCTTCATCCCAGAATCATACTTCTCAGCAGAGTGAATTGTAAAACTGCAGTGCTTGCATGCAGAGTCTTCCTTCTCCAAGTCCATAGAAATAACGCTTTTTGTTGATGCAGCGAGGCGCAGGGCAAGCAACTAGGAGGACGTGTAGCGAAAAAAACCTTTGTTTGTCCACACATCCAGAATTCCTTGTCCCTGGCGCGGTCGGGCATTAACGGGCTTGTCTTTGGCACATATATTTGCACTTACAGACTAGTGTACAAACAACATTTGCTCCTACAGGGCAAAAATAACAGTTGCATCCTAATGCTGGTGCAAAACATAAATTTTATCACAGTTCAGACAGAGAGAAAATTTCGGGGCAGATTTACAACCCCCCTGCACTACCAGTACGTCACTTTTTGTGACGTACTGGAGGCGCATTTCACTTCTCCATATTTACAAGGAGAGGAAAAGCCGCCCTGCGTGACTTTGGCCCCTTCACAAGCAGCACTTTGCGTGGAAGGGGCGTTCCATGGGTGTTGCTGTGGGTGTTCCCACGCAACACCCATGGAATGAGACACATTTCCAGATTTACGAGGAATCGTAAATCTGGAAATGCGTGTCAATGCTACGCCTCCCCATGGGAGGCGTAGCGAGGTGCAACGAGGAGAAATGTTTTCATTTCTCCTCGTTTTTTCCTCTTTCAAAGCGTGCTGCATTCTACAGCACGCATTGAAAGAGGAAAATGCCTGTAGTGATTGTTTTTGTGCCGGAAGGTGCCCCTTCCTGCACAACAACAATCTCCCCACGACGTAGGCATCCTTGCACCATGGTGCAAGGGTGCCTGCGCCGGCGCATGGCTGCAGTTTGTGCGCCAACGCAGGGGAGAGCACAGGAATGCAACATATTATTGTAATATTGTAAATATGTCGCATTCCTGTGCTTCGGAAGTGACGCAGCCAAAGGGCAGCGCTGCGGCACTTCCTTGTAGGTCTGCCCCGTAATTTTTAGGTTTCGCCTGCACAGCACTTGCGCTGTTCTTGTGAAATTTATTGTATTAAATACATCTTAAAAGAGATTTACATCCTGCCTTCACTTCTTATTGGTCCTTGTCACTTTACTTTTCCTTGTTTCTAATGGTTGTAGGCGTTCTATTTCCTGTTCTTCAGTGTGTGTTCCTCTTATCAGTTTCCTATTGGCAAAGTACTGTGTTCATCTGCTTTGGTAGAACTTCTTTGAAGCATCTCAAGCAATGATCAGGAAAACAAAATAAAAACAAGAGCTACACCTTTGCTTTAAAGTTCCAGTGCCATCCGAGTGCCATTGGCTCAGTGCTTGGAGACCTCATGATCCCAATTCTGCATGGTGGGAAGCAAAGCCCTGATTGCAACGGCATTCACCAGTCCCCCCAGGGGAACGTGAACTCACCAGTCTCCCCGGGGCCGAAGCAGGCACCCACTCTAGTTCATTTTTCTTGCTCTCTCCATCATTTAAAAAAAATTACTGCTTGTTTCCCTTTACTAGTGCTGGACACCATGCTTTATCACTTGATCAGCGTGGCACGCCGCTCTTTATTTTTAAATATGGTGGCCACCCACCATTCATTTGTTCTGCACAGCAAGACCCTCCCACCTCAATTTTTTATTCTATTTTTTTTTGTATTCTGTGTTTGTATTGCACGATGTAGAGCATCTTTTGAGGAAGTGCACCATACACCTTGGTCCCAGACTCCCTGCTTCTGACTCCGCTTCACTCACGTGTGAATGCTGTTTTAAGGGTTATAGCGTGGGTTTCGTCTGCTCTGCTTCTGTGCAGCAGCAAGGTGCCCTTTCAACCAAGACAAACAAGCAGGATCTGCGTGCTAAGATGGGCTTGGTCTGCACCCATGGGAGATGGTGCCACGTTAGTCAGAGGGAAGCCCCGGGCAGTGAGTACCTGCCATTATCTATTTCCATTTCACGTACTGATGTATGTGGCATTGCTTTTGTAGTCCCTGGCAAGCTCTGCCTTGTCTGCTGCTGCAATGCTGAACATGCCGTCTCCCACTCCCTCCCTCCCAGGCATTCCTGGAATGCCAGCTTGGGGATGAAGTGCAGAGGCAGACTGGAGTGGAGTGGTAGTAGCCGCACATTGTTTCTCTCTGTTTATGAATTACCCTTTCAGAAATGCAGACTTTTCCCGGCACTGGATGTATACAATAGAATGGCCCGTAGTACATCTCCCTCAGCAGTGTTGTACATTTTTTCCACTCTCCTGGGGGCAGTGGCCGGTGATGTTTGCCATTAACTCACCTATTTGCGGTGAAAGTAATGAAAAGAGAGACATGCTACCTGGGGGAGTTAACTGCCCTACCAGGCCCCTGCACTCCTTAGCCTCTTCATTCCCTTACCTTTTACAGCGAGTAATTGTCTCTACTGCTCTAACTCTATAACTGGTGCATGGACTTCTCTGTCCGCTTTGTTGACTCAGTTTCAGGTTTCTCTAGGGATTATTTGTCTTTATTGAACGGTTTTCCATACCTGCCATCTGTGAGTATTTTCCAAGCAGTCATTGTTCAAAGCATTCGTCCAATTAACATTGAATCTAATCTGCATACTCCTCTAATGAGAAGTTTTAACCAACTTCTGCCAGAAAAGATAACCTTGCTGTGACTGTTGCACCACACCTAGTGAGCTGTATCGAAAAACCTTTGCCAAGCTGGAGCATGGCCACGGTGTTAGGCGTTTGGAAGACAGAAATCACTCGATTGTTAAAGATTAACTTCATTTTCAAAATCCCGTTCTCTCACAACTTCACTAGGCTGGCTTCGTTTTGACGACGTCTAAAAGAATCCTGTTTATTACCCGCCCTGCAGTTTTTTTAGCTAACTTTTCTTTTTTTTTTCTAAATCCATAACACACATTTTTGCGTTTTTAACATTGTTCCTTTGCATTCAGGTTTTGGAGCAGAAGCTATGCCTGTTTCCTTCAGGTATTGGATTGCAAATGTAAAAGTAACACTAGTGATTTATAGCTCTTAGAAACGTTTCAGCAATGGTATAAAGCGCTATTAGAAAAGTTATATCAAAAGCACAAGCTGATGAATGCATGGCTGTTTTTTAAAAACTGCACATTATGTCCATATTTTAGTGCCGATTGTAACTGCATCATGGGTTGGTGTATGTTCTGTGCCCTCAGTGCATGTATTTAAGACACTGTCGGCATGCAAAAGCAGCTCCGTGATGACTGGTACTTCTCGTACATATTACATCACTGAATGAACGCGTCTGAAGTAACATTAAGCAGCATCTGGCACCATTCACATCCAATAATCACATTCCACGTCACAGGACTAGTTAGCTAAAAAAAAAACCTCACTCTGCTGTTCTTTGCTACTACTCTCACTTTCTTTGCATTAATAAGAGACGGAGACAAAGGAAGATACCAAACTGCAACTTCCACATCTCTGTCTATGGAATTGTCCAGTTTTGATGCCCAACTTTGAAGTGTAGGTATTTATCAGTCCACTTAATTTGCTGCTTTTTGACTCTGTGATTTAAAAGCTCTGCAGCAGGAGGCCAGCAGCAAAGGAGATCTGTTTATTTATAGCACGTTTGTATTTTATAAGCCGTGCCTATCTCTGAGCTTCCACCATTTGTTTTTTCGCCTGCTATTTTAATTGGTCATTGTTTAACCCCGACCACTCAATACATGCAAAATATATTTGAAAATAATATGTCCTCACTGGTATTTATTTTGCTTGCCTAAGGATGTTGCAATGCTATTGTGTCCCAGAATCCTCTCAATGTGGTTCGATGGAATTAACAACTTCGCATCGATGTCCAATTCCTTTTATATTCCAGTCAGTGGATAAATGTGCCTTTCACAACATCACTCGAAGGTACAGGACCGCTTTATATAACCACCAGATACTGCACAATATATTGCTTATCTCAAAAAACAAGTCATAACACTTTTACGGAGATTATTTAACTTATATTGCACATCTGCTCACCAACTTAAATCTTACCAAAAAAATGTTTACTAATCACATAGGCAAAACCAATGCTTGTTTTCACTCCTCTGTTATTGCAATTTCTGGTCAGAGGTGTCACAGAAGTAATGAGCCTGACTACATTATTTGTTTCAGATGACCCAAAGAAACGATAGTGGCATTACCCTTCCACTGTGTACAATATTTCTTTTAACTGTGGAAGGCATTTAGAGCATTATTTTTAGGTCTGGCCTTTGAAACAGTTTTAGCTATCTCCCCAGGTCTTTGATTTTGCAAACAAATCATACTCAATATACATAATATAGGGGTTGTTGATCAGCAGGTTACACCTATTGGTCTATTAAATTGTCATTCACATTTTGTTTCTGCCCACCACAGCATGGGACGATAGATCTTCCAAATCTAACCACTGGCTCCCATCACTTTGAGTGACTGCACAAAGCTTGTGTACATTATCCATATGTGCTTAAAAATAGTTCCTTTTTCTACTGTGACAAAGCCGGTTCAAAGTGTGCTCTTTAAGTTTTTTTATGTTATTTTAAAATAACAGCTATTTGTTTTGCTGGACTTTAAGGTGACCATTTAGATGGTCATGTATTTCTTGCATCCTTTTTACAGGTGCTGCAATAAAGAGGCCAAGTGACATAGTAACATTGTATCTACCTGTGATTTGAGTGCTTGATTGGTTGGTGATTTCTTCTTGTCACTTCACAAAAAATTATAAGATGCATGGAACAACTGAAAGGCGTCTTATTTAAAAAAACATTGCTAGTAAAGCAGAGACATTACCAAATGTATTTTAAAATGTAAATTTTTTATAGCAAGCATATGAGGGCATGTTTTGTTTTATTTGTGTGACATGTGCCTGCAATACAAAAAGCAATACAATATTGTCACTTTTGCTCCCCCACTGCATAGATGATTTATTTTCCATTCCTTGTCCTTTAATGGAAGCAGTCTGATTATTAAAATAAGGTAGTAATGAGAATCCTCATAAAGACAGTACTAACACTTTCTGTCCATAATCCACACATGCTTATTTATTTATTTTACTTTGTTTTGTTCTCTAAAACAAAATATATATACCCCTAGACGTACTATAGGAATTCTTTTTCATCTTGAACTCCATTATGGCCATCTTTTTGAGCAACTCACCTACCCCTGTAATTATGGACAAATATAGTGGCGGTAGCTAGCCCTTGTGCAGCCCGTGGCGGACACTGCGTTTGCCGCCCGCGACGTCCGCATTGAAGAGGGGGGGGGTGCTGGCATTCTCTGCGTTGCCGGCTGCATGTAAGTGGGGGAGGCCGCTGCCCCCAAAACTCGTGTTGCCCGGGGCAGACCCCCTCCCCCCCCTTGCCGCGCCACTGGACAAATACTAGCATTTAGTAGCAATAGATAAATACATTCACTACCTCCTCTCATATCGTGTTCTGGCCAATTGCCACAGCGCCAGGAACCTCATCTACTTTTGACCGGAAGCCAGCCAAAATGCCTTGTAACCCTAGTAAGGCAGGCCTTCAACTTAATGGTGTGGGGAGATCTTTAACCCTTGGTTGGATTCTGCCAAGCTTCAATATATTATTAATGTGAAATATAAAAGAATAAAAGCTGATGGGAGGCCATAGCTGTCCATGTTGCAGTGAACTAATCAAGGCCATTTCTAGGGGACGTCTAGAGGGCACTGACGATGAAAAGACTAGTGCCAACCAACAAATGTCCATGTGAACATGAGCCCTTTGCAGAGTACACGCATCGTAACCTTTTCACACACTTGTATAGCAGAAATGCTGTCATGTCTATAAAAACAATGGACTAGAATGACTGAGTTGGTCATATTTGTTCTGGTAAAAATCCCTTACGAGAATATTTTAATTCTTTAGGGATTTCGCTTACAAGTTGACTGTTTGATACATGTTTTAACCAAACATTTTACATACGACCTTTTGTGAACACTGTTAGTAAAGGTGTGCTCTCTTTGCTTCATTTTGCTCCTGAGTTGATACAGTTGGAATTTCAAACAATCGAATTCTTTTTCTCCTCTACTTTTGCATGTGTTACATTACTCTGCATAGGAGATTTTTGTTAGTCCAGTTTTTATGTTTAAAATATTTTAAAAATATTTAAAATGTATTTTCTGAGTACATATAAAAAAAATGAACTTTATAGCAAGGTAAAGATATGCTCATTAGGTGCACATTTTTCTTTAATTGCATGCTAAGTAGTACTCATATCATACAAGGAGGCTATGATGAAAGTAACCACCCTTTTCAGTGCTGCTCCCAGAAAGACATGTATCAACTTCTTCCTCTCTTTGGTCCCTTTCTAGGTTCTCGCTTGTCCTTTTTTAGGATATTCACTTGTCCTTTTTAGGTCAGCCATGCGCTGCTCTAGGAGATGACCTCTTGGAATCGGTCTGCACTTTCTGAGACTCGTGCGTGTGGCTGGCATCCACCTTGCTGGAGCGAGCAGCGGCGCGCATGGGCCATCTGTTTCAAATTAGCGCGGCCGCGCTTGTTATCTTCTGGCACGCGCTGTTCTAAAGAGGGGAGTCATTATAGAGCTTGGATCCATTCTGACTTTTTCCATTTTGTACATTCATTTGTACCTGCCCGCGGCTGATATTAAGGGCAATAGTACGAGCACAAAGCTCTGTCTCACACACACTAACTCACGCACGCACACTTTCGCTCACACACACACAGACACTCTCGCGCACACATTCTCTCTCACTCAAACGCTATCTCGCGTCTAAATTGTGCCACCACTGTCGCATCTCACCAAAGCTGCTCATATTGTTGTATTCCTCATGTCATGAAACACGTAAGATATTTCCACACAGATTAAATTATAGCCGTGAAATGCAGCGTGCCGGGCGCTCGAGTTGCACTCTGCAGATGTTAACAGCAGCATCTGCTGAATAATAAAAGGCCATACAGGTTTCAGGATAAATTAGAGCACGAGCATAGCAGCAAGTATGTGAATAGACCAGACGGGCGAGTTTGGGAGCGCATTTTAATAACGGTAATTGAAGTCTGTAAACTGAATGAGAAAAGCCTAGTGCTCGTACTGAATAAAAGGTACACGCAACAAAAAAACAAAAAAACTCTGAAAATGCACAAGTTGAGCTTGACCGTTATGGTGTATGGAGGTAACCAAGGCATGTGGATGTCTAAGCTTACCGTGCCAACGACACATGGTTACACGGGGACAGAAGAGAGTTTGTGTGTGTGTACACAAGCAGCATGTATATTGTTAGGGGATATATGGGCTGGTATCTGGATCACATGGTTTGTAATCAGACTGTGCTCGAGCCATCGCCATCACTACAAGAATCTCAAAGGAAAGCGCATGGGGCTGGAGCAAGCCCCGTGACTGGGTTATCCCGGATATTTGTCTGGGCCGAGAAGAAAAGAATGGGCATGTTGTGTGTGCTTACCTGGTTATGCCTGACTAGAAGAGGGAAGGGTGATGCATGTGCTTGAACATTTTACCAACAAAAGCTAAGACCGGCTCGAGTGGAACATGCCATGTGCAAAGAGGTGGATCATAAGTTGTGTGTATCCTAGCTCCAAACATACTTGCATATTGGTGATTAAATAGGGTGCTGTAGGCAGCCTCTGCAAAGCAGATGAATGCATGATGTGTTGTGAGACATTTTTAAAGGCATGATGGCGCAAGTCCTGAAAACAAATAAGGGATCAACTAATTCGCAGATACAATCCAGGATGAAGGCACATAAACTGACTTTGACAACTATAGCACCACCGCCCGACTTTAACAGGAGTGGCTTTGCTCACCAGTCTATGCAACCTAATAGTCTATGTATTTAATTACGGAGCGCTCTGCATAGACACCTATACAGCAGTATGTTTACGCATCCCAAGTTAAATTTTTCTTATACCTCTTAATTTTTAGAACTTGGACTGCAATCTGCGCAAAGATCTGTGATTTAAGCAGTCACTGCTGTTCACAGCTTCATTTCTTAACAAGGGTAACTCCACTTTTAACATTTCAAAATGTTTATGTTGCACCGTAACATTTTAGCTTATAGGCTCTGGTTTTCTGAGTGTTATCTCCACAACTAGATTATCTAAAGATTTAAACTAACTCGCACGTTGTGAAATTTGTATCCGAAAAAAAATACATTGTGTAGATGAGTTTAAAATGTATAAATATTGTCTAGCTCTCCACACACTCTGATGGTTTCCTGTGATTGCATGTCTAGATATTGACTAGAAAGAAAACAAACCACCTCTGGGCATACTTCCGGGTGCTGTGACTGAGAACACCCTGCTGGTTGCAATTTCAGTGGAATGTTGGAACGACAGCAGCCAGTCACATTTCAGAGACTGTTCGCGCTAACATTAGCTAAAGATAATTTTGTCTACCGTGGTTGTTGAGCCTTACTTGGACAGTTTAGCTTTCCTTCTCCTCCTGCTGCCAGTAATGTGGTGATGCGGGGTGTGCGTGGAGGTCAGTGGTGTCTTTATCCACCCTCTGTTATTAAGAGCCAGTGCATTGAGGGCAAACTTCATAATCTATATCCTCTCTGAGCACTTGAATATTGGGTGATGACGGTGAACTTTGAAGGATGTTAGGCTGAGTGGGTGTAATGGGGTTGGAAGTCATCAGATTGCAAGTCCATGAGCATCTTTTTAGTTATGTGTAATATTAGGTACACGAGAAATGCAAACATCTTTTATTACTACCTCCACTGTCAGAGGACACAGCCTCCTTCCATACTACCTCATCATGAAATTGGCACCAGAGCTGCACAGCCCACTCATCCACATCTGGGGTACCACAGTGGGCCTGAGACTAGAATTTCCGACCAACATGTGACCTATATCTGTTGAAACTCATCTAACGGCTACCCAAAGAATGTTCCATTGCCTTCGTAAACATACAGATCTTTGTTATTGGCAAACATACCTGCCCCTTCTGTGAGGTTAATGCAGCTGATGTCTAAGCTGTTGGATACCCCATACCCCTACTATGATCCCCAAAATAACCCTTTCTAGGCTCACCCCTACTCTACCCCTCTTTGCATCATCTGACTCCTCTTTTACTATACCCATCCCCAAAACAAGCCTTTCTAAACACTTCCCTCTTACTCTTCCCCTCCACATCCCTTTTTACTCATCCCAAGCCTCCGCCTACTGTTACGACCTCCAAAACAAAACAAAAAAAGTCTAAATCCTTCACTCTTCCATCCCTCCACTATCCAAAATAATAGACTAACATGTCCACTTATCAAATTTCATATTTCACTATACTAATTCACCACTAATCCTTTATGGGTTCCAGAGTAAGGTGCTACTCGCCGAAAAAGCACTTCAACACCTCATCAGGGGTAGCAAGCACTATATAAATGCAAACCTTTTTCCCTCCTCTATCCCTCCGCTACCCTTCTCTATCCAAATAACTGAATAACATATCCACCACTCAAATTACTTTCATATTTCATTATACTAATTTTCAACACTAATCCTTTATGGGTTCTGAAGTAGCGTGCTACTCGCCAAAAAAGCGCTTCAACACCCCATCAGGGGTAACAAGCGCTATATAAATGCAAACCTTTTTCCCTCTTCTATCCATGGCCCATGGCGTCCTTGCTACACGACTGTTTTAGCGCAGAGTGCCACCTCTGAATGGCATAGCTAAGCATGTGGATGGTAGAAATTATGAGCCAATGTTCCATTTCAATTAAGCCTACAAGGCTGACATGAGTAAATTGGACAATACACTGCCTATGTTGGAAGAGCGGCGTGCATGCCTCAGTGATATGAAGGTTGCTGAAGAGCAAGCGTTGCTGTGCTTCATTATGTTGTGATGTAATTGGAAATAGGGAGGTCAATTCACTTGAGTGTTTTTTCAAGGAAACCTCTCATGTAACAAGCACCGTCGAAGCCAATCTGCCTCGACTTTATAATGTGAGTGCGGCGTTGTTGGCTTTGCCAATTTTTGTCTGTGAAGTAATGTTTTAAAAAAGTAAAGAAAAAAGGATTTTAAAATACCGAAGCAAAAGCAAACATCATATGGTATCTTAAAACAGCATACTGGATTCAATGCTTTCAGTCTTTATGCATTGCATGGCATATTTTTCAAATACTTTTTGAAATTCTGAACAGAATTAAAAAAAGTACAAGAAAGTGTCATTATGTAAAAGGCAACACTTCCTTAGGCCTAATTTATTTTCCACAGGATTCTGCCACTTGATTATCTGCAGCTGGCCACGGAACAGACTTCTGGACCTCCAAGACAAGTGCCATTCTATGCACACCTTCTGCTTCAGACACACGCTAAGTGAGTGCAGGGTAACAGCCTGTGTGTGCCAAAGCTTCTGCTTTCTTGCAATATGTGGAATAAAGGAGATAAAACAACAAGCATTGGCATAGCCAATAGGTCTCGCCTTTGGGACCTTATAAGTGTTTAGCCATGCAACAGTTGATGTTGTTGCACCAAGGATATTGTGCTGGATAACTGAACACTTATAAGGTCCCAAAGGCGAGAACTATTGGCTATGCCAATGCTTGTTCACATATTGCAACCTCCTGCCTTTTCTGTTGGGGTCATTTTTAGGTCTCAGCTACAGTTAGCTTTAGCTGTCTGTAAACAGACCCATTGTTTCCAATACATAACCCATTGTCGTGTAGTTCCTATAGTACCCCTGCAGGACCTGCGCATTTGGATAACATAAACCGTGGGTTTGGTGGTAGACTGGCTCTGTGCACCCCCACCGTATATGTTAGCCTGGTTTGCATTAGCTAGCTCACAGTGCCACTAGAATCTCCTCTTATCGGGGAGAGATTAGTTTCTGGCAACCCAAATTCCTCAGAATCGTGGAAACAATGTACTACTTTTCGCTCAGTCACTTGTGCTTACTTATTCGGTTTGTCTCAGAGAGTTATACAGAATAAACAGTCTGGGCGTTTCAATAAGTATTTATTGAACAGTTGTTATTCTAGTGTAAAATATATGTGCTGCAGCAATCAGCAGACAATAGCAGAGATATATTATCAGCAGTACGAAAAAGCAAAGGGATAGAACAGTTCTACCATATTGCAATAATCATGAATACATACATGAATATAAAAAGCATTATGAAAGTGCGCGTACTCCTACGATGCCTAACTAGATGTACCTGAGTGTACCTAGCATATGTGTAGGTCTAAAAGCCTAAGAGCCAAGAATCCTTCTAGGATTTAGTCGAACCCCCATACCTGAATAGAGAGAGTGTGGGACCCCGTCCTGGTCTCGAGTTGGACACCCCGCAAGGGCTGTGTTAGACCGCTGTCAGCTGGAGCGACTGCATGCAGGAGCTTCAGCGTCTCTGGTCAGTGTGTCAGCATGGAAGTCTCGGTTCCCTCTATCTTACCGTGGCAAGATGTGGTGTATTTATACCCTAAAGTGTCTTGTCCCTCAGTATGGTTTGTATTGGTCTTTGTTGGACATGAGGAAGACTTCAGGGGTGAACTTTGTACATACATATTATGCGGGAGATGTAGCTGGTGAATACTCATGCATAATTTATGAGTACATTGTAGGCCTGTGTTCTGGAAGGACCTTGCAGTGTTCTAACCACAGACTAGATAACGTTCATCCCTCAGAGCTCGGAGCTCGTTGTGTACTGTAAGGAGCTAATGTAGGTGAAAGATCATGCCTATATTAGGAGCCATGACTATAATAGGGAATATACGAACATGACCATAACAGGGCATATACAAATATGACCATAATAGGGCATATACGAGTATGACTATAATAGGGCATATACGAGTATTTCTACATTATGGCATATATGAACGGGTCTACATTAGGGCCTATATACGAAACATAACACCCACTCCACTTCCGAATTGGATGACAATGACCATACTTAAAATCTGGACAATTTAAAAATATTCACTTAAAACGATTAAAACACGGGTTTTAAAAAGACTTTAAAAAAAATGTGAAAAACTATTTTCTAATTACCACTTGAAAAAGTCAAAGTATGTCCCATCTACAAAGTTGCATCACTATAATCTGAAGAAGGCCATGCTTTTCCAAGCGAAAGTGTCAATTTAGGAAATGTTCCAAATTTTGTTAGTTTATTTATGAAACGAAGTGGGGAAGCCGAATTTTTGCCCAGGACGCGATGAGCCAATTCAAGATTAAGTGTCCTGGCTGGGAGATACAGCATTATCGGTGTTAGCTACTGCAGACGACAAATCCAACGCTTTACAGAGAACGTCAATCGCACATAGATGGAATTCGGCACTGCCAACAGTCGTTGCTGCGGCAGCTTGTGCGGCAGTTGTTATCTCGGTGCCTGTGGAGGAGCCACCTAACCCAGCAGGAGCAAACGACACCTGTGGATTCTCAAGGAATGCATTCATCAGAATTGGAAGACCCTGGGGACAACGCAGAGCATGGGCCTTTAGGGGGTCCAGCATAGCATCTAGGTCCAGTGGCGTATCCGATGGAAACGTTAGACAGAGATCCAACGTGCATTCTTCTCCGCAGAACAGGCATCGAAGAACAGGTAAGATGCAGTCCACCCAGACTGGTCTAAATGATAGAAACCAAGAGGCGTTCAGTTCTCTTAGGCAAGGTATGCCCAGAAGCTGCACCATGCGTTCATGATATTTCCGTTCCATGAGCGTGTACGCCATTTCCTCGGAAATGGGGCCGTCCATTGCGTAGCAGTAATATTACAATTAGGACTCCTGCAATTAGGAACTGGATAAGCGGGAGACCTCCAAAGACGCTTCCCAATACGGAGTGTATAAAATTTAGGATTACTCCGAGGACTGTCTGAAAGGTGCTTAATAGTCCTGACCCTATGGTCTTAAATAGGTGTACAATACCGCTCGTATCAGACATGTTAAAGATACGACCCACCATTTCTGCGAAATGAAAGGGGCAGTTTGTACGTATAAGCGCTTGTATCTCAGTCAAGGTACTTGCAACTTGAAGTTCAAAGATTTCTCGAGCGGAGGTTAAGGGCACGGGTTGCTGTAAAAGCATGGCTTTCAGTCTGCTCAAAGTATCAAATTGTATAAAGGAAACATTCAATGAAGGCCATAACAGCGCCTCCCTGACTGTGTTCAGTGGTGGAAACAATACTTGCATACAGCAAGTAACCCTGGAGTTAACAGTGACCAGATAGGCGACGCCCGGAAGCATCCCACAGCAACCTTGATCATTTAGCATTAAGTAACTCCCATTCGAGAGCAGCTGAAAAACCGGCGTGATCATGGCTGCTGGGGTCCCTGACATGTGACAAGATAAGTTCGCTACCGAACCACTACATGCTCCATGTAGAGAAATATCCTGACACATGAGAGAACCGCTTAAAGCGTTCTTGCAGTTCGTACCACTCAGATACACTTCTCGATCCCCATTCCGGCATCGATATCTATATGGTAACTCCCAAGTTTCCTTGATGTATCCCTTACCCATCTTTTCATATTTGCCTGCCTGCCTTTGCTCAAGGCAATATTGAAACTGAAGCGTAGTGACCGGCAGAGTGATTTGGCCATGAATTAGCCATTCTGTTGATGGTGATTCGACTACAGTGAATGGTAACCTTTCCAGTTTCTCAATAGGCAGCATTGTATATTTGGCTCCCCTCTGTGCCATTTCTGTCTGTTTATCAATTAGATTGTATTCTGAAAACAGAGACGTGGTGTTTATAAAACGCCAGGGCACGTAGCCTGCACGCAAAGATTGCAGGGTCCAGCTCAACATCATAATTGAACGTAGCTGAGATTGCCCGTGTTGTAACAAGGCCAGATCTTGTTCTAATATGTCAATTGCCGAAGACAGAATGTTGCCTAAGGAGTAAATCCTGGAGGTCAAAGTTGTTAACCCATTATCCACTACAGCTAATGCCTTCTCTAGGTTAATACGGTCTATTTCCCGTATTCTTTCTGCGGCCTCCTGTTGGGATATTTTCCAGTTTTCATTATAATAGGCATAAAGGCCTGCATATATGAAACGTTTCTGACGTGTTTTCCTCGGGCCTTGTAAAAAATCCCTAAGGTCTACATCAGGTGTGAGTAAGGTCAAATTATGTTTCACTTCTGTGAGTGTTGAGGTTTCTAGCCAATCAAGGCACAACTTCCCAACACTATAGGATGTCACTACCCCTGGGTGTTGTCTTTGTACATAGCGAGGATCTGGCCTATGGATACTAATTCCCTCGGGTGTACCTAGGAATCTCTGTTGACAAGTGTTCGTGTCAATGGGTCAAATCAGCCATTCTGTCCAATTGGGATCTGACCTGTTGTACTGGAGAATGTCATCTAATCTTACCCCATGTGTAGTTGAATTCTGCCCCCCACCCATCTGTGATGGTGTTGGAAACCCTGGTGTGTTCATTTCCTTGTTCTTGGCTAGTCCAAGACAGGATGTCTGTTGCACAGTTTCATTCAGAAATATTATCTGCTGTGGAATGAGGCATGCTCTAAAAAAGTGCTTCTGTTCCCTGGACTTGCCAGTCCCTAGAACCCCAGATTGATTTTGAATCTATAGTGACCTTCCATAGGTCGAAACCCTGTGTAGACAACTGGGCCATAAAGGAAGCAGAGTAAATCTGTTTGGTGTTAGTCAACAAAATTTTCTGTGCTGATGTTGTTGCCACTTTGTAATAAAATGACTTTGGGTCAGATGTGTTGAACCCTGAAAAGTATGTGAATTTCTGTGCAAAAGTTTGCGAACTACCTTTAGGAGGAGTTGGGCAGTGTTCCCACTGGTGGTATTCAAATACATTTCTAGGTGTTATAGATTTGTGCAAGAAATGATGACCATAATGTTGGTAACAGTACAATGTATCATAGTCTGAAGTACCTTCTAACATTCCATGTTCGGAAATGCTGCAGTCCTTTCTAAATCAGACATTAAATTGTTTACAGTTTCAGTGTCCCAATCATCAGAAAATGTACTGGAGGTAATGATATCACTTAAAGAAATTTTAAATACATGTTTTAAGTTTTAAAAGTTCAGTCGGACCGAATACATCATAATCAATCTTGTCCCATAGTATACCGTCCGGTATTGGAACTGCTGTGATGTTCACTGAAGACAAGTCTCTTGGTTCACAATGTGAAGACTGGTGTGGTTTTAAAATCAAATTGACTCTTTGGGCTGTAGAGCTCTGCTGGAGGTATCGTCCATTAATAAGCATACTAAAAGTTATAATCAAACCTAGCCAGAAAAGAATAAATAGAGTCCCAGTGATATACCATAGTTCTATCCAAGGTGACAGCAGGTAAGTCTTTCTAAAAAAGTTCAAAAAGTCAGTGAGTTTCTGTTTGCGTGATTTTTGGGCTGGCGTCGTTTCTGGCTCACTTGGGTCCAGTGAAAACGTATCAAAGTTTATGAAATAGCCAGAAGCAGTTCGATCAATTGTTGGAATTGCATCAGGATTTGTTGAAATCGGATTTTGCTCTTGACGAGGCATGTTGACGTAGATGTCTGTAGTTGGTCTGATTGCAACTTGGTTGTTAAGTTGATTTTCTTCTTGTTGAAGTGGAACGAGTTCCATAGCATTGTTGCTTAGTCCTTCATTCCGTACAGGTGGCTCTTCAAAAGTGATGAGTCTTTCTGTTTGAACTTCTTGGATTGTAGCGAGAGGAGGGTGTCTGCTACTGTGGAGTCCACGAGGCCTACTGTTTAGTATCGGCCACATAGTGTGGTTTGATTAAGTCGATTGAGACAAATCTTTTCTCCTTTTTCCCGGCAAGAGGTGGCAGAAGTACAGTTCTTGTGCCTTGGATTGCGAGGACTGGTACAGGCTTTCTGTATGATGGCCCAAATTCTTTCTTGTCAGCAATCTTCTCTCTGACTAGATCCCCGATTTTTGGGATCCAGACAGGTCTTGCCGCTACTGCCTTGACTTCCTCAGTGGCGGCTTGTTTCTGGAGCATGTTACTTTGTTGTGTCCTGGATTCATTTAGATCCTGTAAAACAGCCAAACGATCATGGATATCAAATGGTTTTTCATCCGCCACTGTGCCTTCACAATAAAGATCAGGTACCCACATTCTTGTCCCAAATAGTTCCTCGTAAGGAGTGACACCCCCTAGAGAGCTTCTTGGCTGATTGTTAATAGCTGGTTGTACCCCATAAAGGTGATCGACCCATCTACCGCCCTTGCCTAATACCCTAGCTGTTAAAGATTGCTTTAAGTCCCGGTTTTTCCTCTCCACAACAGAATTTCCCTCGGGATGGTACAGAGAGGAGTACCGCAATGCTACGCCCATTCCTTCCATGGCCTCTTTGTAAGCCCGAGAGCTAAACGCCGGGCCACGGTCAGAATGTAACGTGCCAACTGCGTATGGGCCCATAAAGACTCACAAATCTTTTATAACAGTTCGAGCGTCAGCACAGCGCTGAGGCCAAACCCATAGGAATCTAGAGCAGGAATCCACTGCAACCATGATATATTTCTTGGCCCCATCCGATTGTAGGGGTCCGCAGTGGTCCAAATATACACAAGCGAGAGGTTTGTCAGATTTTAGCAATGGTGTCTGCGCTGGGCGTGTTACGTTGGAGCCTTTCATCTGCTGGCAGATGTCGCACTTTAAGACGTAGTCTTTGGTCTGCTTTGTTAACCCTGGCCACCAGTAGCGCTGTTTCAGTAAAGAAATAGTCGCTGTAACGCCTGTATGTGCAGAACCCAAACCCTCGTGTGCTGCTAGAATTAAGCCTTGCCTACGATCCATATTTGGTATTACTCTATCCCCCACTCCAGGAATCTGAGCATATGGAATGTTTTGTGCATCTAACTTGTAGGAGTACTTGAGTGGAAATTTCTTTGGTACTGCTGTGCTGCCTTTGCGTGAAGCATTGACAGCTACCATAATCTCGCCGTCTATTCTCGTTTTTGAACAAGTAACTGCAGCTACGGCGGCTGTGCGTACAGCCCCCTTTGCGGCTTCATCAGCCAATGAATTCCCTTCAACGTGAACGCCATCACGCTGATGACTCAGTGTATGTATCACGTGAGCCCTTGGTAGTTCGTTTCTCAACTCCACTACCTGTGCCCATAGCATTTTATGCTTAATTGTGCCACCTTTTTCATCTTTGAACCCGTTTTGTTCCCAATGATGTAGATATTCATTGTACGACTGTACACAGTAAAAGGAATCACACACAATTAGTGTGGGGAATTTGTGATCCATATTTATAAGTGCCAGTATCAGTGCTTTTAGTTCTGCCAACTGAGCCGTGCAGTCTCCTAGAGATTGCGTTTTAGTACAGCTTGGATGGAACTTGCCATCACGCATGCGACTTTTAACGATTGCACACGCTGCGCTGTAAGCTTGCTTACTCCCTATGGCCGGTTGAGCAGAGCCATCAGTGTAAATAATATATTCATACTGATCTAGAGGCAAAATTTCATTTGGTAGAGGATATTCTTGTTCGTATTGCAGGAATGCCTGTGTTTTCAAACTTGGATCAAATCTGTATTCAACATCCGTTGCAGTAAGAGAATTAGCCCATTGTATCCATCTGGGATGTAAGGCTTTTGCATTTGGAATGCTAGCTTTTGTAACAGCTTCTAAAGCTGGTACTGGGGTCACGACAATTATGCGTTTTCCCTGAGCCAGAGCTCTTTCTCTTGCTACAGCGGTCTGCACTGCTGTCAGGATTTTTTCTGTTGAAGTGAAACGCATCTCTGCGTTTGTGTACAGGTGTGATTTGTATGCGATTGGTACCATTTCGCCTTCATTGAAAGTCAAATAAGTGTACCCGCATTGACCTGCTATTACTCGGATCGCTAAGTTGCGTACGTTTAGGCATGTCTGTAAATGTTTAGAAGCTATCATGTCTTCTTGTAGTGAAAGTAGGATATTTGTATGTTCCTGTGTCCATTGTCTGATTGAAAAATCAGGTTTTATTAAGTCGTAGAAAGGTTTTACTCTTTCTGCGTAATCCAAAATGTATGTTCGACCAAAATTTAGGAAACCCAAAATTGATTGTAAATTCTTTAATGATTTTGGAGGTTGGAGCAGCGCACACATTTCTAAAAAGTTAGCTGCTAGGCTTTTTCCTTCACTTGACAGCTCATACCCTAAAAATAGGACATTGAGGTGGGCAATTTTTGATTTTTTTAAATTAAATTTATAGCCCTCAGAGGCGAATCCCATGATAATGGTGCTCACCCTGGTCAAGTGCCTCGGTAAGTCATCGTCCGTCAGATAAATATCATCCACATAGGACAATGCTTCTTCATCCAAATTTTTGAGTAACTCTGTTACCCTTGCTAAAAACAACCTCGGGCTATTCTTATACCCTTGGGGGAGTCGACAAAATTTCCGTTGGGACCCCAGCGCTGAGAATGCGGTCAGATACCTGCTTTCAGGCGCTATATTTTGGCAGAAAAATCCATTTGAGATATCAAGTGTTGTTTTGTATTTTTGTCGCACAATGTTATTCATTAATGCGGCACTGTGTGCATTTTAAACTGCAAATGTCTTTGTGCAAGTGTTTAAATGTCTGTAATCTAAAACTAGACGATATGTGTTGTCAGGTTTGGCTACGGGGAATAAAGGATTGTTCATAGGTGAAGTGCAATTTTCTATCACCCCCTGGTATTCAAGTTGATCTAGGATCTCCCTGACTTGTTTCTTTGCTTCCTGCTTTATAGGGTATTGCCTTTGAGCATTTGGGGAAACTTTTAACGGGATCACGTGGTGGGTTGAATCCTCATCCCAACCAACATGATTTTTATACAATGCTGGAGCTAGGGCAACCGCCCACTCCTGCGCATATGCATGTTTTAAATGTATGGGAACGAGGTCGGAAAATGCTGGAAAAATTACCTTTTCTCCCTTCGGGCACTCCATGACGAATGCTGGCGGCCAGTCTTGCTCTGCTAATAGGATGTAATATCCAGATGACAAATTTTCCCAAAATAGACCTTTAACTTTTCTGGGCTTGTCCCCCTCCATCCGGAGTGTTATCTCATGTAACTTATGTGGGACACTTACCCGAGTATCAGGTGTCTCCACCGTGATATACTCACTCAACTCCGCTGTCACCAGAAATTCCTTCAGGTTCTGGCGAGCTATCGTTACTTCTGCCGCGCTGTCTAGCATCGTCAGAGCCCATTCCCCGTTCAGAAGCTGTGTCCTCAGAATTCTGGGCATGTCTGATCTTGAGACCTGCTACCTTCTTCTTTTTGAACTGAGGTTTCTGTTTTTGTTTATCTTCTTTTTTAGGTGCGTAGTCCGCAGCGCGTTGCGTGTCCCTGGACTTTGTACGCTCCTCTTGTCTGTGTTCTGACCGTCCTTCCCTCTCGGAGTTTTTTGATGAACCCTGAAAGGAACGAGAGGAACGTGTATCAGTATCCTGATACCTGTCAGGTTTCCTAATATTATCCCTATTCCTGAGGTTATACATCCTTTCAGAGGGCTCCTGTTGAGGAGATCTACCTCTGGATTGAGATCTGTTGTCTTTAGACTTTTGTTGTTTTTTATTTTCCCACTTCTTTTTAGAAGAAGCAGGTGTCTGCTTTGTAGTGTCCTTTTCAGGACTGCCCACCAGTTGTGGTTTTAATGCTTTTCCACCCAGACTGTCTCTGCCTAGTTCTGCATATGCAGTTTCAATTATTTTGGGTAGTTCGTGTTGTTGATCTACTGGACTGAACTCCCTTAGTCGTTGGCGGATCGCCACTGAAGCTGCTTCCCCCTTAATGTTAGCTAGTATTATGGCTGATACCTGCTCGAAGTTGTTTAGTAACTTCATTCCTAAGTTAAGGGCAGGTTCTGCTCCGTACTCATTTTGTATCTGTCTAAATACGTCTGGTACTACTGCTAAGGACGGGATACCATGTGTTCTGGTATATATGGCAGCAAAGACTGAACCCCAAGAGGTGCAATCCTCTACTTGTGGTGTGATCCCCATGGGCAAGCAGATTGTTAGAATTCTATGTTTGTCATAGGTGGTAGTATTCGGGAATACTGCCTCAAGCTGAGTTATTTTCTGAGCTATCCAGAATGGTATTTGTTCGCGTTTTGCGGGCATTTTGCTCATTACCGCGTGTAAAGTTTGAGGAGTAATCTTATTTCCTGTACCCTGGACTGGAGTACTATTTGCTGCAGCTGGTGCAGGTTGGATTGTTAAAGTCCTCATGACGAATTGTGTCAGGTTTCTGTAGATTTTAATTAAATCTCTGTGTTGTATGAGTAATTCTGGCTGTGGCATTGTTCCAATGTCAGGATGCGGTGTGTAAGCCGCTAGTACTGGCCATGTGGCCCGTCTCCTCCGAGCGGGCCTAATCTTACTCTTTGTCGTACGTGGGGTAGGGCGCCATTAAACCAGTAATGATGTTCCTGGTAAGTGAGTGGAATCTCTATGTCCTCAAATGGACAATATTCCTGTGGTGCATTTCCTGCTATGTAGTAGTGAAATGTCTTTGTTATGGCATTTGCTGCTGGGAATGTAACCCATGAATAGAATACCTCTGTTTTGTTTGATTCGTGTGCCTCAATTACGAAAACTACCATGCCACCCCCCGCTTATAAACCATTTTCTAATAGTCTTAGGGTGACTGTCATTCTGAATTTTGGTGCAATCTGTATTGCATCTTCAGGATCTTCTCCTCCTTCTAAAAGGAAGAGGTCCACTCTCTGGTCCCCTGCCTCGGTATCAGGCATGTTTAGAGGAAGAAGTGTTCAAAGGGAACTTAGATGAGGTGTTATGCACAATTTAGGAACTAAATGTCCTTCAAGCTTGATTAACCAACAGCTAATAAATAGTATTCTCGTACTAATCAGCTGTGGCGGAGTTTGTGCCCACCCACTCCAGATGTCTCTGGGGTTTTGTGAGTAGGTTCTCTGAGAATAGCACGACTGAACTACTCAGAATCTACTGTTAAATAAGTACCCAACCAACGTTGGCGGTGCCATGTCGTGTAGTTCCTATAGTACCCCTGCAGGACCTGCGCGTTTGGATAACATAAACCGTGGGTTTGGTGGTAGACTGGCTCTGTGCACCCCCACCGTATATGTTAGCCTGGTTTGCATTAGCTAGCTCACAGTGCCACTAGAATCTCCTCTTATCGGGGAGAGATTAGTTTCTGGCAACCTTAGACCATGACAACCCAAATTCCTCAGAATCGTGGAAACAATGTACTACTTTTCGCTCAGTCACTTGTGCTTACTTATTCGGTTTGTCTCAGAGAGTTATACAGAATAAACAGTCTGGGCATTTCAATAAGTATTTATTGAACAGTTGTTATTCTAGTGTAAAATATATGTGCTGCAGCAATCAGCAGACAATAGCAGAGATATATTATCAGCAGTACGAAAAAAGCAAAGGGATAGAACAGTTCTACCATATTGCAATAATCATGAATACATACATGAATATAAAAAGCATTATGAAAGTGCGCGTACTCCTACGATGCCTAACTAGATGTACCTGAGTGTACCTAGCATATGTGTAGGTCTAAAAGCCTAAGAGCCAAGAATCCTTCTAGGATTTAGTCGAACCCCCATACCTGAATAGAGAGAGTGTGGGACCCCGTCCTGGTCTCGAGTTGGACACCCCGCAAGGGCTGAGTTAGACCGCTGTCAACTGGAGCGACTGCATGCAGGAGCCTCAGCGTCTCTGGTCAGTGTGTCAGCATGGAAGTCTCGGTTCCCTCTATCTTACCGTGGCAAGATGTGGTGTATTTATACCCTAAAGTGTCTTGTCCCTCAGTATGGTTTGTATTGGTCTTTGTTGGACATGAGGAAGACGTCAGGGGTGAACTTTGTACATACATATTATGCGCGAGATGTAGCTGGTGAATACTCATGCATAATTTATGAGTACATTGTAGGCCTGTGTTCTGGAAGGACCTTGCAGTGTTCTAACCACAGACTAGATAACGTTCATCCCTCAGAGCTCGGAGCTCGTTGTGTTCTGTAAGGAGCTAATGTAGGTGAAAGATCATGCCTATATTAGGAGCCAAGACTATAATAGGGTATATACGAACATGACCATAACAGGGCATATACGAATATGACCATAATAGGGCATATACGAGTATGACCATAATAGGGCATATACAAGTATGACCATAATAGGGTATATACGAGTATTTCTACATTATGGCATATATGAACGGGTCTACATTAGGGCCTATATACGAAACATAACACCATACCTAGGGTGAGCTTTGGATCTGTCCCTTGCACATGATTAGATGGCTTTTTGTTTATCTTAGTTGTTTCCTCTTGATTCAATGGCTTACCTCCCTTCTCATGTGTTTGTCCCGCTCAGGTGCATTACAGTCCCACAATATTCCGATTGGTTGACTTGTATCCTTCCACTGCTGGCATTGCTTGTCTTCAGGGTGATAATTGTTTCTTTTTCTTTCAGCACTCCATGGGAGCGAATATGTTTTCTTTCTCACTCCAAAACCCGCTTTGCACTGTCTTGCTTTTTTCCCAGCTCATCCATTGCTTTACCTGCCCCTCTCCATCCTGCTCATTTCTTTTTTAATATTCTCCCCCCAGTCCTCCATTGCTCCCTTGCCCCTACACTTGGCTATCCCTTCCCCCGCCTTCCTTTCCTACCACTGCTTCTCTGCCGCTCTGTATTAACCGCTGATATTGGCTTGGCCAAAGTAGAATGCTCCTAAAATACTCCAGCATTGGCGAAACCAATATTGGCAACCAGACATTTTAAAAGTATAGAAAATATTATTTTCAAGATAGCTGACTCCTTGTGTGATGTATCTTCAAGACACAACAAGGCTAGACAACTTAAAAGAATAGAAAACATTATTTTCAAGATGGCTGACACCTTGTGTAATGTATCTTCAAGACACAACAAGGCAAGACAACTTAAAAGAATAGAATACATTGTTTTCTATATGTCGAATAGAAAACATTGTTTTCTATATGTTCATAAGTTCAAGATAGCTACCAATGTGATGATGTAGCGCCACATTGCATGATGCTAAGTGGCTGAAACATTGAAAGTAGACAGAATGTTTTCTAATATGTTGGAATAAGGATCGCATAATCTGAGCAGTAGAGTGGCAGACAGCTTTGTGAAAGTAGGAGTCTTGATTAAGCATGAGTCCAGAGACTGATGGTGAGGAGTTGCTGACTGAACCCTAAACTGGCAGAACACATAGCCTTTTATCACCAGCCCACTGCAAAGTGGGCTGGAGTCCATGGCAGCATGTCGAATGCAGATAACATTTGCCAATGTGTCCCGCTAGCTCTAAAACACATGAAACACATCAGTCGCCACCCTTTGATGATATGCTGATTATAACCATTACTATCTGATGCTCCATTTTACCCCCTATCAGAAATGATTTGCTGGGCTGGTGAATGGGCACCTTGTATGCTTTTTCTATGCAATTGCCTGATGATTTTAGTTAATTGGTCTGCCCTTTGGTTTTTCCATTTCGATGACTAAAGGTTTTGACTGCCATTTTATGTAATGATGAACTAAGTGTTGGGAAGAGGAGCGGGCCTACCTCCAGTCATCATTTCCTTATATTTTTTAATCTGATTCAAAAATCCCTACAAAAAAAATCACACATTTACTAACACAGTTTTTTCTACTGTGATTGGAATAAATGTAATGCTTTCAGCTTTTCCAGTGCTAATAGATTTCACTGCTGAGACCTATTGGAATTGCCAATGCCTCCTTTCCCTTATATTTTCTCTATGCCCTTTTTGTCTGCCTTATGCTGCCGACCTTCTATGGTTATTTTCTCTTTTGCCTAGACTATTTATTCTTCTTCATTGCCCCCTGGGATAATCTCCTGTTTTCGTGAACGCTTGACTTGCATGCTGCACCACTCCATGTTTATTCATGCATGACCCCATATAATCTCTGTGGTTGAGCCTAAGTGAGCATTTTGCTTCCCTGTGGTTTGCTTCCACCATTAGCTTCTTGAGCCCTCGCATCCTGAGGGTGCTGATGTGGAGGGATTAGATGTAGACATTGTTTCCTTCCCTAGATGACATGTGAAGCGGCAGATTGTGACGTGTACATTACTGATGATGCTTGTCTGCTGCCCTCCATGATGGGCAATAACTCCAGTACTTCAGAAGTGGTCTCCTGTCAATTATGTAGCCCGGTTCACAGAGCAAAAGCTTCCAGGGCCTTTGGAAAAATCTTCTAGTTTTGCTATCAAGGCCAAGTGCCATAAAGGCAGGCTGCATTGCATTTAAAAAGTAGGACACGTGTTTATAAGTTGTACATGTCCTGGTAGTGAAAAACTCTTAAATTTGTTTTTCACTACTGTAAGGCCTATCTCTCCCATTGAATAACATTAGGTTACCATATCACATTTAATTTGTGCTAACGTTTGATTGGGAACAGATAGGGATTTCAGGTTTGGACTCAAATGAATTGTAATTTGAAATCCTCTTTAATGGTAAAGTTGAATTTTAAGTCACTATTCTGAAAATACCACTTTTAGAATGCTCTTTGTACACAAAGGGGTTGACCCTGAAACACCCAGCTAGAATGGGCCAGTAATATACATGAGACAAATAATCTAGCTGACAGTTTTGAATGCCGTTTCACTTCAGCAACCTGAGACCAAACTGCTAAATGTCTTGGTCTACATAATTTATTATGTTATTACTTTCAACACTTTTTGTGAAATGCTCAGGTAATTAATTTAATCACAGATCGAGATAGCACTTCTTGTTTACATTGATATATACAACAAACTAATACAAAGAATGAAAATAATCAAAGAAATAATTTACACATGACAATGAATACACAGGTAATAAAAAATGCAAATATTCAACCAGTCAAATTCACAAAGCAACCATCCTCTGGGTTCATAATCATATTCAGAAAACATTCAGGGGTTGCTGACCAAAGGGAAATAGTGTTCTAGCCCACGGGTTTACATATTTAGAAATAATCCCCTGTGAGGCTTTCTCTATTTTATGCACTTGTTTGCCCTATGGTATTGCGTGCCTCCGCGTTTCAAATCTCAGGACAATTTTCAGGATTTTCTTCAGGGCTAGGACTGGGCAAATCTATAAAAAAACAGAAAACAAGGAATTTTCCTTAATATTGCCCATCCTTTTCTAAATGTATCATGGTTACTCTAAATTTCAGACAAACACAGTACCTGCTATAGTCGTCTTTGCCTTAACGGAAGTGCCACATTGCTCGTGTTGCCGACCATCTGGTCTGAAACACAAACGATAACCATTCCATTAGCCACTAGTATTAATTCCAAGTGGGTCCTGCGTTTAATTGTTAAAAACAACAAAGTCTATGGGCTTACTTTTTTTATGTATTTTGCAAGAGTCTTTAGTGACAGCCTCGGATATTGCGATGCAATCTTAAGAATCAGTAACCTGTTACAAACAAACGCGTGTCAGTGTTTGTGTCCATTTTACGTTTGACTTTAACGTTAGATCATTAGCGGGACTTACTTGCTGGTTGCATACAGGGGTTCATTTTCTGTTGTCTGTAACGGAAAGCGATTGTTACAAATGTATCAGCTCATGGCTTTGGAGTTGGAAAAGAATCACTCGGTGGTTGCGCTCACTTACGTAGGTTACAGAGCGTGTATTTTACACGCGTTTGTTTGTAACAGGTCACTAATTCATAAGATTGCATCGCAATAACCGAGGCTGTCACTAAAGATTCCTGCAAAATACATAAAAAAAGTAAGTCCATAGACTTTGTTGTTTTTAACAATTAGACGCAGGACTCACTTGGAATTAATATTAGTGGCTAATGGAATGGGTATCATTTGTGTTTCAGACCAGATGGTCGGCAACACGAGCGATGTGGCACTTCCGTTAAGGCAAAGACGACTATAGCAGGTACTGTGTTTGTCTGAACTTCAGAGTAACCATGATACATTTAGAAAAGGATGGGCAATATTAAGGAAAATTCCTTGTTTTCTGTTTTTTTATAGATTTTACCCAGTCCTAGCCCTGAAGAAAATCCTGAAAATTGTCCTGGGATTTGAAACGCGTCGGCACGCAATACCATAGGGCAAACAAGTGCATAAAATAGAGAAAGCCTCACAGGGGATTATTTCTAAATATGTAAACCCGTGGGCTAGAACACTATTTCCCTTTGGTCAGCAACCCCTGAATGTTTTCTGAATAGGATTATGAACCCAGAGGAGGGTTGCATTTTTTGTTACCTGTGTATTCATTGTCATGTGTAAATTATTTCTTTGATTATTTTCATTCTTTGTATTAGTTTGTTCTATATATCAATGTAAACAAGAAGTGCTATCTCGATCTGTGTTTGAATTAATTACCTGAGCATTTCACAAAAATTGTTGGAAGTAATAACAATAAATTATGTAGACCAAGACATTTAGCAGTTTGGTCTCAGGTTGCTGAAGTGAAACGGCATTCAAAACTGTCAGCTAGATTAGTTGTCTCACTTTTAGAATGCTGGCATTTTCTTGTCCTAATCATTTGGTGCCTGCTGCATGTGTCCAGGGTCATATGATCTTGAATACCTTAGCTGTTGGCGTTTGTGTATTGCTCCAAGACAGTGAGACAAAGGGGGTAGGTTTTGGTAGGATGGGTCATCCTGCCAGAATGGGTGGTGCAAAGCTGTTCCCTGCACCACTTACATTTCAAAGGGCTGCCTCCAGCACACACTCATAGGAACCTGACACCAGTCTTTTATCACCCCAGACTACTTGAAGCCTTGAACTTTTCAGAACCAGATGTGGGGGTAGCCAGGGTATCTCTCACATCAAAGGCTAGCACCAAGTATAAATATTGTACCTCCTGAACAACCTCTTGAATGCACGCCTGGACTTCTGGAATAATTCAAAAGGGCTGCCCAGTACTCCAGAGCACTATCCTGCTGCTATTAGATGGCTGCCATGCCACTTGAGGCCTGCCTTGCTCCCCAGAGGACTGCCTTTGAGGAGTGAAGATCATCATCTTGAAGCCAGGACTACCAGAGTGAACCTAAGGGCTAGGTATCTGGCCTACGGTGTGAGCTATAGGGACATAACAAGCTCCAGAGACCTTGAACTCTGCACCTGGCCTGGGTCCTGACCCCCCAACACATGCCCCCCAGGTCCTGGACACTTGGAAGTGGTGTTAGAGATGCTGCTCCTGCCTAATTGAAAAATTGTAACGTAAAAAATGTTCACCAAAAAGTACCAGAATAACCGTCAGGAGACCAAGACCTACCTGCCAGTCGATCTGCCCAAAATGCATCGCCAGTTGCAGGGGCGTAACGGAGGCCCCCGCAGCCCCCGCACTACAGGGGCCCCCTAGGGTTCCTTGTTTTGGAGGGGCTCCCTCACCTCCCAAGACCACACCATTGCATGCCTTGCAGAATGCGTGCAATGGCATGGACTAAGAAATAGGTAAACGCTGGGAAAAGTCACTCCGCTTTCCTGAGCAGGCCACCTGCAGCATAGGGGAGGACCAACCTTTCAATGGGACCCCATTGAGCCCAAGACCAATTTATATCTGTGCGATCTGGGAGACGACAGGGCCCCTCATCACATTTTGCAGGGGGGCCCGATCATTTTGTGTTATGCCACTGGCCGGTCAGCCTGACTTCATGCCAGCTCCCACTACGTTCCTCTCCACAGCAGCAAATCTTGTTCAGCAGGACCTCTAAGTAGCAGAATCTGGCTCGTGCAGCCTTTTTCTGCTACAGCTTGCAGCTGTGTCCCACTGTAGGTTTTCAACTTCCAAAAAGTTATGTATGTCCGAAGGTAACAAATCTTCATTGGGCTCGACGGCGACACGTTCCCCATCTACGAAAAGCCGGCGTCTCCCACTCTGAGCTTTTTCCCGCCATCATCATCAACGGCTTCACAGAGACCTCATCCAGCGCTACCAGGCAATGATGACTCCTCCTCAGACACAGCCAGCTGCCTTGTCGTGCAGTAATCTACCTTCCCCTAGACTTTTCTTCAAAAACATTTCTACGCCCAAAGGTAAGTTGAGACCGGGCCCAAACCACCTTGTGTATCTGAACCACACTCCATCTCGGTCGGCATTTACTTTTGACTTTGTCCCAGTGTCATACAACCAGATACCCATGGTTGGCGCTTTGATCTTTTAGGTGCTAGATTTCACTAAAAAAAATTACAATTCATAACTCTGGTTCTGCGGATTGGATTTAATTAATTTTGTTGTCAATTTATTTAATAAAATTCTCTCTATTTTATTTTAATTGCTGTGGGATTTTTATTGTGTTGTTTTCACTTTATTACTGTTTGAGTGCTGAATACATACTTAACACACTGCCTCTAAGTTAAGCCTGACTGCTTTTGTGCCAAGCTACCAGAAGGTTAAGCAGAGGCTAATTTAGTGACTTTGGTGGTTCACCCTGACAAGGATTGTGGTTGTTGCTTGAGTAGGGATTTTCACCCCCCTCAATCAAAAACCCAATTTCTTACAGAGATCAAAACCTAACAGCACTCCCTCGCACCCCTTTTTGACAGAGGTAGCTCCCCTTGAGAACTGGGAGGTCATGGAGCCGGTGTTGGAGGAAGTTCTCAATCCAGCCTGCTACTATGGAGAGTTTGTGAGCTCTATCTTTAAATTTGCAAGAAACTCAAAGGGCTGAGAAGTGATAAATCTTGTGGCCTTGAATGGCTGTGATCATTACTGTCATTTTAAGAAGAAAAGGAAACACTTTTAGAGTGGATGGTCTGTTTGGATCTGGTGGACACTTGGACCCTTAGTTAGAATAAAGTGGGCAGGTTAATTTAGACATCTCTATCCTCAGATATCGATCCCACAGCAGAGCTGCCACACTGGTGACCACTGTAGACTCAGCGAAATGTTGGATGGGCACAGAGTAGTTTCTTAATATTAGGAAAATCATAAATGGTAGTGAAATGCCATGTTCTTCCTGCATGCCATTAATCAATTTCCATGTCCAGGGTCTCCATAGTTTGCAGGTAAATCTAGTGACTCTCACCCCACCTTAAATAGGATAAACAAAACTCTGGGTGTCATGGTGGTCCAGTAGTGGGCAGGCTTTCAGGTTAAGGGGCTTCTGACGGTAGAGTAGGCTGAAGCTCCTCTGACAGAAACCTTCCAGTCCCCGATCTCCTAATGGGGTAATGGGGAGGTGTGTTGAGTTTGGCAGTAGAGGAATGCATCACTTTTGAGGTGCATGGATTTACAAAAACTCCCATTTCTCTATGGGAGCTTGTGCTGCGGCCGCTTTCCGACCACCACACATGCTCCCATAGGGAAATGGGAGTTTGCGACTGCACCATGTGCGGTCGCATTGTAATACAGTGTTCGGAACCGCCAACCTACGGTCGCTCGGTTCCCACACCGTGACGGTGTCGGTCGGATTCAACTCTGATCGTCATCGTATTTAGGGCCATAGTGTCTATGCCCTTTTTCCTTCAGTACAAGTGTTTTATAAGTTTTAGAACATAATTCATAAATAAGTCAGAATTTTGCTCCCTTCGGTATTCTATCTTTTGAGTAAATTTCCGAATTTACAAAGGTTTTCAGGAGTGCTTTTGGAAAGATGGTAAAGCACAGATTTCCGAGGAGACTCCTGGATTTTTGTGTAATTTTGCTTATTCGAGAATCTGCTAGCAGGTGCAAATGCTTGTATTGATTGTTTTTTTACATTTTTCTTCATGGAAGAAAATGTATTTTCCCATAAAGGAAACACTGCCTCTGCAACACCACTATTTTGAGGAGAGTTACCTGCCCATTCCCACCGTGGTTCAATTTTATTCTTTCCCTTGACAGTAGTAAACGTCCGACCATTTTAAGTGTGGCTATTGGAAAAGAAGTATCCACAAACGTACAATGTTGTGGTTGTGCACAGGCATATCAGATTATCAGATCACCCCCCACCTTGTGGCATCCACCCTGTGCCCAAGGGAGTAAATTTTTTCCTAATAATATTATATCATGTTGTATTATGCACAAGTGAATTTATGAGTGTAAATTTGTGTCAATTTGAAACCGTGCACTCATAAATAAAGCCATTGCCACATGTAAATCGAACATGTATGAATAAATGGCTCTGTGGATAGGCCCCTCGTGGCTACCTCATCTTTTCAGTGAGTCATATTGTTTTACTTCAGTGGAGGAATCATACATACACAGTTGTAAGTTCTTTTCGGCTTCCCTACCTATTATTATTTTATGAATAATTACATTTGCTTCTGTTCAACGCTTACTGTAAGTGCAATTTGGAGGCGCCCTGTTACACTTGGAAGTCAGTCTATGAGCCTGATTTATTGTTCCCCATTGCATTGGAGAGAATTTTATTATGAAAGTGCCTGCTCTTAAAAGGAGAGAGCAATTTTGACGAAACCGCATTGTGTTTTTTTCATACATTGTTTCTGAAAACAAAAAAGAAATGCTCCTGACATTCTGGGAGTTTACCTCCCATCTGTAAGATTTTCTTACTTTTCTGCCTGGATTTTCTTACTTTTCTGCCTGGGGCGGCCAATCTCAGCATGGCATACCTGAGCAGGAAAAAACACCATTGGAAATTCTGTCCTAAGCAGGGATGATCTTCCGATGTAGTGAAGCTGGGACCTTGTGGCATATGGGTCACCAGCTGGTCGTTTATGACTTGACCAAAGCAGGACACATCTTGCTTGATGCTAAGTGACAACACGTAGATCTGCACCTGTAACGTAAATTTGGTTTGTGCATTCCTTCCTTTTCCTTACCCTTTTTTGCCAATATACTTTAACTGCCATCCTCCTTGTGAACCATATTGACCTGGGGATGTTGCATGTCAGCTTTGCACATTACTAGACACTTCTGGTTGATCTCTTCAGACTCTTACTGGTAGAAACATCTTTTTCAAGGCTCGGGTTTTTGTGACATAATTATTTTTTTGAGCATTGGCACAAGAGAAACGCATGGTGTCCTGGTCACGAGTCATTTCATTTAGGTCTTTGCATGAATATGTGCTTGCAAGCAGCGGCGGCTCCTCCACCAAGGCAGAGGAGTATCCCCCCACTGCGTTGCAGCAGTGAAGGAAAGGAAGAGTAAAATGATACTAACTTGATGTTATTATTATAATTTTATTTGTTCCTTCCTGCTGCAGCAGCATGGGGGTGAGGCGGGGCTGCTCTGCTCACAGAGCAGGGCAGGAAAGAAGTGGTGGGCACACTGAAGTGCGCATGATGCTTTGGCCGGCCGTCTCAGGCCTACCAAACAGTCGTGCTCACTTAGCAGTTCTCCACCCAGGCTGCATTACAGCCTGGGTGGAGAACATGCCCAGGGCCCCAGTCCCCGTCTGAGCGCTGAATTACGGCGCTCAGACCAATCACAACACTGCATTGCAGCGTTGTAATTGGCTCAGGGGAGCCTGGCTGTTTGGTGGTAAGCCGACAGAGGAGAGACGATGTGGGAGAAGAGCGGCGAGGAGGTAAATGTATTTTTCTTTTTTTACACCCCCTCGCCCACCGCCCCACTGCCTCGCCACCCCAGATCTGTGCCAGCCGCCACTGCTTGCAAGTGTCCTAAAGGTCCCCACATATGCCACGTTGGATTCACCAAGTGCTTGGTAGCGGTAAAAGATCATCACGCTCATGGTAGTGTCAAAGCATGACTGCATCCTTTGTTTTGCTTAAAAACAGAAGCCCCATACAACTTAATGCACAAGTTACTAACTTGTGTAACGATATATCTGTAAGAGACAGTAGTTAGTGACAGATTCCTTACCTTAGAATATCCCCAGGCTGGATCCGGAAAGTTTTTGCGTAGCAGTACCCTTGCGCGTCGGTAGGCGGCGTTGTGCGGCTCCGCGTCCGTCGTCGGCGTCGTGATCGCCGGGATGACGTCGCGGGCAGTACTTAGACGCCGCCCCTGCGCGCTGACGTCAGTTCTGTACACGACTTTCCGCGCCAGGAACGCAGAGCCATGCAAGAAGCTGACATAGGTGTCTGAAAAATACTAGGGCCCTGAAAGGGATGTCCTTAACCCTAGAAATCAGTTCGCAGAACGGGGAGGATGGGTGGGGCGGTAAGGAATCTGTCACTAACTACTGTCTCTTACAGATATATCGTTACACAAGTTAGTAACTTGTGCATCTGAAAGAGACACGTTAGTGACAGATTCCTTACCTTAGAATAGATACCCCAGCAATACCAACCCCGGTGGTGGGTCTGCGAACAAAGATCAGACAAGGAAGTCCTGGAGGACAGAACGGCCAAAGAAGCCGTCCCTCCGGACCTGACTGTCAAGGCAGTAATGTTTTGTAAACGTGTGCAGCGAGGCCCACGTAGCTGCCTGACAGATAACCGGCAGCGGAACACCGCGGCCCAAGGCCGTGGTAGCAGCCGTTGCCCTGGTGGAATAGGCACGCAGCCCAACAGGAGGCTCCTTCTTAGCCAAAGAATAGCAGGTCTTGATGCACAAGGTAACCCAGCGGGAGATGGTTCGTTTGTGCACCGCCCAACCTTTTTGGCGCCCACGTAGCCAACAAAGAGCTGGTCATCCACCCGGAAGTGTTTTGTGCGGTCGATATAGAAGGAGAGCGCACGTTTTGGGTCCAGACGGTGGAGCCTCTCTTCCTCTCTGGAAGGATGCGGAGGCGGAAAGAAGGTGGGCAAAGTGATGGTCTGCCCAATGTGGAAAGCAGTAACCACCTTTGGCAAGAAGGACGGACGCGTCCGAAGAACAACCTTGTCTGGATGAACAGACAGAAAGGGAGGTTTGCAAGATAGAGCCTGGAGCTCACTCACCCGCCGAGCGGAGGTGATGGCCACCAGAAAGGCTGTCTTCAGAGTCAGAAGACGAAGAGGACAGTTATGTAGAGGCTCAAAGGGAGCGCACATTAAAAAGGTAAGAACCAAGTTCAAGTCCCACTGAGGCATCACAAACGGAACAGGAGGGAAGAGGTGAGTAATGCCTTTTAAGAACCTGTTAACAACAGGGGACTTGAAAAGGGAGGGCTGATCAGGGAGCCTGAGGAAGGCCGAGATAGCACAAAGATAACCCTTGATGGTACCCAGGGCAGAACCCTGTTGGGCCAGAGAAAGAAGGAACAGAAGGACCTCAGAAAGAGGGGCAGAAAGGGATTCACAGCCTTTGCTGTGCACCATGCCACAAATTTGTTCCACCTGCAGGCGTATACCACCTTAGTGGAGGGACGCCTGGCTGCCAGAATCACATCACAAACTTCGGGAGGCAAGTCGAAAGGAATCAACTGCCGCCGCTCAATCTCCACGCAAGCAGGTGTAGACTGGACAGGTTCGGGTGGAGGACCGTCTCCTGCTGCTGCGACAGAAGATCCTCCCGAAGAGGCAGACGGATCGGGGGATCTACGCTCATATTGAGTAGCTCGGGATACCAAACTCTTCGAGCCCAGTCCGGAGCCACAAGAATGACTTGGGCCCGGTCGTGCCGAATCTTCTTCAACACTCTGGATAGAAGTGGTATAGGCGGAAAGGCGTACAACAGACCGCAACTCCACTCGTGACGAAAAGCGTCGCCGAGCGAGTGCCGCCTTGGAAATTCCAACGCGCAGAACTGATGACATTGCGCGTTCTCTTCGGTGGCGAATAGATCTAACCAAGGCTCTCCCCACTGTAGAAAGAGTCCTTGCGCCACTTCCGAGTGAAGACGCCATTCGTGATCCATCATGCACCTGCGGCTGAGTTCGTCCGCCCTGGCGTTCAGGGAACCTGCCAGGTGTTGAACCATCAGGAACATGCCCTGATGTTCCAGCCATGTCCAGAGGCGCAGAGCCTCCTGACAAAGGGTCCAAGACCCCACCCCGCCTTGTTTGTTGCAGTACCACATGGCGGTGGTGTTGTCTGTGAACACCTGCACTACCTTCCCTTTGACAGAGGGAAGGAATGCCTTGAGTGCAAGTCGGATCGCCCGGAGCTCCAGAATGTTGATATGGAGCCGGGACTCCGCCGGAGACCAGAGGCCTCTGATCTCCGCCTCTCCCATGTGACCGCCCCATCCCAGAAGGGACGCGTCCGTCACAACTGTGTGCTCTGGCTGGGGAAGGGAGAGGGATCTGCCCATGACCCATTGCCGGTTCGAGAGCCACCACTGCAACTGTTTTGCAGTCCCCTCCGAGATCTGGACGTGATCGGACAGGTTGCCCTGGTGCTGCGCCCACTGGAACTTCAGGTCCCACTGCAGAGCCCGCATATGCCATCTGGCATGATTGACCAGCAGGATGCAGGAGGCCATGAGGCCCAGCAGCCTCAGGGTCATCCGTACCGAAACCCAGGATAAAGGCTGAAAGATCGGAATCATAGCCTGAATATCCCGGACTCGCCGTTCGGGAGGATAGGCCCGAAACTGCGTCGTGTCCAGAACTGCTCCGATGAAAAGGAGCTGTGGAGAAGGTATCAGATGCGACTTCGGCACATTGATGGAGAACCCCAGCGAGTGCAGGAGTTCGGCCGTAGTCTGGAGGTGGGAGACGACTGCCTGGGACGAGCCCGCCTTCAGCAGCCAGTCGTCGAGGTAGGGGAAGACTGAAACCCCTGCCCGGCGCAGATGAGCTGCGACCACCGCCATCACTTTCGTGAACACCCGAGGGGCACTGGTAAGGCCAAAGGGGAGCACGGTGAACTGAAAATGCTCGAGGCCTACCGTGAACCGAAGGTAACGCCGGTGGGCCGGCAGGACGGGGATGTGGAAATATGCGTCCTGCAAGTCCAACGCTACCAACCAGTCTCCAGGGTCGAGGGCAGTCAAGACCTGAGCTAGGGTGAGCATCTTGAACTTCTCCTTCCGGAGGAAGCGATTGACGTTCCGGAGGTCCAAGATAGGACGCATGTCCTCCTTGTCCTTTTTGGGCACCAGAAAGTAGTGGGAGTAGCAACCACGCCCTACTTCTGGGGTCGGAACACGCTCAATGGCCCTCTTGGTCAAGAGGGCCGCAACTTCCTTCTGCAGAAGTACCAAGTGATCCCCTGACATGCGGTGGAATTGAGGTGGCATGGCTGGGGGGGTGGTCTCGAAGGGGAGGGAGTAGCCCCTTCGGACAATGTCCAAGACCCACCTGTCCGAGGTGATGGTACGCCAGTGGTGAAGGTGATGGCGGACCCTGCCCCCTACTGGCGTGCTGTGCACCTGAAAGGAGGGACTAGGAGGGCTTGGAGGCCGCGGACGGGTTGGAGGTGGTGGCCTGACCCGCACGCCGGTTGCCCGATCCGCCACGGCGGAATCCACGTCCTCGGCCACGCGAAGACGCCTGCTGCGCGGGCCGGTGGCTGGGCTGCTGACGTGACGGGGCGCCCCTTCCGTGGCCACGATAGGGGCGAAAAGCAGAAGTCAGCGGAGGGCGTGTAGCAGAAAGGCCCAGGGACTTGGCAGTAGCCTGTGAGTCCTTAAAGCGCTCCAACGCATGGTCTGCTTTGGACCCAAAAGACCGACTCCATCAAAGGGCATGTCCATGAGAGTATTCTGGACATCCCCTGAAAAACCAGTGGTTCTCAGCCAGGCGTGGCGTCGCAGCGCCACCGTCGTTGCAATAGACCTGCCCAGCGAGTCGGCGGTATCAAGGCCACATCGTATCGTGTATTTGGCCGCATCCCTTCCTTCCGCAATGGCGCGGGAAAGCAGTGTCTGGACCTCCTCAGAACACTGGGGCAAAACAGTCGCCACCGAATCCCACAAGGAGTGGGTATATCGGCCCAAAAGACAAGCGGTGTTGATGGACCGCAAGCCAGCACTGGAGGAAGAAAAACCCTTCTTCCCAAATTGATCCAGGCGTTTGGATTCCCTATCCGGAGGGGCGGTAGGGAAGGCGTTTTGGGAAGCGGAGGCTTGGACAACCAAGCTCTCAGGAGTGGGGTGGACAGAGAGAAACAGGGGGTCGCCCGGAGCTGGGCAATGGCGTCGGGACACGTTCCTATCCACAGGAGCCCCTGTGTTGGGCTTGGACCAGGCGCCCAAAAGAACGTCAGTGAGGGCATCGTTAAACGGCAGCACAGTCTCCGTAGAGGAGGCTGCCGGCTGAAGCACCTCTGTCAAGAGATTAGTCTTGACTGCCACAGTAGGGAGTTGGAGACGTAAGGCCCCAGCCGCCCTACGCAACACCGTTGCAAAATTGGCTCCCTCCTCCGTAGCCACGGGAGGAGACAGCATGCCAGTGTCAGGGGAAGTATCCAGACCACTGGCATCCCCTAGACCCTCTGTCCAGTCCTCATCGTACTGACACTGTTGTGCCAGAGGGTCATCAGACCCCTCCCAGTCCTCCTGGTCCTCCTCTGGTTCAAAATAAGGAGGAGGAGGGACATTTGGGACCCAAGGTCCCATCGGCGCCGGAACCGGCATCGAGCGACGTTGGTCCGGGTCCATGTCCGGAGCCGGAAGGAACTGGGGGACGACGCCGCCCGGAGCCCCAGGCGGCGTCGAGAATGGCACCGGAGACATCGGCGTCGGCGGAGGTGTCGTTAGGTCGACCGGCGTCGATGGGGGTTGCGGAGCTGGGATCGAGGCCGGGGCCGGAGCCGGGATCGAGGCTGGAGGCACGGGCGACGCCGGGGCCGGAGCCGTCGGCGATGCCGGAGCAACCCCATCAGGGCCCGCGGGGCCCGAAGGCGCACCGGAGGGACCTTGAGGCCCGAAGAGGCGGGCCATGGCCGACAGGAATTCCTGTATCTGGGCCGGATCCGCCCCCGAACCCGGGAAGGACGGGTATTGCGGGGGCGACTCCACAGGCATGTCCGGGGCCGCGGGGGCGGGGACAGTGCCGGGAGGGGCCTCAGCCGAGTCGCGAGACCGGCGAGGCGAAGTCCTAGAGCGACGATGCTTTTTGGACTTTTTGTGCTTGGACTTACCGGACGAAGAAGACTTCGATGCCGACGACCGGTGAGGACTCCGCGATCGACCCCTGGACCTCTCACGCGACCGGGGCTTGCGCGGAGCCGAATGCCGGGCCTCGAGGAGCTTTCGAGACCGCTCTCGCAAAGCTTTCGGGTTGAGGGCCCGGCAGTCGGAACACGACTCCGTGTCGTGGCCTCGGCTGAGGCAGAAGAGACACTCCTGATGCGGGTCTGTGATGGACATCATCCGAGCACAGGCGCCGCAACGTTTAAAACCGGGCATCCCTACGACACCTTGAAGTCGATTCGAGAAAACAGTGAAAAATTCACCCAAAAAGTTAGTCAAAAAATGACTAGGGCACTGCTCTTCCCGGATCTGCGCTTCCTGGCGCGGAAAAAGAAGAACTAACGTCAGTGCGCAGGGGCGGCGTCTAAGTACTGCCCGCGACGTCATCCCGGCGATCACGACGCCGACGACGGACGCGAAGCCGCACGACGCCGCCTACCGACGCGCAAGGGTACTGCTACGCAAAAACTTTCCGGATCCAGCCTGACGCCTGGGGATATTCTAAGGTAAGGAATCTGTCACTAACGTGTCTCTTTCAGATGTTCTTCTTTTTAATTGGGAGCAATGTGGTCAAATAACTTCATATCTTCCACATCCAGACGATTGTAAATGAAAGCTTGTTTCATGAAAGCTTGTTTCATTGCAGGACTGAAACTGGTGTCATCTATGGCCTCACAGTGCTTTTCAAACCATTTTATCCATTAGAACCAATTTTCCATTGGAGCTCCTGGCACATCAAGGAAGGTACTAGGCATGGCAACTGCATTGATAATTCTCATGTTAATAACACAGAATGGGTTTCATTTAAAAAAAATTTTTTTTTTAGCCTAACATGATTACTTATAAAATCTTACAGTATCCAAAATCCATTCTTACGTCTGACATCAGACCATATACTGAACAGTCAAAGTATTAACAGATTTCATACAAAGGCATTTGACAATCAATCTTTCAACTAAATAATTTCATTGCCATTGGATCACCAATACCCATACTTCCCCCCATAGCTAACAGTGAGAAGGGCAGGCTTGCCTATATTTAGAGCCAAGAAGATACACAATGGTCTGCTGTTCCCCGGCCTGGGATAAACCCATAATACTGCCAAGAGACGAAACTAACCTGCCTATGATCCTCCTCGCTAAGATCTTTGAGTATACCTTTGTATCAGCGTTAATCAGAGATATCGGTCTACATGACCCTGGATTTTGGGAGGCTTTCCATTTTTCCTAACAACTATAATATTAGTGCCCTCCCAGGAGCTTGGTGGAATCCCTTCCAGTTGAACCCCATAGAACAGTTCCCATACATCCTTAGCCAGTTCAGGAAAAAACGTTTTATAAAATTCTAAGGGAATCTGGTCCGGGCCTGCCGCTTTCCTTGGGGCCAATGCATTTATAGCATTACCTACTTCCTCCATTGTGCATTAGGGAAGCCAAACACAGAACTGGTTACCAATTAGATTTATGACAGCAAATATAGAAGGAGGATTGTAAAAATGCACACTGAACTGGTAGAAGGGTTCACCAAATAACATCAAAATCAAACAAAGCCACCTCCCCTAGATATGTTACATGAGTGAAGGATGCAGCCAAAAAATGTATGGATGTTGTAATTCCTGTCCCAATTCAATGAATGGAGAGGGTGAAATCAGATAAGTAAAATGAATGTGGTCTCCAGTAGGCAGTAGCCTGCTGCCAAAATTTCCAAAGATAGATCCATACAAGTATACCAAAGAATGGCCCCATCTTGAGAAATTGGATGGGAGATGAATCCAGAATTGGGATGACCGGGCCTGTGACATGACATGCAGTGTAGTGTTAGGAGAATAGTGTCCACCCTCCCATTTGTTGAAAGGCGGTGGAACATACTGACAGGAACTAAGCATGTGTGTGTGCCACAGTGGCATGGAGATTAGAGTGCCTTCATCCACTTTCCCATGGCTTAAACTGCAGCGCGCGTATGCAGTGCCATTAACTTGTCAGCACTACAAATGGCACCAGCATTTGCCAGCGGCTGAACTGGGCTTCAGTTCCCATCTCCATCGCCAATTTAAAACATGCAGTAACAAGGCAAAAGAAACAGTTTATTCATCAAAAAGGAGCACTAACAACTGACAGATCAGAGCACAACTGTCAGAGAATCTTCATAACAATAATAGAGAGCAGCCAATCGGGCTCCTTGAACCTGCCGGGCCGTATTGTGATGTGCTCAGATGGTACCCTTAGAGACACAGAAGTCATCAGCTTCACAAGACTCCCTTTTGAGCAGACGGAGAGGCCCTGAGTATGGCACGGACAGCACGGATGGGAGCCTGGCCTGAGTCGCGTGTGGTGCGCAGTGAGTACGGGCATGTTGAGGTGTTCCACAGAGAAACTTGTGGATGTTGGGGTGCCTGTGAGCCTGTGGCTTTAGGTCCCTATATTGGAACTATGTGTTGGGAGTTTCTACTTCGAGATCATGTTGTTTTCGTATCCTAAGTCATTGAGTAGCAACCTGAAATCCCTGTAATTTCTGAATAATATACGTCTGGAGAATGTTCTTTCCCCCTTCTTCCTTTTCCAAAATTCTCCCTCCCTTTATCTTGCGGGGGTGCGGGCGGTTGGTGACAGCGTCCTTTATTTTTGATCATTTGCATGTTGGATGGGGTGTAGTGGGAAGGCGAGGGCTGTAGGGACCAGAGGTCTGGGAGCTTGGGCGGCACTGCAGGGGCGTTCCGTTGTGGCCGCTACAGGGTACTGATCTCTAACGAAGCGTGTAGTTGTTTGTTACTTGTATTCTTGGTTTGATAAGCATACAGGACAATGGGTATGGGGTGGAAGCCACAGGTCCATGCAGTGCCTAGCAATAGACAAGACGAGTTTGTATTATTGCCCATGGGGAAAGGGGAGTTAGGGTGAGATGAAGTTTTGTTCTTCCCACCAACAGAAGCCCTAGCCCCTCAGGATCTACTTAATGCAGACCGCATCGCAACCACATGACTGGTGGGCCAAAGACAAGCCTGTCTGTGCCTGTACATGCCTGGATCACGCCCACTGCCACAGCCCCTGGCCCTACCGGCGCCAGAAGATATACCAGCACTGAGCTCTAAATCCTCAACCCCGGACGGTGTAACAAACACTGCCACCACGCCAACCCACACTCTACGGTAGGACCTTTCACCTGCACCCACTGCCACTGCATACACCCCAGCCCACCAACCAGCCCCACCCTGAACCCAATACAGACACCACCTGAACAAAAACACCAACTTGCATGTGCTCTTCTCAACACACGCTCACTATGCAAGTATTCCACCGAATTATGGGACCTCATCGTGACCCTCGCACCTGACCCAACATACCATGCTCAACCCCACATCCACCCCAGACATTGCCATAGCAATCCCGACGGATATAAAAATCACTCACCAGGACCGCAATAACAAACTAGAAGGAGGAACAGCCATCATCCAAAAAGAGACCATACAGTGTACCACCACCACCATGGAACATCTCAACTTCAAACACCACACGGATGACAAGACAACTATCAGAGATACCCTCGAATACCAACCCCCAGGTCTGCGCTCCAGCTTCTACAAGAACATCGCAGACTTCATTGCACCTCTAGCCTTAAACTCCAAGGACTACATCTTCCTCAGCGACCTAAATTTCCATATCGACGACCCCAATAACAAAAACACCACACACCTCCTCGACAGTATGAGCAGCCTCAGATTGACCCAGATCATCCACGACCCTACACACACAGCAGGACACACACTGGACCCAACTTTCACCCCCGGCAACTGCGTCAAATACAGACATGTCACAGAACTCACATGAACCGATCACTCCATCGTCCACTTCAGCATCTCCAGCCCCTGCACCTCCACCCCCAAGATGACCAATGCCCCCACCGGAGGTGGAAATAATCTCAGAGACCAACTGGGCGAACACCCTCAACACCTCCAACCCTGTTACTGCCACCAACCTCGAACAGGGAGTGAAAATCTTCAACGCCTGGATCACTAATTGCGCAAACAGCATCGTCCCCATCAAGAGCAACATCCAGAGAAAATCCTCTAAAAAGGCCAGCTGGTATACTTGTGAACTCAGAACAGGAAACAAGACAGTAAACAGTTAGAGAGCAGATGGCACACCAGTAAGGACACCTCTGACAGGGCAGTCTTCAAGACCTCCCTCAGCCTCTACCACCGCCTGCTGAAGGGAAACAAAGAAGACAGCCATTGCTGTACGCATCGAAACCAGCGCAAACAAAACCAAGGGACTTTTCAACATTGTTAAGGAACTCTCCAACCCAGCTGCCAGCGAAAACAACATCACACCGTCACAGGGGCTGTGCGACAACCTTGCCCACTTCTTCCACGACAAGATTGCAACCATTACAGAAACTTCAGACCCCAACCCACACTTATGGATTTCCTCAAGAGATACTCCACCAGCGTAACTGACACAAACCACAGGCTGACAACCTGGAACATCCTCTCCACCCAGAATAATACTTCCAGCATGAAATTCATTCACTCAGGAGCTCCCACAGACCAATGCACACACCACATCTTCAATCTTGGAAACCAAAGGATCGGCCAGGAACTCACCACCCTACTCAACTCCTCTATCACCACCGCAACCTTTCCCAATGCCTGGAAACACGCCGAAGTCAGACCACTACTCAAAAAATCCTCCGCTGGCCCCAACGAACTTCCTGCTCCCATTCCCAGTACACATACTGGAAAAGATCAAAAACATTCAACTCATTACACACCTGCAGCAGAACTAGCTACTCGATGCCTCCCAATCCGGCTTCTGCAGTAATCACAGCACGGAAACTTCCCTGATCGCAGCCACCCGAACCCTCCTTGACCGAGGAGAAACAGCAGCTTGACCATTGACCTCTCTGCAGCCTTTGACACCGTTTCCCACCACACACTGATCGAAAGACTCCACCACATCGGCATCCAAGGGAACGCGCTCAGATGGATCACCGCCTTCCTCACTGGAGGAACTCAGAGGATCCATCTCCCACCTTTCAACTCGGAACCCGAGGAGATCACCTGCGGTGTCCCCGAGGGCTCATCCTTCAGCCCCATACTCTTCAAAGCATATATGACCCCACTGGCCAACATCGTCAGATCCCATGGTCTCAAAATAATTTCCGACGCAGATGACACCTAACTCATCCTCTCACTCTCTGACTACCCCATCACCACCAGTACCAACTTCCACAGATGCATGACAAACATCGCCGACTGGAAGAAGAACAACTGCCTGCAGTTGAACACAGACAAGACAGAAGTACTGATCTTTGGCAACAGCAGCAACACATGGAATGACTCCTGGTGGCCATCATACCTAGGACCGCACCCAATCCCTCCAACCATGACAGAAACCTCGGGCTCATCATTGACAAAAAGCTCATCATGAAATCACAGATCAAAGCTGTCTCCTCTGCCTGCTTCCTCACTCTGCATATGCTAAGTAAAATCTTCAGGTGGCTACCCCTACAACTGAGACGCACTTTGACACAAGTCCTCATCACGAGCTGACTGGACTATGGCAATGCCCTCTACGTAGGAATTGGCGCACACCTTCTACTGAGACTTCAGCCAGACTCATCCTCTACCTTTCCAGATGAACCCACATCACAACCCACCTGAGGAAATCAAATCAAATCAAATCAGGGACATTTGTATCGCGCTCACATCACTCGAAAGTCTCATGGCGCACGCAGACGGCTCTGATGGAAGAGATAGCTCAGATGTCAAATAGCCATGTTTTCAATCCCTTATGAAAGGAGTTGTGATCCAGCGTGGTGCGCAGGTGGAAAGGGATTTTGTTCCATGATGCTGGGGCGAGGAAGGAGAAAGACCTGCCTCCTTTTCTGGCCATATGAACTTTAAGAGGGGTAAGCAAAAATGTATTACTGGATTTAAGCGTCCTGTGTGGTTGGTACCAACATAATTTCTGAGACCAGTATCTAGGGCCTTTACCGTACATCTGTTTGTGGGTCAGGCAAAGAACCTTGAAGAGGATTCGCTTTCTCACAGGGAGCCAGTGTAGAGATATCAAACAGGGTGCGGAGGGGGATCTGGATGGCAGATCCAGGACCAGCCTAGCCGCGGTATTCTGCAAAATCTGCAGTCTATCTAACAGGCCTTCATTAATTGAGAGCAATAGAGCGTTTCCATAGTCCATTCGGTTTATTATTAATCCTTGAACCAATGGTTTTCTAGCCTCAGTTGGGATCCATTTGAAAACCTTCCGTAGGCTGCGAATTACTCCGAAACAGGAACCAATAATGTGGTTGATCTGGTTTTTCATGGACAGTTGATTGTTCATGTGGAAGCCTAGGTTTCGTACCGTCTGTTTGGGTGTTGGACAAGGTCCAAGGTGGGAAGCCCACCATTCATTGGACCAGTGCTCAGACGCATTGCCGAAAAGCATGATCTCCGACTTGCCTCCATTCAGTTGTAGATGGTTGGAGCTCATCCACCTGTCAATGTGGGATCGACATTTGTTGAAACGCTGCTTAGTTTCAGCGGGGTCTGGACCAATGGTGATCAGGATCTGAGTGTCATCTGCGTAGGATATGACATCAAAACCGTAGGATCTGATCACTTTGGCCAGAGGAGCCATGTACAGGTTAAAGAGTGTCGGACTCAAAATAGAGCCCTGTGGCACTCCCATCCTAACTGGTCTCTCACATGAGATGTTGTTTCCCATCTGGACTGTTGTAGCTCGGTCGGTAAGGTAGCTCTTAAACCACTCAAGGGCATTGCCTCTGACACCTATCTCCCCAAGGCGATGTTCTAAGATGCTATGGGAGATGGTGTCAAAAGCAGCGGACAGGTCAAGTAGAACGAGGATGGCCGACTGATGTTTGTCCAGGGTTAGCCTGATGTTATCTGCTACCTCGACTAGAGCCGTCTCGGTGCTATGCGCTGCCCTGAAACCAGACTGGGAAGGATCCAACAGTCCCTGGCTCTCAAGGTGGTTGACAAGCTGTTGATTAATCAGAGTTTCTAAAATTTTCCCAAAGTATGGGAGCAAGGAAATGGGACGGTAATATAGGAGCAGTTTTGGGTCGGCAGTGGGTTTTTTCAAAATAGGCCTTACCCTGGCTGCACCTTTTCGGAAATACTGCTTCCGAGAGTGACTTATTGAATAGGCCTGTGAGTCTTTCCAGTATTGCTGGGGCAATTATGGGCAAACTTTTTGGGGGAATAGCGTCGGTGGGCGAGCCAGATTTTATCTTCAGCATAACAGTGGAGACTGTCTTAATGTCGAGCTTGACAAATTTGTCCAAGATGTGAGGAGGATCAGGGGACAGGCTGGACACATCTTCAGGGTTGGTATTTTTACCTGCTGATGGAAAGGAGCGGTAAATGACCATGATTTTCTCATCAAAGAATTCGGAAAGGGAGTCTGTCCAGGTTTGGGAATTAGGGATCGATGACTGGTTGGCGGGAATTGTGAATTCTTTTAAAATTTGATAGAGTTCTCTGCCGGAATTTTCTGCCTGATTTATCCTATTTAGGAGAAATAGTTTTTTTGCTGATTTAATATCAGTCATATAGCCACAGTGGATATTTTTATATGCCTCGCGATCCGCCGATTTTTTACTTTTGCACCATTTACGCTCCGCAGTTCTACACCGGAGCTTAGTGGCTTTTAGTTGGTCTGTGAACCAAGGAGCAGTCCTGGACTTGATTTTAACCTGGGTGAGGGGGGCAATCTTGTCTAGCGTAGTCAAGATGTCATTGTCAAGGTCGTGTGCCACTTGATCTACACTAGTTTCTGGTCCTGAATGGTCTAGGGTGAAATATTTTGAAAAAAGGGGCAGGGTGACTTTACGCCATGACCTTCGTGATATTAATGTGTTTTGATGATCATTATTGGTCATTTTAGCAGGAACAACAAATTTTAATAGATGGTGGTCGGACCATAATAGTGGCGCCGGGGCGTTGACTGTGATTCCTGAGAAATTTGTGAAAAGAAGATCAAGTGTATGGCCAGCGATATGGGTAGGACCTGTGATCAGCTGAACAAGTCCAAGAGTGCTCAAGTTTGTGATCAACAGGTCAGTCTCCGGATTGGATAGCATCTCCGCATAAATATTGAAATCTCCAATTAGGAAAAAGTTATCCGAGGCCAGTACATGCGGTGCGAGGGACTCCAGCAGTTTGTTGGAGAAGTCACCTTTGGGACCAGGAGGGCGATAGATAAGAGCTCCTCTCCAAGTACCACTAGATAAGCCTTCAATTTTGAAAGATGCAAAGTTCAGAGTGATCTGAGATTATAGTTTCTAAGACTATGATGTTAAGGTCGCTAGTGGAGGCTATTAATAGACCTCCGCCACTTTTCTGTTTCCTATCTAATCTAGTTATTTTATACTGAGAAGGAAAGGCAATGTGTACGTCAGGGGAGGAGTGTTCGTGCAGCCACGTCTCCGTGATCAAACACAAGTCCGGGGCGGTTATGTCCAAAAGGCTCCATATTTCTAGCGAGTGTTTTGGAACCGAGCGCGCATTAAAATAAGTGACACTGAGTTGGTCTGGGAGAATTGGTCTCCTGAGGCCATTGGAAGTGGAAGTTGTAATTAGATTGATGGATTCCGAAAAACGGGAGATGTCAGGATGCCTGAGTAATTCATTTGCTAATGTGGCGGTTAGTCCTAGGTGGGGTTTGTTTAAATCTATTAGCTCAGCACTTGAATATTTTAAAATTGCCATATTACCAGTGCGAAAAGTTTCATTTAGACCGGTTGCCGATAGTAAAGGGAAAAAGGAACAGGGTTCCTGGCCTCTGGCGTCGTTCAGGCGCGGACGGGCGCAGACGGGCTTGCCTTTGGCGTGCCTTCGGCGCGCCGCTGCGCGCGTCCGCTCCTCGCCCTACCTTAAGTAGTAATAGGTAGCGAGAAGAACTAGAATGCTGATTGCACTTTCGGCGAACAGACCGGAAGTTGCCTAATTGCCGTAACGACCCTCCGTGCAATCGGCACAAGCCATGACGGACCGGGGTCTGGGCAGCTATCTGCGTGTCACAAGAGCAACAGGATTTGGAAGGTAAGAGGCAAAAGTGATAGAAACGGCGCAGATTAAAACAGTGCGAGACTAATGTACGGCGCAATTTAAAAACAGGAAAAGCTGGATTCACAGATTACAGTGAGATTGGCTGCTGACAGGAGGGAATCGTCAAGGGTAATAGCAAACAGTGCACAATACGTGAAGCAGAAGCCCGTACAGAAGAGATCCCAATTCAATCTGCTGACCCACGCACACAAGGCTCTACATAACCCCCGCCTGAACCTCCTCCAACCATCAAGAAGACTACGATCTGCCTTCCTTTTACTTGCCCATACTCATCGCATCTGCCAAAGCATAAGTGGAGAACGCTTCTTCTGCCACATCGCAGCAAAGACCTGGAACAGTCTCCACAAGCACCTCTGTACCATCACCTCACTTCAGGAATTCCGAATAGCCCTCAAGGCCTGGCTGCCCGAATAAGCCTCCGGGTCCTGCAAGCACCTAGATACCCTATCGGGTGATTAGCCGTGCTTTATAAATCCTGATTGATATGCAGATGATGCCCTTGTGTACCTGCGTAGCCCAGAGGATTCCGTTCTGATCCTGTTGGATGCTCTGAAGGCCCTCGGGGAGGTGTCGGGCTGCATGTGAACCCTCATAACTCTCACTTGTTGCCGTTAGGTGGCCTGTATACAGTAGACCCTGGTATGCTCCCACTGGTTGGACTGCTGTGGAGTCCCAAGAGTATACAATATCCAGGTATCAGGATTGCCTATGAGAAACAGCACTTCTTGGATCTTAATATAGGCAGAGTATTAAAGGGCTTATGTACGTCAGTGGGGTTCTGGAGAGACCTTCCTCTCTCTCACTGATGGGCAGGGTTTCACTGGTTAAGATGGTGGTACTGCTGCGGTGTTTATATGTTCTGCAGGGCACACTGTTTGAAATCCCCAGGAGATACTTCAAGGAGTTGGACAGTTTGACCTTAGACCTCTGTGGGTCTCTAAACTGAAGCTGATAGGTCTGGCCAGGCTGAGGCAGACATGGGAGCCGGGAGGCATTGAACTTCCCAGTTTAGAACTTTATCACTTTCGCTCACCTTCAATATGCGATCCATTGGCTCGATGAGGAGGACAAATGGGAGAAGAGGCTTCTGAAAGTAACGCACAGAGACTGCAAGTTTCTGGGGCTACTCATGAGCGGGACACAAGTTCCGACGACGAGACCGTTTCTGATCCGACTGGTGAGCCGCATATGGGAACAGTGATTACAGGAGTGCTCCATCTCGCGCCTTTCGCATGCAATATGCCTATCTGGGCATTGAAGCCATTTGCGGCCATAAAGTAGGTGATGTCTGTGCAGAAGTGGTGGGACGGGGGTTGCAACGTCCTGGGAGATCTATATCTCGGTGGACAGTTTATCACGCATGAAGATGTGATTGACTCATTTGCGTTAGGTACATGACAAAACCTGCAAGACGCCAAAATATCAGCTACAGCCCATGGGATTTGGCCCTGTTTTTAGGACGAATCACTACAAGATGCTGACCAGAATATTGGACATGTCCGGAGGTCGCCGATTAATATCGCAGCTATATCGGGCACTTTGGTAGGATTTACTGAGGATTGTCTCTGGAATGCACATGGTGAGTGGGAGCGGGTTATAGGTGAGGTCATCCCTGCGCGAGACTCAGAAAAGTGCATATGGGGACATGTACTGTAAGTTCGAGCGCACGCATTAAGCTCATACAATATAACTACACGCAGCAGGCATACCTTTCGCCTAAGATCGTACAAGCCATCTACCTGCTCAGTCTAGAGGATGCCCATGATGCGGCACCCTGGAAACAGATTTTGGACATTTGGTGTGGAATTGCTCCCTAAAAGTGTCTTACTGGGGAATCGTCTTGCGTAGTTTAAATAGGGCAATGGGATGGGAGGTCCCGTGTAACCCACAGGAGGTACTGCTGGGCCTGGTCTCTGCCCTGTTGAAGAAGAAAATTAGTCGCAAATTCCTGATGCTGGGCTTGGTACTGGCTACATGGCGGATTGCTATCAAATGGATGGGTGCGCACCCCCCGGATACACTGAGTGGCTGAGGGATGTGCTTGAATGGGCAGTGGCCGAGGAAGTCAGAATGCAGCATGTGAGACGAGAGGAGCGCTTGGAAGATGAACTGGCAGCATGGAGGCAGATGCTGATGGACCTCCGAGGTGACGAGATGGCCGCCAATGGATCCGGAAATGTGTCAAACAAAAATACATTGTGTGTCGGTAATAAGTAGTCAACATAAAAAGTACAGGAATGGTGCGACTTTGCTCCAGTGGGGCAGCAGGACCACAGACACAGGACCGGAAAATTGTATTGCATATCCTACTGCACGGAGATTCAAAGCCATAAAACATGCTTCTTCATTTGTGAATTAATGATTGTGCTAAAGTTTACTGCATCACCATAAGAGCGGCCGGGGGGTGGAGGGAGTTGGGGATTATGTATTTCTCTATGATGTCTTGGTTTAAGCCTGCGTTTGTATACATGTCATAATTCACCAGATATTGTTGTGATGTACAACTTAATTGAAAATCAATAAACAGTATATAAAAAAAAACAATAATAGAGAGAATTGGTGTGCATGCGCACTCACACAAAAGTGAAGAAGGACAAAAGGAAAGCCATCAAGAGCCATAATATGCATGCTACAGCGGACTGTGAAATAAATCATACAAGTAGGCTAAACTTTATAGATACTAAACACTACATTCCCCCACCTCTAAATGAAGCAGGGTGGAGGGATCAACTGCAAGTGGACAGGGAAGTTGGTGATTTTTGTCAGAATTTCCTTGTCCACCCCAAACAGAATAGTTCCCTAAGTCTTGTAACAGTCATTCAGAAGCAACAGTAAATTCAAAGACTGTATGTGAAGATATGTCTCACAAAGCAGGAATTGAGGCATATTGGTGGACTCAAAACAAGTACTTTTTTTACTTCGCTTCTGTTTCCTTCTCTTATAACCGATAGAGGGATCAAAATCTTGCACGATAAAGATGTGAATGAGGGGCTTCTTGCTGATACAGTTTGTTAAGTATATTTCCTGCTTCATCATGATACAATGTCTTGTATTATGCTCCACAGTTAGTCAGAGGTTGTAGGATTTGTTACTATTACCTACAATGAACAATAACAGTTCTGTATACTTTGTCCTTCCTTAGAACGCCATCTGAGTCCTGCAAAAGAGTTCAGTGTGCCTGGTCTTAGGGACTAAACTCTGCGACCATATTTCCAAGGTACACCGGTTGATTTGATGCATCATGATACAATTCTTAAGACTGCCATGTAACATTGTTGCGTGGTAATTCTTGGCTTCCAGTCATTTTTAGTGCTTTCTATGTACTCATAATGGTCCTTGTTCCAGATATACCACAAAAAGAATCCTACTCTGGGGACAACAAATTTGAATTAGCCTGCCAGGGACTTGGGAGATGATCCCTTGTTCCCTCCTCTTTTCAAAATTGTAAAACAGTTTTCTCTCTTAACACAGGTGTTAGAAATGGTCTCCAGTTGGCAATGGTTTGCACCTTTGTCCAAATAGGGACCCTTCTTCCTAGTCAGGGTATGGGGGATACACTTCTAAAATAATCCCTGCTCACCCCCTTGGTAGCTTGGCACAAGCAGACAGGCTTATCTCAGAGGCAGTGTGTGAAGCATTTGTGCACACATACAGTAATACAGTGAAAACACTACAAATGGACACCACACCAGTTTAGAAAAATAAGTAATCTTTATCTAAACCAAACAAGATCAAAATGACAAAAATGCAACATACAGTTATCCAAATATGACTTTTAGAAGGTAAAAACAGTTCTGTCCATAGTAAGTACCTTGGATGCGTCAAAGTCATAAGCAGAAACAGCCGCAGGGAAGGTGATGCGTCGGTTCCTTACACGCAGGGAAGGTGATGCTTCGGCTCTTTGCTCCAGGGGAGGTGATGCGTCAGTTCCTTACTGCCACTCAGGGGAGGTGATGCGGCGGTTCCTTACTGGAGAGGAGGTGATGCTTCAGTTTCTTACTGTGTGGGGAGGTGATGCATTGGTTTCTTACTGTGGCCCCAGCGTTGTGGTAGATTTGGCCCCCAGGTGTGATGCGTTGCGCACCGGAGGTGCGGCGTCACTTTGCGAGGCTTTGCGTCGTCCGGCGTCGGTGCTGGGGCTGCGAGGCTTTGTGTCGCCCAGCGGGACTCGGTCGCCCGGCATCAGTTAACAGGAGGCAAGCTCTATTTCAAGCCCTTGGAGATCTTCATCAAGCAGGGGACACAGCACACAGCAAAGTCCTTGTCCTTTCCTTGGCAGAAACAGCCACTGCAGGCCAACCCTAGACAGCAAACCACAAAGGGGCAGTACTCCTCCACAGTTTCTCCAGCTCTACTCCTTGGCAAAGGTTCCTCTTGATTCTCAGAAGTGATCTAAAGTTCAGGGGTCTGGGCCCCACTATTTATACAGCAAATTCCTTTGTTCTCTTGGTGCAGAGAGCCTCTGTGCTCAGTCCAAACCAGTGCTGTCCTCTTTGGTGCAGCTTCCCGGCAGGAGGTGGAGACAGCATTGTGTAAGGCAGACCAGGCCCATTCAGGTGAAAGGAAATCTCCACCCCCTACTCTAAATGCAGCCCAGGTTCATTCAGCCCAGCCCTGACTCATCCAGGAAAGGCAGGACACACCTCGTCCCCCAGTGGCTGTCTACAGTGAATGCACATCTCCAGCCCCTGTCACTCCAGAGCCAGACAGTCAATACACAAACCAGCAGAGGCACACAGGATGGCTAAGCAAGAAAATACCTACTCTCTAAAAGTTATATTTTCAAACACAGAATGTAAAAATCATCCTTACCAAAAGATGCATCTTTATATTCTGAGTTCAGGCATACTAAACTTTACCTTCTTATCTTGTCCCCATGGAAAGTTATATTTATAAGATGTTATAAATAAACTCCCATTCTATCCTATGGGACAGATAGCCTTTCAATAGTGAAAAACGAAATTCCATGTAGTTTACTATCAGGACATGCCACACACATTAGGGTATGTCCTACCTTTCACATACACTGCACCCTGCCCACAGGGGTACCTTGGGCCTACCTTAGGGGTGACTCATATGTAAGAAAAGGGAAGATTAGGGCCTGGCAAGTGGGTGCACTTGCCAGGTCGACATGGCAGTACCAAACTGCGCACAGACACCGCAGTGGCAGTTCTGAGTTACATTTACAGGCTGCTCATGTGGGTGGCACAATCTGTGCTGCAAGCCCACTAGCAGCATTTGATTTACAGGCCCTGGGCACTCACAGTGCACTGTACTAGGGACTTAGTAGTAAATCAAATAACGAATCATGGAAACACCAATCCATCATAACAATTTACAGGGAGAACACATGCACTTTAGCACTGATCAGCAGTGGTAAGGTGCCCAGAGTCATAAAACCAACAAAAACAGGTCAGAAACAGAAGGTCAAAAAGCAAAAAGTCTGGGGATAAACCCACTGGACAAGCCAGGTCTAACAACAGGGTAAAGAGTAATCATCACAGGTCATGGTATAAGTTATGTTTTCTGTATTTTTTTTTTTTAAACCACTTTTATTAATTTTCTAAAGATACAAAATGGGTAACATGTCAACTTGTTTGGCATCGTATGGGAAAACATTGTGCTCAAAATATATTTGCTAGGGGTTCTTGTCAAGGCATAGTTCTTAATCTTGATTCGTTTATAACAGATAAACTTATAACAATTACCAGTCGACTGGTCACTGGCAACGCTGCTCAGAGATATTCCCAATCCAGCTGCCCTGCAGTTCATATGTTCTTGGCCATACAACTTGGTTCCCTCTCCTCAATATTGTACAAATGATGTTCTATCCATATAAACGGGTTGATTCAGAGCCTTGAACATTCACTGCCTCAGTACTTGAAATAATCTTCCTTTAGCTCTGCGATCCCAAAGAGATCACCTTAAATTTAGAAAAACACTAAAAACATTCGTTTTCATGTGGGTGGAATAATTACAGTTGCCATGGTGGAGTACTTCACTCCCACCATGGCGAAGGTATAACGTCCGCCATTTTTAGAGATGTCCGCTGCCCCTGTGGACATCTCTTGCATTTCCAGGCACTGCCGTCACGGCGGTACCTGGAAATGCATTGTATGTTTGAAAGATGGAGCTGTCTGTCAAACACAATTTTTTTTTCAAAAAGAAAATTCCAAAGTGGGATTTTCATTTAGCAAATTTAAAAAACACAGATGAGCCTCCCCCGCCCTCCGTCCCCCTTGCCATGGGAGCATTCTCCTTTGTCTTGAGGTTTATTTAAAAGTTTTCACTGCCCCTTATCCCCATGTTTTTCATGGCAGTGACAGGCAGTGAAAACTTGTCATGTGTCCGTCCACTCTGAATCGGATGGGAAGACACCTGTCCGAACCTCAGTCGTACTTTATTCCAACGGGCCAGCCGAGGTGTGTGTGTAGGCTGCGGAGATGGAGTAGTGTCCGCCGTCTACTCACTGAAGGTCTGCCTTCTAAAAGAAGTAGGTGGACCTTCAGATTGGAGGAAAGTGTAGACAGAGTAACTTTCCGCCAACATATAAATCAGGCTCTTAGTGTCCGCTTTCTTTTTTTTTTTTTTATATTTTTATTAAATTTTTTTAACAAATTTTTCCCCCCATGGATCAGCACAAATTCACAATAAATTGACAATACATGCAGAGAAAGTAAAAAGAGTAAGGAGAAAATAAAACAAGAATAAAAATCAAAACATTTTTAAGCCACCAGAAAAATAAAATAATATAAAAAAACAAAAGGAAGAAAGACATAAGAACAAACAAAGAGCATAAGAGACAAAAAATGTTGACTTAAGTCAGATAAGCAATAATCTAAATTCATGACTCTGACTTTAAATTACAATCCTCATGATTACACCATCCCGTTAGAATAAATTGGCCAAGATAGTTGCCCTTAAAATTCCTATTTGTCCTTCCACCTTGCCAATAATGCCCATATACTCTGCCCCAGCATTTTTGCTTTTTTACCCTTCCTCTCATAAATGGCCCTTTCCATTGTATATAGTGAAAGTAAACGCGACAGCCATTGATGAAAAGGAGGGGGAAGGGGATCGAGCCAAACCGAAGCAATGCTCATCCGTAATACAGCCATAGCCACAAAGAGAAATTTATTGGCCGTGTCATTCCGTTCACTACTACTAACTCCCAGCAATACCAGAGCAGGTGTTATCGTAATTTTTAACCCCAATGACATATCTAAAAATCTCGTAATAGAATCTAACAAACACTGAAGACGTGGGCAAGTCGCAAACATATGCACAAGATCTGCTGCCGCAGCACCACACCGTGCACAATTAATCCCTGAGAGCCCGCCCCATTGCTTTATCCTTGCTGGGGTATAATATAATGCGAAAACAGTTTTGTGATGTTGTGCTTTCAAGCTTCCTGCATTAAATGAACTGTGCCCAGATTCTCTTTTAGAACGTGTCTTTTATAATTAACTAAACAATAAAAAAATTAAATCAAGTATTGTGCAGTTAATTCTTGAGAGCACAAGCCATCCTGAAAGTCACTGTTCGCATTCTCTTTATTTTCTTTCTTAGGACCGACTGTGGAGAAAATCAACAGGACCACAACACAAGGGAAGATGCCTTGGGACAGACCTGAACCGCAACTTTGATGTCATGTGGGGCAGTATGTCGGAATCATAAAATATTCAAGAAAAAAAATGTCTTCCTTGTGAATGGGTTTGATTGTGAGAATATTGAGGACAAAAATATCGACCTACCAACATATTATGTGTTCAAAATATCGAGTACCACGATATTGTGAAGGTAAGTATAAGAAAGTATAGATTTACTATTCTAAACTCCACATCTACGTACCTTGACTAACAATAGTAAATATATACCTTCAGGATAATGTAGTACTCGATATTTTTGGCCACATGTTTCCTCAGGTCGATGTTAAGATATCAATATTCTGGTAGAATATCCCATAGGTGAGCCTTGCAGCAATTACCTTTAGATAAATTCAAGTTTGTGCTCTGAGAAACTACAGCAAACTATGTCATTCTGCTTAATTTTTCAGAGCACTCCTATACACGATGACTAATTGGTATTATAAATAGTGATGTTGATGTTTTCAATCTAAAAGTCTAGAAGTGATCTGGAGGGGGCTACACACATTTTTTACTTCAGCGCTCAGTGGTATGAGACCACCAGTGCCTTTATTCTGTGATCCTATGCCAAATTTGACATGTACACAAAAGGGACTTCTAAAGGTGATAATTTGTGGAAATTATGACATCATTTTTTAACAGGACATTGGGCAGGTCTATTTATTTCTACAACATTTTAGAGTTGTTCAGGCACTGTATTTACATAGCGTTCTGCTTTGTGTATATATTATATGTTCCCAGACTCCAGAGGAGATGCTGGGTTACATTCTCTAGAAATTATATGTTATGCCAGATTCACCACAGTGACCTATTTCTTTCCTAAACCGAGGGATTGTTGTTAAACAATTCATTGTGGGTGTGGTCTCACTAATTGAGTCTATCCCTACTACTAGTTAGAAGTGGAATGATCAGTCCTGTGTTCCAGTAGCCAGTTAATTTTTTTATCTGAATGAATTATTTTCTTCACATGGCATGCTGTATGTTACAGTCTTACCTCACTCAGCACAACGGTTACACAATTGGTCCTTATGAATCCTGACTTCTCAGAAGAGTTATGATTTTTTGGTGGTGAAGGTGATTCTGTAAAGCCTCTCAATCTGTATGGCTTATCAACAATGACTTGTACAAATAAGTGGACTATTGTTTTCACCATTATTTACCTTTCTGCTCCATTGTGTACCCACATTCATGTCAATAATTTTCATACTGAGCCATAATTTAAGAGATCGAAGGACCAGGCTGAATTTTAAATATCCCAACACTATGCTGACCTATAATGGGAGACTACGCAAACACATTCGGTGGAAACATTGTGGAAGAGTTTTGCTCTAGCAGAGCGTATAGGTTAGTGCTATCAATGACACTTCATCTAATTGATTTGCTAGCCTTTTATGGACAGAACAACTCCAGTTCCTGTTTAATGGATTCTATGTTGCGAAACCAGTGGCGTAGCAAGGCAGGGTGGGTGGCGGTCCACCGAGGGCGGTACAAGTTTTAGGGGCGGCAGCCCCCACCTCTTACATGAGTTTGCCACGAGGGCGACAAATGCAGGAATCATAGCCAGCACCCCCCCCCCTCCCTTCATCGTGTCCATCGCGGGGGGCAAAGGCATGGACCGCCACAGGCGGCAAAGTGCCTAGCTATGCCACTGTGCGAAACCATTCTCCAAACCAAACTTTGACCCTAGTTACTGGCCTTCTCCTGACCAAAAACATTGATCTCACCCATGAAATCCACAACCTACAGTCAACCGATTTTGGCTCTACTAGATTAGATGGCCCCCCACATGCTTATTGTACATTGCTGCACACGTGGATCTTAAGGCATATCTTTGCTATCAATGGACCCAGATGTCTGAGCATTCTTGTGAACCATTTAAAAGTTAAGGGGATGTGGTTTTCGGAGGAGATTGCATACCACATCAGTATGCTGTAATGTCATTTTTCCCATTGATCTCTTTAAACGTATTTCTCCTTATAACTGTCACCACCACAAAAAATATAGTACCTGAATGATCATCTTTATTGTAGCTTCTGAGCATTTGGTAGCTGGTAACAAAGGCTAACCATCTCTCTCACAGCCCTCTTAGTCCCATTGTGTCTGACATCCGAAGAGAAACATGATGCTAGAAGCACAGTTCCAGACTTCTACTGCTGAAACAGCCTTTGGGATAGGCGCTTCTTTAATGGGTTGCAGGGCCCATAGGCAGTATATCAAGGGTATGTGGACATCAAAGGAGAAGCCATGCCACAAAATATGCTGAAACTAAGGGATACCTATCTAACACCACCATAAAGTCCCCTCTAGATCACTTTCATTGACAACATCAAATACAGCAGCACCACTAAAGAAATGCAATCCGTGAACAAGAAAGCAGGAGTGTGGTCTCGTTCCTCTGAAGAGATGCTGTAAGGATCCTCAGAAACTTTGAAACAAATGCAATATATCTTCCAGGTGTTGAACTCGCCAAGAAATTGGAGAATTATAGCCGGAACATTAGTGTATTTTTTAATGACAAGGTCATCACAGAAATAAGCCACTAATAGAAAACACTTCACATGGACTTGCTAATGAAAAGAGGAAACACAAACTAGAAAAACTTCACATTAAGATTAATAGAACAGAACTAAAAGAGGGTTAGCTTTTGATTACCTGATCAGGGGTTTATCTATATATGTTTCCTTCATTCCTTTCATCCTGAAGCCCTCATGAAAGTGTAACAGCCTAAGATCCATTCACCCCAGAATAATCTTACTAATGGTTGGATGTGAATCTGCTCCTGTCAGTGTGACTCCAAAGAAATCTCATCTCTAAGCACGTTCTCCATTCCAGAATGTCTGCAAAGATTCTCCATCACAGTCTATCATTATTTCACTGCTTGCGTGTCCCAAATCTTGTGTGGTGCCTTTGGCTGTCCCTAGGTTTTGCATGCAGGAATTTTTTTAACTCTTACTTACAGTGTTAAAAGCTAAGCTATGAGTGCAGCCCCCTCTTGGCAGAGTAGTCAAGTATAGTTAGCGGTTTCATATATGACCTTTGAAAGATTTAGCATCTGAATCTTGGGGAAGAGAGCAAACTAGAGAGTACATCAACAACAGACAAAGACATCATACTTCCTTCATTAATTTATTTAGCAAAATCTTGTTTGCAATTCTTTCCTAATAATAAAAGACTACTTTGTTTATTTGGTGGCCTTTGAGTCGAGCAAGAAAAGCCCTTCCAAAACAGAATTTCTTCAAGACAGAGAGAATGTTTCCCCCTAGTAGGAAAGTCTTCTCCGGAACTTAATTTTGCTCCGTGCAAATGAATGCATCCTCCTTCTTCAACCAATGGATAAATCATCTCTTCAAAATTAATCTCGACAAGTAGCTTTTCTGATGGTTATTTTATTGCCAAGGAAAGTGAGATATAGCCCTCATGCTCTTACGAGCCTTTAGCATCCCATTTTCCTTGAGAATTCTTTCTTCAGACCAAAAGTAATTTTCCATATCAGTCAAAAAATGTGTCTCCTGGTTTTCTGTCCAATGCCACTTCTCCAGTTGTTACACCTCTTGTATAAAGAGGTGTGAAAAGATATTATCTAGACAAAATAATCAGAAAATGAGACAGCTAGTTAGCACGTACTTGGCAATACATTGATCAGTGATGAGTTCCATCTATCACACCGTGCTTCCAGAAGGCCAAGAGACCCATGTGGGTATTCAGTGAGGGCGGTTTACAAGAAATAACATAATTACTGCTGCTCACATGAGAAATGCCCCAATCTGGGATATCTGTAATGTGGCTACCAGGAGCTCAGCCTAGTCTTTTGCTAGTTATTAATCTTTTAGGAGTCATTAGTGCCCAACTTTAGAGATTTTTAGAGCTTTCTATTCTATTCTATGTTTAAAATTGTTAGGTAGGGAGGCTCTATTGGGAAAGGTTAATTTACATCGTTTTAATGTTAGATTTCCACAAGGGATATCATCTTTGAATTCATAAACAACCATCCCCCCTCCCCAATAAATCAGGATAAAGGTTGTGACATTACTGAATAGGGTCCTTTCGTTGACTTTCCCATCAAAATGAAATTCTCTGTTGATGCTTCACTACATTTTGGGACACTGGAGGGCTTGGCTGCCTTGGAGTGGCACTGTTGTTTTTTCCTCTGGTGATGTCTCACTAGAGTGGAAGATTTAGAAGGAAATTCAGATTGCTACCTATTTGAGAGGCTTCAGATCTGCTTTGAAAAGTGAGGTTGGTCTTGGGATTAATGGTCCATGATCCTATTCCTGAGAGTATTTGTTCTAGGTTTATCAATTCAAACAAGATAATGTGGATGGAGGCACAGGACTAAAAGTAAGCAATTTTTACTTCTTCAACAGTGTTTGGATGACCATTGAAAATGGAGACAATGGAAAGGTGGACACACCAGGTTTGCCAACTCAGAAAATAGGAATTATTACAAAGGTGGATGAATGGAAAAAACATGATGGAAGCACTTCCTTTTTAGGAACGAAACCATAAGTAATTCATCTCAAAAGCATCTTTCCAGAAATGGACATGTCAATAGTGTGCTGCTCTTGGGCTCCACTTAAAAAACAAACATTAGACCTATATATATGATGGAACTTTGAGCAATATGAAAATCTTCCCATCAATGATTACCAAGGAATTACTACAGCCATTGATGTATCATGTCAACAAATAAGGATAAAACTAAGTTAAGATTTCCTACTATTGGAACTGATACTTCGTGGTGCTAGGTACTGTAACACAACATGCCCTTGACTACAATTCACCTTCCAGGAGTACAAATAACATATTCAATGGAAATAACATAAGTGGGGCATACATTAAGATGTTTCAGAAAGGGTTTGTAGAGGTAGATCTGTTTGCAGGAGCAGTACCAAAAAGTGCCCAAGCTTCGCACCCAGGTTCCATGAGCCAAAGCCTTTGGGGAATGCCATATTTACACCTTGGTCTCTAAGACAATTGTACTTCCTTCCTTCCATTCCACTTGTACCCAAAGTGATTCAGAAACTCAAAATGTCCAGCACCAGGATGATGCCTTGGTGCTGGACAGACTTCACCAGAGGTGGCAAGCCTTCAGATGAAGATGTTGCTCTCATTGTACATTTAGGCAGTGTGTTTCAGGGTGCTGCACTCATTGCATGTTTGTGCATCCTCCTGTATCAGAAGTGGTTCATCGTTCAGAGGGCTGTTTCTGCGAGGAGCATCAGGCAAGAAGGCTGGTTGTGGGACTGCAGTGTTCTGCATCAGAAGAAAGAGGTTAAATATGGGCTTCTTTCTCGTATCAACACTTTGTGTTAGAGTAGAGGGTTGCGGTCAAGCCTTATGAATTGCCCTTTCGAAGATGAGGGTCAGTCGAGAAATTCCAAACTGAGTTTCCCAATCCTTGACGAAGTTTAATCTTTTCCTGCGGTCACTGAAATCTTTTCCTGTCCGTTTGTTGCTTTTATGATCCACGTCTGCATAATCTTCATCTTTTATAAAGAGCAACAAGATTGCCAAAGAGTTTTTTTTTGGCCCTTTTTGGCTTTTTCCTTCTAACTGAGACCCACTTAAAGAGACAATTGACACCTTTCAAGAGTACTGTTGAGTGCAGGGAGGAACTGTGCCTACTGGGAGGAGTCGCACTTTCTTTGGGCAAATGAGAAGGAACTTGAAACCTTCACAGCGCCCTGTCCATGACATGCTCATTATGCCATGCCTGTCAATGGCATTTCGCTGCCTGCACTATACTACATTAAAAAACACAATGCCGGAGATGCAAGTAGCAAAATGCATCAACATGATGCAAGAGGGAACAGGGCTATAGGTGGCACACCTGTATCAAAATAATTTATTTTTTTAAATTCAAAAAGAAGCAGGTGCAAGGGGGTACCTTCTGGAAAGGAAAAAGAAGCATGTTGTGAAAAAAGCAAGGTGGAAGATGGAAACCCACACCAATATTCGGATCGCGGTCCACGAGGAAAAAAGTAGCCACACGCATCTCTTGCACAGGAAAATAGAAGAGTGGCTTACCATGCGGCAAACCAAGGAAATGAGTGCGTGGAGAACGGGGAGGCAGCGGGGGCAAGGAGGTGCATGAGCAAAACAACCCTATAGTGAAATCGCAAAGAGTGTGTTGGTGTTTGTCCTGGGGTGAAATATCTGCAAGTCTAGTAGACATAGAGCATATAGAACTATTTTATGGCATTAACAAAGTGGGCCTTTCAAGGGGCCCCGTATTAAATTGATCCAGACAGTGGCTAGACAACAGTGTTCCTGGGCATGCACATTTTACAGAAGCTTATCTTAGTGAAGCCTTGTGCTCTCAAGATGTTGATTGCATTTAAAGTAAAATATAACTATTTTACCTGTTCTTTCTCTTTACTTCACCTCACCTCTTATATCTCAAACCGCTCTATCTCTACTTGTCTCTATAGCTTTATGTACCCACCCTCTCTCTCTCGGTCTCAAAACTCTCTACATCATGTTTCACAAACACATGGTAATTCAGAATCGTTTCCTAAAGCATACGGCATGGCCTATGTTTTATTTCCATTTTTGGACTGCAGTTTTGTGCAGGTACTTTCTAGAAAGTGATGCCAAAACACACCACAAATAAAAGAAATTGCAAGTGGAAGTCCAAATGGCATCTGAAAAACTGGTAATTACTCTAAGACCATAAACTACATTATTTTTCAAGACCATTTTGATTAGGATCAGTTACCCAAACACAAAAAAAGCATATGCATTGAATGAGATGGTCACCGTTCATTTATTCTCATAATTTAGGATAATGGGGAAATGAGTAAGAGAGGTAAGTGATTTGGGTCAAGGCCACACAGTTTAGGTCCACTGGAAAAACTACATATCCTCCCTCAAACCACCTCTCTAAATCACTCCCAAAAACTCACCTCTATCACTCACATACTTCTTTTATAATACCTCTCTTTCTATAAAGCTTTTTCTCTATTTATGAATATCCTCTTTCTCTCTCACTCTTTCTCACCTCTTTGTACCTCCTTTTCTACTCCAGCTCACCTTCTCCACCTCACCGCTTTCCTTCTACGTCTTTATTATATATCTCTTTACCTTACCTTTATGTCTCTCTACCTCAAAAATTCCTCTCTCCCTTACCGTCTCTCACTCTCTACATCTTTATTACCTCACCTTTCATTTCATACTTCGAACTCCTACCTCACCTCTTTTCTCTACTTCACGCTTTTCCCTCCACACCTCATCTCTCTGGCCATCATTTGTGCCTCTTTTTCACTATTATTCTCTCTGCCTCTTAACTCCACCTGTATTTGTATAATCTTTTCATTCTGCACCTTTCTCTACCTCACTGCGCTATCTCTACATTGTATCTAGCTCTAATCCCCTCACTACCTTACCTTCCTATCTGTCTATCTGTACCTCCTTCTGGCTTTACGTTTTCTCATTCACCCCTTTTCTATCTTACTTCACTCTTTCATCACTCACAGTACCCAAACCTCCCTCTGCATTTTTTCTTCCCTATCTCTAGCTCTCTGTTCCTTACTCTATCTTACCTCTCTCTCTCGCTCTCTCTGACTCTCTCTCTCTCTCCCTTTCTTTCTCTTCCTCTCTTTTCATTTTAGTATCTTTCTTTCTAGCTTCCTTACTTCCCAGTTTTCTCTTTTTCTTATGTCTCCCTACTACACCCATTCTCTACCTTATCTCAGTCTCTAACTTTCTTTTCTTTACCTCTCTGTTATTCTCCTGTTGCGAGTTCAGTCCCAGTTCCATGGCTGTCTGCAAGGGGGTGTGCCTGCCCCCCCTGGATCCTGGATTTTTCACCATCTAATTATCATCAGTGGTGCGTCCATAGGAGCACCTGGGCATTGCCCCCCTGCGTGCGAGCCCGCCATCGCTTATAAAATATATTTTTGCAGTAGAGGGAATTTAGTTATGGCCCGGGCGCGGCCGTGACTTGAATAACCATGCCTGATGACGTACCATGGACTGCTCCAAGGCAGCATAATGATTAGGAGCAGCCACCCCCATCGCAGTGAATTGTAGTGCACGTCAGTTTGGCCGTTCGGCCAACCAGACATGTTTGTGGGGCTTTGGGGATTGTTCCAACTTTTTAAAGCGACCCGTTCCATCTCAAGGAGAAGCGTGTGTGGAAAGCAGACACGGGTCGGCTACTGTCTCTCTGCACGCAGAGGTGCGGCTTTGGAAGACACTGACAGCAGGCCTCAGGTGTTTTACAAAGGTGTATTTAGTACCACTTACAGTAGCCCTCAAACCACGCACTGACCTTGATGACTATCTCACCCCTTACCATACTGTTAAATGCAGTTACTAGCATGGTAATAGGCCACCAATGGAATATTTCTCACTATCGTTGTTACATTGTGTCGTGTTAAAAGCTTTCTCAAATTTACTTGAAAATGCACCATTTGCCCACTCTTTTTTTCAAAATATTCCAGGATGGAGAATTTCACACAAGCCCCCCTTATGCCCATCAAGCTCGCTCACTACGCTCGCTTTGCCACAGTGCACTCAGCCGCAACTTTTCCGTCCCACCACTTTCAAATGTCACCAGCCGCACTGCTAATTATACCTCCCCCCCCTGAAAAAATTTCACCGGAGGCCCCTGTTCATTTCTCTTACTCATCGGAGGTCACAGTCTTGCCAGAGAAGTGCAGAGATAAAATATGAGAAAAAGGGACAAAGGAGAGGAACAGAACTAAAATTAAAATTATCAGATTTCAGTCATGTGAATGGTGAAAATCCCCAGAGCACTGGTTAAATTTTCACTGTTGCAGCGAGAAAGTCTGTTCTGAAGGGTATTTGCTTTATGATTATGATTATTGAACACTTAAAGATACAGGGCATCCAGTTGCGGCTCCTGGAGGGAGTGCTGCGGGGCGGTGGGGCGGGGCGGGTATGGGCAGGGTGGGGAGTAGTAAACTCCGGCATACGGCCGAACGGAGGTAAGTACATAAATAAATAAAACGAATTACACTGCGCGCGCCGCATCGCCATTTGGCGTTGCAGCGTGCGCAATGTAGTTTGTTTTATTTATTTATTTATTTATGTACTTACCTCCGTTCGGCCGTATGCCGGAGTTTACTACCCCCCACCCTGCCCCTCCCCCGCCCCGCAGCACTCCCTCCAGGAGCCGCGACTGAGGGCATCCATACCGGCACTTTTGCGCCACGGGAACGTCACTTTTTTGACGTTCCGGTGGTGCAATGTGCCACGGAATATTTATATGGCCTCGTAAAGTCACTTTACGTGGCTTTTCATGGCCTTATAAATATGTGCCCCTTTCACGCAGAAAACTGCATGAAAGGGGCGTTCATGGCTGTTGCTCTGGGTGTTCCCACGCAACACCCATGGAACCGGACACATTCTCAGATTTACGAGAAATCGTAAACCTGGGAATACGTCAGAACCTAACGCCACCCCAAGGGTAGCGTTAGGGAGGCGCAAGAAGGAGAAATGTTTTTAGTTCTCCTCGTGTGTTTTCCTTTACACATAGAAAAAGAAGATCCCCTCTTGTGAGTGATTCTGTGCAGGAAGATGTCCCTTCCAGCACAAAATCAATCAGCCCCAGGGTGCAAGGATGCCTGCGTTGGCGCATGGCAGCCCATTGTGCCCCAGTGCTGGGGAAAAGGACAGGAATGCGCTGTATCACATAGATACAGCGCATTCTTGCCCTTTTGTTTTGACGTAGGGCAATGCAGCAAGATTCCTTGCGGCGCTGCCCTACGTCAAAACCTCATAAATGAGACCAACAATGTTAATCTCTGTGTGCAAATGTTTTATTGTAATATTATGCTGTACTCCACTAAACATCCATAAAGTCTCCCTTACTGTCTCTTTTCTACTTTTGGAGGAACGGTCTGATTTGCTACTGAATTTTAAGCAAAATACTGATGCTAGACAAAAAAGTCTAGATTCAAGTGCAAAAGGAAATGGCTTTCTTAATATTTGTTGAAGCATTCTTTTGGTACTGGGTGGCTGATGGACCCCAGGCCGCTTTTTTGTGTGCCCCCATTTTTGAAAATGTCATCTATAATTCACTACTTTTGGCTTCACGACAGTTTAAATTAGATGAAAATTGGTAATAAATTAAAAGTTGTTCTGAGCAGGGGGCCCTAAAATATGTTTTGCAAAGGGCCCCAAAATTCCTTCAGAGTTCACAGTTGCCCTGACTGGAATCCTTGGGGCTGAGAGGCACACATTTGGACATGCGTGTAACTAGCATCATTGACTTACTCAAAGGCCAATAATGCCTAATAATGTGTCAGTGGTGACACTCAATCCCCTATGGTGTCTAGACTAACCACATTTTCAGGAACCTGAAAAGCTCTCCATTTCGATGAACGCATATTGCAGCACCAACAATCTTAAAATAAAATGCACTTTCAGAAAATATATTGGTGTAATTAAATGTAGTTTACTAAAGAAATGTAATACTTAGCGAACTTGCATTACAAATTGATGAAAATAGTTTGGGGAACCGTTAAAAGAATTGCGTTCAATGCGGACTAAAAGCACATTTTATTGTAATTTATGATGAGCGTGGGACCCCCATGCTAGTGGCATAAAATCATTTTATAGGCACTAGTTGGAAACGGGGAATTAAAGTGTTTAATCATCGGATGGTAAAAAACACAAAAATTGCAATATGTTAGGCTGATAAAAGTATTACCCTGGGAGGATGGGTTCTAGAGCAAAACAACTTTATTTGCAGCTGATCTCAGCCACGAACTCGTGAATTGAAAGTCAGTGGTGCAAAATTGTGTGTGTGTCTGTGGATATGTACGTGTGATATAAACATCAATAAACCCATTGTAGGTTTGAGTTTTTAAAGTTGATTTTTTTTATTGATTGCTAAACATGTTTGTGGTTGTGTGGGTGAATGCGAGAATGAATCAACAGTTATTTATTATTATTATTATTATTATTAATAAGACTTGTATTGCGCAACGAATCATCCCCTGGGGGATCTCTCGGCGCCTGGGTGCGTGAGTGCATGACTGGGTGGCTGGATGAACATGAGTACGTGAATCTCGTACAGGTTACACCAAATGTACTGGCTGCGGCTGTAGGCAACAGTAGTGATATGAAAGAAGCCAGAAAAGTACAGACCGCAAATGTTACTCAAGGAGTCAGTATCCCAAGAATTACCAACATTATGAATGTTTATATTTGTCCGATCACATTTGCACATGGATGGGAGTAAGGGTTTGCCAGTGGGAGGAAGAGACTGGGGGGCCAGGACTCAAGTGGATGGACAGCGGTGAGAGAGAAAGGCAGAGCTGAGAGCTGGAAGGGGGCGGGAGAGAATGGTTGTGGGTGAGGGAGGAATGGCGATTCACCGTCACCAGCGTCCTGGTTGACGTACCATGGCTGAGGATGGCTGATGATGACTAGCTCATGCGGAGTGTGCAGGAGACAGGATTAAGCGAGTCCAGGGCTTCTTTAGCATACCTCAACATGTGGGACAGAACTGGAGGAAGGAGGCCTTCACAAGAAGTGGGGAGTGGCGAGAGAGGTCAGGAGAGAGAAGATTTGTGATGGGCAGTTCACCAGAGCCTTTAGGCTTCAGGTTCCCGAGAGAGCGGGATCACTGGGAGGAAAAGGAAAAAGGACCATCCTTGAAGTCACATAAATCTAACTGTGTGACCATCTCACTTCCTTCAAGGTGTTGACGTTGCTCCAAATTGCACTTCTGAAGAATTCTGTGGAACAAAACCTGCATCCGAGCCTGAGACAAAAGCTATGGTTAATTTTATGAAAAGCAAGAAATCGGAAATCATCTGCTACTTGACCATCCACTCCTTCGGCCAGGTCATCCTGATCCCATACGGTTACTCCGGGAAGGTCTCAAGAAACAACAAGGTGATGGTAAGATGGTGTTTCCATGACAACGTGCATTGACTTTCAGGGATCTTTTCTGTGGACCGGTAAGGTAGGCTTTACAGATGCTGTAGTAAAACCTTCGGTGACTTGTTTATGTGTATGTGTTGTGTGAAATAGTGGAAGAGGGGTTGCAATGCCTTCTTCACGTTTTTGCAGTTTTAGATCAAAACCCAAATAAATACAAAGCAAAAGGAGATGCTTGTAAATATTATTTTTTTCAACTGACTCCATCCATGGGGTTAGTTTTCTTTTTAAAATTTAAAGCAACTGAGCAAACGGAGATAAAGTGATTTGCCCAGGATCAATAAGTTCGGTCAAGTGAGGAGGCCAAAATTAGAATTTACTTCATTCAGTGCTGATGAGGTTACTACTCTTTCTTGTCACCAATTCCACTTCGACAGTGAAGGAGGGAATCTCCTCGAAGTAAAAGGTTTAAGTTATTGTATTGTACATGTGAGAGAAGAAAGTGGTCAAAACCAGCACTATACCACTGAAATGCGTTGATGCCAAATATGTTGCTGAATTTGTGGCACATACTGATAGATTGGATGTAAATTCTTACAATCATGTGTCCTTGTGGTTGATTTGCACAAATTAGCATGTAATGAAGACAGAGTGCATTGTCTTTTGTGTTCTCTCTGTTGCTTATTATCGATATGTAATTTGTTGATTTTTTTAAATCATGTGGTAGTCATAATTTTTTTAACAAAAGAAAATATAGGTTTTTAACTGGCCATCAATTTTGCACCTGGATGGCCCATTGAGTACTTATGATGTAATATGATGAGATTTTTATTAAAGATCTGATCTTGTTCACATGTTCGTGGCACTATACTTAGATAGGCTTGGGTAATGAATGTAAGGTGTATGAAACTTACATAAATGTATGTATGACTGAACAGTACTGAAGAGATGTGTGTGGTAATTAGTGGACCCAAAGGGAAATATTTGTGACTTTACTGTTTATTGGAGATGCCAGGTGATGGATCCACATGGTCCAGGGAGGCCAGGCCTGATCTCAGATCACAAAAGATTTCTTTTTTTTTTTTAAAGGGACATCTGCATTGGAAGGAGAGGTATGCGGCCTTGTGCTGGAGTCAATCTTGGCAAACTCACAAAATAAAATGATGGACGGAGTATTATAACTTTACAAACACTCACCCCCAGTCACAGATCTGGGTTTAATCCATTGTTATTTTGCTCGCCAAAACAAAAAAAGAGGGAGGAACCCTATATTTATGATATTCGGGACGGGGTCACTACAGGAAACAAAAGAAGTCCCTGGTGAAATTATCCGGATCATGTGTTGAGCCAAAAATCTGTAACAGTGTAACAATTTACATACATACGCATTAAGTGAATTAAAATAAACCAAAGATAAAATCAATAAAATTCAAAGTTTCAAATTTATTCAGAATCGCTATTTAAAAAGTTTTTTTTCCACATAAAAAACTAGACATGAGTAAAACATACAAAAATAAAAACAGGACATAAGATACAACATTCAGGGGCCGATTCCGATCTCGGCCGGTAGGGCACCGAATCGGATTTGGCTTAACCGGATCCGATTCGGAGCCCTATTTCCCGACCGAGTCGTACGTGCGTCCGGGCGAGCGAGTACGATGCGGGCGCTCGCGAAATCTCCGACCGACTCGTTCGCAGGACCCGACCGCTCCAACCGACTCGCACGGGGACGACGCGCACCTCGCAATGGAGACGTTCCCCGGCCGGGTAAGTACGATGTGCACCTCGACCGCTTCGACCGACTCGCGCAGCCCGGCTCCAAGGAGCTGTCGGAGCCGCACTTTGGGGGTCCGTGTCGGACCCCCCTGGAAGCGTAGGCGTGCGAGTCGCACACAGGGGGGACCCATGGGTCCCCCCTACACGTGCATGTACGGTGCGACCCACATCGACGCGAACACGCTGGTAGGGGGCGCCCTTGTTCGCGTCGTGCCCATTGAGTCAATGGGAGCCCGTGAACGCGTCGTACGACTGGCTCCCATTGACCCATTGAGTCCGACCGAATCGAGTCCGATAGCATACGTGCGCATCGTACTCGTTCGGTCGGACTGCTAGGGTCCGATTCGGTCTGAAATCTCTCCGGGTCTGGCTCGGTCGGGGAGATTTCCGGCCGGAATCGGAATCGGCCCCTCAGTGTTGAAGATCAAAATCATGAAGAAAACTACACAAAAAAGGTCAACGCGGCGTTTTGGTGTAACTTGATACAAACACCTTCTTCAGGACAGAGTTTTCTAACAACTGTTAGGCGATTCCTTGATGTATTACTAGGCATGGAACCTTCTTCAGGATATGAGTAAAAACGGGAGAATACCTTTTTATGTGGTATTCGTGTTTGATAATTGCGTTGTGTGGAGCCACCGATGAAGGCAAGGAGCTATGTTTTCTTGCACCATAAAAAGTCGTTTAACAGCGACAGGAAATAGGTACTCCGTGATTGTGCCACTAAATATCTTTCTACCGAATTTTTTTAAATTAGACGGAGACAAAACTGGTGTTGTTGCGTTTGTAATTTTTGCAACTTGAAGGATAAGATCTAATGCAGTTTCTGCGGCCTCCCTGCTCCAGCACAAACGACTTCCGGGTTAGGATACAAGCCAAGCCACCCCAGTATTGGATCCAATCATATGCATATCAGTCTTGACCCCGCTCCCCATGGGAACAGTCCAGCCCGAAATGCCAAGCCAAGTCCTCCCTGGACCGGAAACAAGCATCCTGGGACCGGTTTCAGAGTATCACCCCCCATCATCAAAGCTAGCTTGAATCCAGTGGCGCAGAGAGCCAGGGACCCATTTCTGGGCATAACCTCAGCCACTTAGGGCGCACATAGCAACATCACAAAATAAAATGATGGACGGAGTGTTATAACTTTACAAACACTCACCTCCAGTCATAAATCTGGGTTTAATCCATTGTTATTTTGCTTGCCGCATCTCCCCAGTTTATATACCCAGCCATATGCAAATCAGTCTTGACCCTGCTCTCCATGGGACCAGTCAAGCCTGAACTGCCAAGCCAGGTCCTCTCTGGACTGGAAACAAGCATCCTGGGACCGGCTTCGGTAGTATCACCTCTCATCAGCCAGGCTAGCTTGATTCCAATGGTGCAGTGAGCAAGGGGCACAGTGTCCAACGATTTTTACTCCTAAATAGGTTCTCAACTTGTCTATTACTGGAGTCACCCGCAGTGTGCCAATCACAGTGCTGGTCCACCTTGAAAAACTGCACCTTGCCCGATAGGCCACCTTCCACCTACCCCCTACGCCTCCCCTCCTACTGGAAGGCATAAACCCTCCCCATAGCTAACAACATGCCAAAAGCAAAATGGAAAAAAGGAGATGTATAATGGCCACACTGTTAAACTTCCTCTCCTGTAATGCCTGCCCAACCCTGTTGAAACTAAAGTGCCCATTTGTGGACTGCACAAATTGCCTAAAATGCCTGAGGAACGACCCAGTATATTTGCTTCCTTAGAGTCCCCAACTTCTCATATAAACTGAAAATGTAGATTATAGTTCATGGTCTACCAAATAATAATAATTTAAAAACAAAACATTTTTACTGTGGTCTTTGAATACAATGGAATTAAAAGATGAAAGATATTCACTCGTTGAATCATGCAGCCTTCACTCCTTTAAGCTAATAATACTTCTAGAACGTGGCATTGCCAGCACTGTTCTTACAGCCACATTTCTTTCCACATTTGAACTATAAACCTAAAACTGTGTTTTGGCTTGGAGTTAACCTAAACAATAGTAGGCTCAAGTCCTTGTCTGGTGTGCCTGCTCTACTATAGGGACATATAGTATGGCTCACCCAAGAAATTCTACAATGCCTTCATCCTGGTCAACAGGTCATGAAGTCCTGTATGTGAGTTTCACACTAGTGGAAAATCCACATACACAGCTGGCTAGGTGCCAAACTCTGCATAATTGGATTTTCAAACTCTTCAGGGCAAAACTATGTAGAACCATGGCTCTCTGAATAGGCGGATACAGCAATTCTGGGAATATTTATAACTAATTATATCCTAGCTCACGCAAGCCTTTGAGACCAACCCACACCTTTTATGATACAACATTGCTTCCTTTCTCTCCATCACGGGCAGGGACACACATCTTTTTTCACTCTTGATGGGCATCGAGAAGTGTTCTTAACCTACTCTGGAGTGATATCACAATAAATGGTGACTTGGCATATATATCCTCTGAGTCTCTCTTGGGTCCACCTAAGTGAAAAGACACTGGAAAGTGTGAGGATTCAGTGATGACTGTGGGCCTCTTAGTAGGTCCTGTGCTACCTTTCTTGCAATGATTTGGGCTTACATAAAGAGTTGGAAGCTCTTCATGATGTCTCACCATTCCTCCCTCACTTTTTGCCCAATCTGTTGTTCTGGGTCTGATAACGCCACGCCATACTCTTCCCCTCTCTAAACCTTACAATGACGGTTCTGCTGATATAGTGAATCTCACAGAAACTGCATGCCAGTGGTGTAACAAGCTTAGAGCCTGACCATCAAGTCCTTGGGGCCCCTTGGATCAAGTTCTTCCTCTGGGCCTGTCTGTTTTCCATCTCTTCCCTATGACGAAAAGAAAACATTTGACGAGAAAGAAGGAAAAAAACATTACATTTTATAATTAGAACTCCAGCTTACCTAGAAACAAAATGTTCAAGTGTCACAAAACAAGATGTCCAACGACATTAGACATTTTAAAATTCAGGCCTACATTAGCTACAGTCAATCTAAAAGTGAAGGAACATGATTTCTCTTTACAAATGTCTATAGCGCGTCTTTGCGTTAATGTCGTGTTAATGCAAAACATTTAATATAAAAATGTCTCCACCTTTTACCCTGTACAGTGCTCTACTGGCTCTTGGCTGGGTTGATGTTGTGCACATACCACATGCATACATAGATATTGATAATGATTGCAGCAAGCTGCTCAGTTACATGGATCGGCCCTTGATTCAGCGCCTTCACCTTTATTGACAAGAAAATTCATCTGTGAATAGCTTCAAGGGTGTTTACTGACCTCCTGTCTTTAATTTCTAAATCCAGCCCTCAACATTGACCTGTATAGCAAAAATTGCATCACCGCATGGTCCAACGATCTGACAATCAGCACCTTTATTCATGTGGCTGCCACAGTTCTCTGAGGGCCGGCCTGATGTACCTTTTAATTTTGCAGTTGCAAAGCCTGTGATTCTGAAAATCATAGGGACTGCAAACGCAAAATACATTTTACCGTGTACAAAATCACTTTTACGAGTCAGAAAAGTCCTTCATGGGGATTTTACAACCCGTTCCGTATTGCAAAAAGGAGGGGCATGGAAGCAGCGCCCCGTCCTATTTGCGAGTTGCAGACCGTTGATCTTACTGACAACCGAGTTGGGATGGTAACTGATTTGCAGATGGGCAGTGGTCCCATGTCAACATTTGTTTTTCAAAAGCAGCACCTTTCCTTTTAAGATACACGGGCCCCTCTCAACAACATACATTTTGCGATGCATCTGGTAACTACACAGTCACATTTCAAAATTGTGGGCTGGTGGCAAAAAGTTGGTGCTTCATTTGCACCCACTCAGTGACATTTTACGGATTTGTGGGGACCTGGGCAAGATATATTGTGAAGCCCCCAGCCTCCGACCCCCCATTTGGAGCAACTTTGACTTTATTACACCTTTTTAGCTCATTCAGGCCCTTGTGATGCTAAACAATACTGAATTATATGTAAAACCTTCAGAAATGAGTGCACACAAAAACTGTTGTTAAGCTCATGGTGCCTGATATCCATCAGTCCAACAGTATCAAAAGACAACTTGAACAAGCATTGCTAAAGGTATTTCTTTTTGTGTTTGTATCTAGACTTTTTTAAGAGTAACAACTACATTTTATGTGGAATCTAGGCCTTATTATGGTAGCAGTCGGTCGGATCGCCACCCACTATTGAGTCGGTCAGGAGACCGGCTGGCAAGCAGGCACGTGTCCTACCGCAGCATTTTGACGTGCCCACCGTGCTGGTGATCGGAATGTGCTCCATACTACGGCAGCTTGTGCTGCGGCCAAGAAAAAAGGGGTGCAACACAAGCAGCCATGGTATGGAGCACCTCCTGCACCTCCATGCACCGTGTGCCATGCACCATGCCATGAACGGTGCATGTAGGTGAGTGTGGGACCTACTTGTGCCCCCAGGCCACTTTACAGTGGCCCACGACGGACAGGGGCCCTGTTTGGGGCCCCCAAATTCCGTTTCTGACAGCCTTTTCATGGCAGTCTTCTCGACATGAAAAGGCTGTTGAAAAAAGATATCATAATCCCAATGGTGGTGCCTGCCTCAGCAGCGTCGCCATTCGGGAATACTATTCCGATCGCCACCCCATCTGAATCACTGATCCCAGCGGAGGTGGCGGTCTTCCCCCTGACCGCTGTGGGTTCAACTGCAGGGACTGTAATCCGGCAGTCAGACCGAAGGGCTGTCGGCAGTCGGACCACCACCAACGAATTGTCGGTGATGGTCTAACCACTACTGCGGTCCTTGTTATCAATCTCTTAGAACCAATATTTCTACTATTTTTTTTTTTCTTTGGCTGCACGCGGTGTTAGGTTTGCGGTTCATGATGAAGGAATTATAGAGACTACCGTATGGGAGATGTAGACTGAATTGACTCCTTAAAGATATCATCATTGAAAGGTTTTCGAGCACACTGAGGTTGGCCACATATGAAACATCTTCACCAATAGCCGCATATTGTAAATATAACATTTTGCAGAAATATTGGTTCTAAGGGCTTGATAACAAGGACCTCAGTTTAGTTTTGAACAATGGGTTTGGCTATTACCTGCCAAACCTATGCCCTGAAGAAGTCCCTATGTTAGGGATGAAACGTGTTGGTTGTGTCCATGTCCGTCATAACTGTGGAAACAAGAAAGAATACAAAGAACAGATATGGCGTTTTGTGCTTCTCTAGATTTTAATTTTGACTTGCTATAAGCTTTGTAATTTAAAGTGATGAAATTTAAATGATCTTTTCTTTATTATGAAGTGCTTCTTCCGCTACTGTTGTTAACTTTTGCTTTTGGGGTGTTGTATTTGGTTGGCCCTGGGACTGAGCACTAGCCAATAGGAACTAATAGGAACTATAGAGTGTGCGGCAAGATTATACCATAACCGGTTTTTCCGTTTTTGAATCTATTCTGCAGAGTCTTGCCCTGATTAGCGTAATTAATTCTTAAACAGATAGTTTTAAATATTATTTTCCTTTGTTTTTAATGTGGGTGTGGAGTCTATTTCAGACGTTTTGCAGAGAAATGTTGTGTTTATGTTTCATGCAACATCCTTAAAAAAAAGTTTTTTTTAGATCAAAACATGTCCTCACAAATGAGAAATGGGAGGGGGGTCATAGAGATTATTTGCATTAATATTAGTGTGCTGCTGTTGTGTTACAATATTGAAAACACACGCCACTATCCCTGAATATTAGATATAAATACATTTAGAATTTGGATGAGTGTGTCTGTGCACTGTCAGTGACCTGGCCAACTGGGCATTAACAAACTGAAATTGGATCATAAATTCAAAGCTGTCCTGAAGAGGGGCTCCAAAATATGTTTGGCCCAGGGCCCCCAAAATCCTTAAGATGTCCCTGGATAATGCACTGGGAAGACGTCAGGTCTGAGCCTGGCTGTTTTCCCCAGCTACGACAGACCCCTCTCACTGCTTCATGCAGCAGCAGGATATTTTTGCCATGCCAGGGATTCTTTTTTTTTTTTTTTGAAAAATCTAAATTAATAATGGGAGGTTACACACTGACTTACTTAGGGTCGGTTTCTAGGAGCCGAGAGACTGGGAGATGAATTTCTCAGCACTTGCCACAAACGCTTGCCAAAGTCACTTCTTGCTAACTCAAATATGCTTAAAAATGCACTATTTGCTCACTCTTTTTTCAAAAATTTCTCGGGGGGAGAACCCCCCTGAACTCTGATTATGATGGTCAAGCTCGCTCGCTGCGCTCGCTCGCCACCAGGCACTGATCTAGGACTTTTACGCCTCACCACTTTCAAATGTCACCAGCTGCCACTCTCTCCCATATCGAACCATCCCATTAAAGATTCCTTTTTGCTTTCCTAATTTGTTTTCTAAGGGTACTTAACAATGAGAGAAACCCTATCGGAGCCATTTCTGCTCTCAATATCGCTCCATTTAGTTAGGTCACCATATTGCAGAGGCAAGCCATAGGTTGATTAGATGTTTCAGGATATTGTTCTAAATCCTACTGTTGTTCTTTACTTTCATGCTGTTATATAAAAGACTGATGTATTACAATTCTGAATTCCTTTACTTTGATGACATTGTGGCAGTTTACCAACTAAGCATCTAACTAAGTATCAAGGGGTCTCATTACTAGTGCTATGCTAATCTCGATTGGACTGTTAAGAAGTTACCAGCCCCATCATGATTACGATAGCTGTGATACATCGACATAATCCACAGATCAATGGTGAGTCACTCAGATGCGTAGACTGATGAAAGCAGCCGAAATGTCGGGATGAAACTCCATAGAAAGATTGGAAATATCTGGGGGGCTCAGGAGTAAAATTCACGATTCCCCATGTAATTTCTCAACATCCCAGTGAATTACTCTTCCTCCTAGTATTGGTCACTCTGGGAAAGGGAACACTATGGCGTTTTATTGTCCACTTGCAATAGGGCCCTAAAAGATGATGGTCATGAGGCAAAGTTCGGTTTTGGGCAAAAAGTACAACTTTCTGTGCTCTGATATCAGTTTCGTTCTTTCTGAACTTTCTTTCGTTTTTCACGGTGGTTTTTGCTTAACAATTGTAAAGAGTAACAGAAGAGAGTTGGAGTTTTATACCAACTCTTAAAAGTATAGTTTGATCATTTGTAAGAGTCTTTGACAGTTGTTCGTTTTCTTCCAACAGATGGACATTGCTGTAAAGGCTGCGGAGGCGCTGAAACAACAGCATGGCACTGAATATAAAGTTGGACCTTTCTACAGTACTTTGTGTAAGATCTAATCACGTGGCTGCACTCTGAATCTTAAGCTATGAGGAAGACAATATTTAGTGGGGGGTGGAACCAGAGCTTAATTTGTAAAATATTAAGTGCCAGGGCTCTGACCAAGTGGCCACTGCAGCTTGCTCCACCCATCGCCCCCGTCATCACTGCCAAAACAACTACTAACCATCTCTCTTGCATGTAAATGCGACAGTTCAGATTATTCCAGGTCCCCAAAGCTAAAGGAATGACTGGGGAGGCAGGTATTAGTAATTGTTTAATGTATATTGTTTTTCTAAACAACTGTTATACTGCTCATCTCTAAATTACATGAGCAGCGCCACCTTGTGGCAGACTGCCCTAAGTGTGGTGTTGACAATTAGGTGCCGGTGCCGAGCACCGGTAACCAATTAAGTGCCGGTGCTCAGCACCGGAAAGCTCCGGCTCAAATTAAGCACTGGGTGGAACGGTCCGCAGGTGGGCTCTATGTGGAGTGGCAGCTGATGGATTCTGAAACTGATGTGCGGTGAAGAATGACTTGAATGGAATAAAGGACGTTTACAAAACTCAGAGCTAGAGCTTTTGGGGGATTCACCCCAAAAAAGTGTGACGTAATGTGACAAAATGGTGAATTATATAGCCCAGGCCTAAAAGAAAAATGGCTAAAAAACTAATCGGTTTAAAAGCATTTATGAAATAAACAGCCATGATGTACCAAAATGCTGCAGTCATTAAATAAATCATATCCGCAGGCAATTGGCATTGCTGTAAAGCGCAGCGAGCCTCTGAATGGTCAGTAAGAAAGAGGGCGCGTGAGCGAGATTGTGGATCCCATAGTACATTCTGTTCTGTGCGATCAATTTTTTTTTTTTTTTGTAGAAAAAACACGTGGAGTAGGAACTTTGGATATTTTGAGGGAAGTAATAATACTACTACTTATAACAATTACTCCAATAACAATAGCAATAATGTCTTCTATGGGGCCTGCCCCCATTCTGCCAAACTTTGTATAGCCTTTGGTGTAGTCGCGCTCAACTGGAAAGCCCTGAGAAAAACTCAGAAAACAAGGACATTTTCCAAAAAGCTGGGTATTCAGAAGAATGCCAATGGGGTCGCTTGTAATGGGCCTCCAGTCTGATTAAGACGGACCTCTGCCAGTGATTGCCATTAGAAATCTAAGGGTAGGTGGCTCACGTGTTGCATCAGAGGTTGCTCCTGTCCGACTCAAATCATTTAGGATCTTATTTATGAGGCCTTGCAACACTTTTACACCGCCGTTGCGTCACTTTTTGTGACGCACCGGCGGTGTAAAAAATTCGCCATGTTGCGCCCTAGGCAGATGCGTCACTTCGTAAACCCCTGTGCCACATTATACCTGTGACAGGAATAATGTATGCAGGGTGTGCGTTACCCCGCAAAAAGCCTCATAGAAGTGACGCATTGAAATCTATAAGATTTCAGTGCGCCACTTCTAGGACGCTACTGAGTCAATATCTTACGCCTGCCTCACAGCAGGCATAAAACTGACGCAGGCACTTTCACTGGGCTTGCCCCATGTGAAAGGACACATTGCTGGGGTTGCGTCTGTTTTCAGACACACCCCAGCAATGCACCACTTTTGCGCCTACAGATACGTCAGAAATACTGATGTATCTGTAACTCCTTGTGTCATGGAGCGCCGTTAAATAAGGCGCATCCATCCTGTCGCTAGGAGGGTGCATTGAAAACTGTTGCCTCGCTGTTTTCACGCAGCGATGCCACAGTCTTCATAAATGAGGCCCTTAGTGGTTAGAGCTACCTGCAGATAATCCCGTCCTATGGATCGTATTAAAAACAAATTGCCTGCATAACTTCTACAACCATAGAAAAGACCCTACAAAATCCTGCAATATATCAAAACTCTGGGGGAGATTAACATACATTTTGCGCTGGGTTAACGTCACAAAAGTGACGCTAACCAGCGTGAAATGTTTTTTTTGCTATTTACTTCCCAGCGTAAAACTTGTTTTGCGCTGGAAATGGAAAGCACCCTCAAAGTAGCGCAAAGCAGCGCGAGCCACTGCTTTGCGTTACTTAACGCCAAGCGGGCGTTACATGGGTGGAACATGGGCATTCCCATGCAACCACCCATGCCTTTTGACGCAAACCCATATTTACAAAAATTTGTAGTCATGGTTTTGCGCCAAAAGTTAATGCCCCTTCAAAGGAGGCGCTAACAGGAGAAATGCTTTTATTTCTCTGTGCTTTTCTGACTTTGCATGTGTGCTGCACTGTGCAGCACGCATGCAAAGTAGGAAAAGCATTCCATTGTGTCTATTCATCGTATTTTGTACAAGAAGGGTACCCTTCTGGTACAAAACCAATGCTAGACTCATGCACACACCCTAGTGCTATGGCTCTAAGGTGTGCGCATGGCGCACAGCCGCTGAAATCAGCTCCAGCGCAAGGTAAAGGGAGGAGAGAGCCATATCTCTGAAGATATGGCGCTCTCCTGCTCCCTCCCTGTCGCGCAACGCAGCGCAGCCTCGTGGGGGGCTGTGATGCGTTGCGTGCCTTTTTTGTAAATCTCCCCCTCTGTATTTAAAGCCTTATGACAATCTGTTGAAAAGGAAGGCTCTTTTAATTTATAAATATCCCTTTCTTAAAAGCAATGCTTACAACACTATCATCTTAACTTTAGCTATGCCAGCCAATCAGGAAATCTGTTTAAGGGGCAGAAGGAACATGACAAAGAATTAGAATAGGAATTTGCACTCTATCCATTAAATAGTGGCAATGCTACCTGGGCACCTGTTGTAACCACTTGTGGTCTTGTGTTTCAATTGTGTAGACCCCGCCACCGGGACCTCACAGGACTGGGTGTATGACCAGGGTGTCGAATTTGCCTTCACCATCGAGTTGCGAGACAAGGGCAAGTATGGATTTCAGTTGCCCGAAGATCAGATCCAACCCACCTGTGAAGAGGCTGTTGCAGCTGTGATGACCATCATGGAAAGTGTCGCTGAGAAGATGTTCCCAAGCACTGAACCAATGACCACTTCCTCCACATGATGACATACAATTGTAATAAAGAGTCAAGAAATTAGAAAACTCCATCAAAGTTGGAATACGCTTTTCAGGTATTATTGGTTGACTCAGAAATAAATGTACGAATCTCACACTTATTAAGTAATTTGTTACCCCTAGAAAGCAGGGACTGCGATTAACTTGGTCTGCAACACTGTACAGAATGTGTCACAAACTGGAATTTAAACAAGGACTGACATGGCCAATAGATATGGTTTTGACTGCCAGTCTTTTGGCTTTGCCAAAGCTTGTTTTGTTATGGTTTTTGTAAAACTTCATTGTGCTGAATGTGCCCTCGACTATATAATAAAATACAATCTAAAAGCAAATATTTTTTTTAGTCCCAAAAAGAACACCTCGCATAGTAGTTCTTGGCACTGACAGGTACTACTTTGTGCACGGATGTGCTCCTTGTGAAAGAGCAGAATGTTGTAATTCACAGTGAATTTAGCAAATGGCTAAAGCTGGTCGACCCACTGCCTCATTCTGTATGCTGTATTGGGTAGAATCAAAATATGAATGACACAACAGCAGATCAATGGATGAAGAGGACTTGCTGAAAGCCCCAATAAGTAAACATGTTAGTCCCTGTAGGTTAACATGTTTTATATGTAATTTTTGTGAAATCAAAAGTACTTGGCTAACACAGGACTTATAAATCTTAATATATGAACAAATACAGAAAAACAGATTGGAAGTGAACAAAGTAGAGGCTGGAAACAAAGTCATGCTTTACACAATTGAATCTTCTCGTTCATAGCGTTAATGCTTTGTAAGGACTGCAGTAAAGACAGTGGGCCAATCTCACTGATAGGATCTGTGAGTCAGCTATGTTTACAGTTTCAAATTAACTGGTGCCCAAAGTTCAAAATTTCCTACAGAGCCCACATTAATGTTTAATAGCAGTAGACATTAAAGGTATCTCTCAACTACCAGGGGAACAAGATACCTCTTGGCCCATGAGGCATCTCCATTAATGAAATGATAGTCTAACAGTCGGGTAGCCTGCCCTTACATGTAGGATGGCTTCCATCTGATTATTAATGAGTGGCTGTGGTAGTAGTGGTGGGCAGTGGCTTCCAAGTGGCATAAGTGAGGTTATTTACACAGTCTGTGTTGCCAAATGTTTTCTAAAAACCAGACTGTTAAGGAAGCTTGCTTAATAACCCCACCCACACCCATGGTATTTGCCCTTAAGTCATGCTAGAGTCGTTGGACGAACCCTACTTCAGGGTAAAGTTCACATTTAAAAGCCAAGAAAAAGAAAGTCACTGCTGATGAATAATGGCTGCTAATTACCTACTATAGAGGCTTTTTTTCGTGACTCTTTTTGATGCAAACTTACCAGTAGCTCCTCTTTAACACAGTGTTCTTCAAGAGAAGGAGCATTAAATATCAATGGGGTGACCATGTGTTCCTCAAAACATGGGTATCATATACTGTACAAAACAAAATTGGTTCTGTCAGATAGGCCAGTTAGGTAGTACACTTGTAACTTGGCTATACAATTAATCGTATACAGAATCGCTTCCATGGCTAAATCCCCTACAAAAGTAGCAAAAAAGAAACATGGAGATCCAGACAAATCAATTACTGAGAATGTTGTATTCTTACTTGATACGATTATATCAATTCAATAAATCAAACATTGAGGTGCTCCATAGGTGATAGGTGAAGAAAAGCTCTTGTCCAGTGCATCAAGAAAAAAGTGACCAAACATTTATACAAGAACAATTCAAATCTTTAATGGTCCTGTCCAATATGTTCAAATCTGTAGTCTCTCATTGGTGGGCTAAGTTCATCAGTCCTTAATTTGCCCAAACCTGGACTTTCTTAGGTTCAGGCTCAGTGTAAAAGACTTGATGTTTCGACCATCTTCAGAAGTGTGTGCTTTCTTTAGATCCGGATGGGTCTTCATCAGGACTGAATATGGAACCTGTAGTCGGAGAAGGGCTGTGAAGGACTTCTCCCTTGAATACGGTTCGCCTGTATTGGCAAGTGGGCGATTCCCCAGATTGTCAGAAATGACATCATAAAATGCTCATCAAACGCATCCTCTATAACCCCCAGATCCTAAAGGATTGCATGCCAATTTAACATATACCTTCCAATTTGTCTTACTTGTTCCAAGTGGAATGCTCCCACTGAATGGAAATCTTGTTTGAGGCACCAAAAATTGGCATGCAGTCCTTCAGATTTGCTGAGCGTAGACTTCTGAGAGGAGTGTAAAACCCGATTCTCACTCTTAAATATCCTGGGCCTGTCCCATGCAATGCTTTGTATAAGCAAGTAACAGTTCAAGAGAAGGAGCAGCAGCTACTCATGGGTTGACCATCACGAACAACAGCTGCTTTAAATGATGATTATCATCAACAGGATCGTCCACTATCTCTTCTTCATTCCAGTCATAACATAGGAAGTGATGAACAAGTTACTTACCTTCGTAACGCTTTTTCTGGTGGATACATTATCGACCTGTGGATTTCTCACCTTTTGAATATCATCATCATAAATAACTTTATTTCAGCATAGCCATAAAAGTAGACAATAAATAAAGCATAATCTATATACACAGTAACCCAGTATCGGCGAGTATTCATATCAAACGACTTGTTTGAGTCCATGTTAGGCAACAATCACTATTCACCTAGAGCATTGGAGATAATGTTCCCTATAAAAGATAATTAAAAATCATGATAAAAAGTATATACAATCAGTTAAAACATTTAAGAAACTTTAGTGTTATTAGCAGCAAAGGTAGCCCTCCTTTTTGCCCACATCAGGCTCAGGAATTTGGCGGTGGCACAGACATACAGCGATGAAGTGTAAAGTGCGTAAGATTCTGAAGGCTACAGGGTAGCTAACAGTACCCATCTGCCTACAAACTGGTGCAATCCAGGCAGAACGGAGCCTAGCATACAATGGGCACATAAATAACACATGAGGAATGGTCTCTTTTTGTCCTTCACAGAATGGACAGTCCACCCTGTCCCCAACCTTCCATTTTGTAGTGAATGCATTTACAAGAAGCGTACCCACTCTAAATTGATGGGTAGAGCTTTCTATGGAGCGGGATGGTTATCAGATCCCAGCACTGCTCATACCTGTGGGTAAACTTAAAATTTAAGAATTCACTGGAAAGTGAGGCATTCCTAGCCCTCTCCTCTTCTTTCTGCAGGACATAGGCCGAATAATATTTTTTTATTACCTCCTTAGGTGGAATTTTTTCTGTCTCTGGGTGAAAGCCAAGCTCACCTAGGCCAATCACTTTCAGTGACTGTTTTACAGAACTCAGCCAAGGTACTCTGTTTGATTTATCCAATCTAATCAGTTCAGCCAAAGCTGCTACATAATGTGCTAGCTACGGGGTTACCCAAATCCTGCGCCAGTATAATAAAAGACGCAGCTGAGCCTTCAGGGTTATCTTTTTCATGCATATCCATAAGTAGTGACAGCGTGGGGTACTCATTGGGAGTACAACCAGTTCTCTAGCAAATTTGCGCTCAGATTTTGGCAACCCGTTGTGTCTCCACACCCCCACAGCTCAGCCCCATACAATGCGGCCCCCAAAGCCTTTACTTCATAGACTCCCAAAGCAGGGGAAATGGGCCTAGTGTAACTAACGTATAGTTCTTTTAATATGACTTCCACTCTTTGTTTGTGTTTTAGCGTAGCCACGTCAAACTGTTGGCTCCAGGGTAAGTTAGATGTAAGTTTAATCCCTAGGTATGAAAAGGAGTCGACCTGATCCAAAAACTCGCTACCTAGGGATAACTTTCCCTTACATTTTTTACAATTACTAAAGATCATGAATTTAGTCTTGTCGACATTGATCTGCAAACCCCGCTCCACACATAAGTCACTAAAGCTAGCCAGAAGTTTTTGGAGGCCACTCAATGTTTTTAAAATTAGCAGAGTGTCATCCGCTAACAGCAGCAAGGGCACTTTGCCATTTGCCAAACTTGGAGCATCAGCCCTGGTATTTAAAAGGTGATGTGCCAGCCCATTCATGTATAGAGAAAATAATGTAGGAGCCAGGACACATCCCTGGCAGACGCCCTTCATTACTGGGATTTTTTTCAGTCCCTGGGAGCTCTACCGTACCCAGGAAAAGTTATTTTCATGTAATCTGACCAGCAAAGATGGTATGTCAGGGAGGACACCCATTTCTCCTACAGCCGCCCAAAGCTTTTCTCGTGGTATAAGATCAAAAGCCGATTTTAGATCGACAAAGGCAACATAAAGGTCAACCTTGCCGATTAGGACCGTCTTCCAGTAAATTGCAGCAAAATGAAATACCTGGTTGATCGCTGAGGTCTTGGGTCTAAACCCTAGCTGTAGATGGCTTATTACATCACTACTATGCACCCAGTGTATGCTCTTGGTCAGTTACCATGTGGCAAAAAACCTTCTGTAGGCAATCAATTAAGCTATCAGCAGACAAGCTCTTGTCCCTTTTTTTTTAAATAAATCGGGACCACCTCCACACCCTGCCACGATGTCGGAATGGGGGCTCCCATAGCACTCTCATTCGCAATGACCAATATGTATTGGGCCCACACATTGGTATCATACAGGAAAACATCTACAGGCACAATATCAGGGCCAGCGACTCTCCCAGAAGAGTAGGTTGCCAGTGAGTTTAGGACATCCTACATGCAGAAGGGTGATGCTGTAAAATTGACTATGGGAGGTACCAGTAGTGCCGTGTCCAGGAGTGGGGCCTCTTCTTGGTATAAAGCCGAAAAGTGGATAAACCATTCCTCTGGTGGAACAAAGTTCTGAGGCTCCATCCCAGAACTGTGCTCCCCTTTAGTCAGTAATCTCCAGAAGAAGGAATTATCTTCTGATGCACAGGACTCCAATAGGTCCCGCCACCTTGCATCGTCACAGTTTTTTTTAGCTTTACCCAGGACCTGCTTATACAATTTCCTAGAGAAGATTATCACAGTAGGATTTTTCGCTTTAATAGCCTTGGCCAATAATCTCCTTGCCTCTCTGCAGTCTTTGTTAAACCAGCTCCCACCTCCCAGCTCCCAGCCTTGACCCATTTTTAACCTATATGTGGGACTAAAAAATAGGCTGCAATGTCAGTGAAAAACTTTGTGTGCATTTCAATAACCTCAGATTTTTCTGTATATTCCTCTCTCCAAAACAACAATTTGGGTAAAAAGGCTATGACATCTTTTATCATGGATGTTAGAAGTGCAGGTTTCCCACTGATTTGTCTCCATTTTAGGCGACGTCTATCCGCAATATGTTCAATATTTCTAGTACTAATTGAAGTTATACGTCCACTCCCGGAATTATTAAACAGTTCTACCATTGTAAGGCATAAGGGGTTGTGATCGCTATCCTACCTTTCTAGTATGATCATATCGCCTATGGACTGCCACAATTTCAAACAGGCCACTATATAATCAATGCGACTTTTGGATCTGCTATTAGAAAAATTACATGCCCCTTGTCTGTCAGAATTAGACCTCCAATTTATGGCTCGTATGCCAAATTCGGTGGTAAGTGCCTTAAGCTGTAAAGCGGCCCGAGTCCACCTTTTAACTGGGGCAATCTGCAATTGAGGAATGCCCCACCTTTCGTCCTCCTGAGTTTTAATTCCAATATCATCCCTATGAAGGAGTTCGAAAGTGGTGTTAAAGTCTCCAGCAAGAATCAACTATGCCCCAGGAAACTGCCTGTCCAACAGGATCTATAGAAAATCAATTGTTGCTGATCTAGCTCCACCCACTTCCCCTCTCGCATAGATGTTAAGGAATAGCACGGTGGGATTACCATCCGCACTAACTTCGATACCAAGTATGTTGTCATTCGCTATATTTACTTGTCTTGTTTTATAATTTGTGGAGGACTTAACCCATGTTATCAGCCCATCCGCTTTTCTTCCCACTTTTAAATATCCCAATATGCCAGCATTCCACAGCAACGTTTCTTTACAGTATCCCACATCGACGAGGACGTCATAATGCCACTGCTCCGCACGCGACTACGTGTGATGTATTCGGAGCCATAAAAAGACCTCATTGGCGTGCTGATGACAGTTTCCGCCCATTTTTTTCGTGCCTTCAAAGCGAACAGGTGAAACCAACTGACCATATACCAGAGCAAGAGGTAGAGCTCAAACAAAAACACACACATATATAAATAACACTTATATCGTATATCATTACTCACATTCATGAGCTACATAGTAATCATGACTAGAAAAGTCATACATAAACTATACACAACATAGTCGTCGGTATATGCAGACAGTCAAAGGTGAGGCGGTGGGTCAGTGACGAATCCACAGGTAGATACTGTATCCACCAGAAAAAGCGTTACCAAAGGTAAGTAACTTGTTCTTCTGATGGATACATCTACCTGTGGATTCCTCACCTTTTGAATAGAATCCCCAAGCAGTCCCACACTCGGAGATGGGTGCCTGCCTGCACCAAAAAAATCCTGCAAAACTGAACAGGCAAAGTGACCGTCCCTCCTCACTTTCGAATCTAAGCAATAGTGTGGAGGGAGGCCCAAGTTGCCGCCTTTCAGATATCAACCACAGGAATACCTCTAGCCAAGGCAAAAGTAGAAGACTTAGCTATAGTAGAATGAGCTTTGATACCTTCAGGCGGTTCCTTATTAGCCATGGCGTAGCAGATCTTTGTGTAGAGGATGATCCACCTAGACAAAGTCCTCTTGTGTGCTGCTTTCCTTCTTATCTTGTCCACATATCCAACAAACAACTGGTCATCCAGCATGAACTCACAAGTTCTGTCCATATAGAAACTCACAGACCACTTAGGGTCCAAACGATAGAGTCTCTCCTTGACGGATGCGGGGGGGGATAAAAACGTAGGCAAGGTGATAGACTGTCTCAAGTGGAATGGAGTGACCAACTTTGGCAGGCAAGCATCCCTGGTTCTAAGCACCAACTTGTCCACATGGAAGGTCGTGAAAAGAGGCTTAATACTAAGGGCCTGCAACTCACTCACTCACTCACCTTCCTAGCTGATGTTATCACTACTAAGAATATAGTCTTAAAAGTAAGAGCCTTAACGGGCAACTATGTAGGGGTTCAAACGGGCACACATAAGATATGTTAGTACTAGATTAATATTCCACTGAGGCATAAGGAATGGAGTGGGAGGGTATTTGTTAGTAAGTCCCTTATTAAACCTTAATACTTGTGGGGATTTAAAAAGGGAAGGTTGGTCAGGTAAACAAAGGAATGTCGATAGCGCAGAAAAATCCGCCTTAACTGTCGCAACTGTGCAACCTTGCTGAGGCAGGGAAAGCGCAAAATGTATAACATCAGACAAATGGGCCTACAAAGGGTCAATTGAATTCTCTCCACACCATGCCACAAATTTCGCCCATCTGCCAGCATACACCGTTTTAGTGGAGTGTCTTCTGGCCGACAAAATAACATCTATCACATCAGGGGAGAGAAAGAAAGAACTCAGGTTGCCCCGTTTAATCTCCAGGCATGATGGTACACGCTCTGGACGTGGGGGTGTAGAACCTGCCCCTACGACTGCAAGAAGAGCTCTACCCTGAGAGGGAGACAGAGTAGAGGGCACAATGAGAGCTAAGGAAGGTCTGTCCACCACATCCACAATGGCCAATCTGGGACAAATATTATGACTTGGGCCGAGTCTTGGCAAATCTTCCTCAGCACCCGAGGAAACAAGGGTATGGGGGAAATGCATAGAGCAGTTGGGAGCTCTGATCCAATTGAAACACGCCCCCCAGAGCTTCCTGCAATGGATTCTGAAGGCTGCAGAGCTTTGGGCAGTGTGCCTTTTCCTGAGTGGCAAATAGGTCTATCTGAGGGGTCCCCATAGCCAGAAAATGTGTTGCACCACTTCCGGATGAAGACGCCACTTGTGATCGGCAGAAAAATGTGACTGAGACTGTCTGCACGAACTTTCAAAACTCCGGCCAAGTGATTTGCCAAGATGCAGATCTGATGCTCTTGTTCTTGTCTATTAAAACTTGAATTGAATGACCGCCAAGGGAAGGGAGGAAGGCCTTGAGAGCCAGACATATTGCCCACAATTCCAGAAGATTGATATGCAACAATCTTTCCTCTGGAAACCAAAGACCTTTGATGAGCTCCCCTCCCTAGAGTGGAGGCATCCATTATTACTATGGGCTCCGGAGGTGGAGGGTGAAATGGCTTCTGTTGAGACAGATTGCCGGCCACACCCCACCATTGCAGGTTCGCTGCAGTGTCTCTGGAGAACTTGATCGCTGCTTGAGATCTCCATTGTCCTGAAACCACTGCCTGCAGAGGCACCACTGAAGAGCCCTCATGTGCCAGCATGCATGGTTGACCAACAGAATGCAGGAGGCTATCAGACCGAGCAGGTGCAAGACCTTCAGGACTAGAACCAAAGCTCTATTCTGAAACATCGGAATCTTAGCCTGAATTTCCTGAATCCTCTGAGGAGGAGGGAAGGCACTACCCACTGTAGTGTCCAGTACTGCCTCTATGAACAGGGTGCATTGAGTGGGCTCTAGGTGAGACTTGGGCACATTTATTGAAAAACCCGGGCTGAACAACAATTGCGTTGTCAACTGCAATTGGTGCATTACAATCCCTGGCGACTTGGCTTTGACCTGCCAATCATCCAGATAAGGCAATATTGGTATTCCACACCTTCTGAGATGTGCCGCAAGCACAGCCATCACATTTGTGAAGACCCGAGGTGCGGTAGTAAGATCAAACAGGAAGACCGCAAACTGATAATGTTGAGACCCCACCGTAAAATGGAGATACTTCTAATTCCAATGCGATTTCAGAATTGGGATGTAAAAATACGTATCCTGCAAATCGATCGAAACCATCTAGACTTCGTTCACCAGCACAAGAAGTATCTGAACTAGGGTCAGCATTTTGAACTTTTCCTGTTTGAGGAACAAGTCCAAAAGGTCGGAGGTCGGGGATAAGCTGTAAACGACCATCCTTTTTGGAATCCGACAGTATTGGGAATAACATCCTTGACTTCCTTCCTGCTTTGGAACCATTCCACTGTGCCCTTCTGAAGCAGGGTTTGTACCTCCTGTTGTAGGAGCAGAACATGCTCTTCTGAACAAAAACCTTGTTAGGGAGTAAAGGGAGGGGGAACTCCCTGAAGGGTAGAGCATACCCATTCTCTATGATATTTAAAACCTAGAGGTCGGTCGTGACAGACCTCTAGTGAGGCAGAAAATAGGCCAATCATCCTCCCACTGGGCAAGCATGCTCCAAAATGGCCGGGGAGGAAGAAGAGGAGGAGGATGGTTGATGGTCTGAACCACGCTGATGACCTCTACCCCGTCCCCTATAGCTCCTGTAAAGGAGATTAGAGGACTGCTACTGTTTATTGAACTGACTTTTCCCTCAAAAGGAGAAGTTACGGCCAAAACCCTGGAACCTACGAATTGTCTAAAATCCTTAGGTTGCGACTGAAGGCCCAATGACCTCGCAATCACCTTGCTGTCCTTAAACTTCTCCAGAACAGAATCAGTCAAACTGCTTTGATCCATTGAAAGCCAAATCCAGCAATGTCGCCTGTACATCCGTTGATACTCCCTCAACCAGGCATGTCTCCTTGTGGCAACATCACCTTTGCCACTGAGTCAGCTGTGTCCAGGCCTGACTGTATCACCTGATGAGCAGCAGCCTGAGTGTCATTCAAGACCTCCGAAAAATGTCCCTGGACATCCCCAGGCAATTTCAGAATGACATCCCTTGCTGACTTCATTAATGCATGAATATAACGCCCCAATAGACATGTAGCATTGGTGGATTTCAGGGCCATCCTACCCTAGGAGAAGACTTACTTGGCCAATTGCTCCATTCTTTTAGACTCCCTGTCAGTCAGAGTTGTTTGGGAAAGAACCAGGTGTCAGTTTTGTAGAACAAGAAGCCTGTAGTACTAAACTTTCAGGCGTGGGGTGTGTAGACAAAAACAACAGAACTCCTGGAGCAGTCTTGTACCTTCTAGCAATCGACCTTGAAACTGCTGCTGAAGACATAGGCTTTTTTTCATATTTCAAGAATCAATCAATCACAGAATTTGTAGAGCGCACTACTTACCCGCGAGGGTCTCAAGGCGCTGGGGAGAGGGAAGGGGGCGGGGGTGCTGCTACTGGTCGAAGAATAGGCTCAGTAAGAACCTTGTTAAATGGTAATAAGGGCTCAGATGTAGATGTTGAAGTATGACGTACTTCAGTCAATAAATTAGGCTTCAACTCAGTAAAAGATAGTGGTAACTCTAACATCTCAGCTGCCTTTCTAATCACCGAGTAATATGATGTCACCTCAGGTGGCGCAATACCTTTTATAGATAATAACATCTATTCTGGAGAGGTATTCAGACCACTTGCCACCTTCAGCCCTTCAAAATTAGGATCCAAAGCCACAATGTAACCTTCTTCCATATCCTGACCTTCCCCATATAAATGCTGCTCCTCTCCCAAAAGCCTCTGAGTCTTTCTTCTAGATCTTATCTTCAGCGCCGGTGTAGGTGGCACCAATAAAAGCGTTGATGGCTTCAGTAACGAAGGTTGCTCAGAAGACAAAGGAACTGAATCAGGGGGGACATAGTGCTGGTTTGGATCTAGACAGCCTAAAGAGGGGTCATTCGGTGCCGGAAATACTCATTGTACTTCCTCTATTGGCAACTGAGCTATCTGTCTTGGCATTGGCAGAGGCCAGCTCACCGGAGTCATCGACATGAAGGGCATAAATGGGACCTGCTGGCAGTGTGCTGGTAAACCTCCTAAAGAGTAAGAGAGTGGACCCATGGGGACAGCCGGTGCACCACATGGAGTAGCAGCCCTTGCAAAAATGCTGTACATCGCATTTAAGAAGCCTGACAGATCCGACCCCGGAGCCGGGAATGCTGTATACTCCTGTTCCTGCCTAGGCACAGGCGGCGGTGGAGGCTGTGGAAAAACCAGATCCAAAGCTGGCTCAAGTTCAGGGCATCCAGGAGGAGTCACAGCCCTTGGAGTCAAAGACAATGCCAGAGTAACCTCAGGAGATGGAATCGGAGAGACCTCACCTCTTTCCCCACGAGGCCTCGGACTGGGGGACACCGACATTGGTAAAACATCCCCTGAACAGAGACGTCGAGAGCTATGACGTCACTTCTTCTTGTGCTTCGTTTTGGAGGATTTTGAAGAGTGGGGAGACGGCGACTCCGATTGAGGCCGACACCTATGACGACTTCTCTTCTCCTTTTTTGCCCTTGCCATAAAGAGCTTTGCCTCCCTTTTCTTCAAGGCCTTCGGGTTCATCTGCTAACATGAAGAACAATCGCCGATATCATGATCTGGACTCAGGCACCATAGCAATCATCTTGTGGGTCAGTAATCGACATTTGACCATCGCATTCCTTGCAAGGCTTGCATCCGGACTTCCTCGGAGGAGACATCTTTACTTGCAACAACATTGCACCTATTAAAAATGAAAGATAACTCTTACAATAAAGAGAGCCTAGAAAAACCATTAGGCATCGAACTGACCACAGCACGCCGATGAGGTCTTCTTATGGCTCCAATGACATCACACAGAGTCGCGTGCAGAGCTGTGGCATTGTGTCGGCCTTGCCGACTTGGGACAGCTGTAAAGAAAAGTTTCCATGGAATGCTGGCGCATTGGGATATTCAAAAGGTGAGGAATCAAAAGGTGAGGAATCCACAGGTAGATGTATCCATCAGAAATTGCCTCTGCCACAGACCCTACAAAGCTAGATGGTGAATGGAAGTTTCTCCCACCTTCTGATTAATCAAGAGGGCTAGGAATTGACTGTGACCTCCTGTTTTGTTTCCTATTTTCCAGGGGACCGGTCTCCAGGGATGAGGTGACTGCCAAGCAGTAGCCTCCATAATTGCTCTTCATAGTTCTCTGCGAGGCTTAGAGCGTCCAAGAGCACTATATAAGAACAGCAGATGTGGAGGAATGATTCAGATTCTGACCTGAAAAAGCTAAGCAGCCTTAGCATTTCTATTTGTATGGCCCCCGGCGGGCTCCTGGAAGAGAAGGGGCTTTGATCATCTCTGTCTTTCTGTCCTCAGAGATTATGATTGTGCAAAGTACCAAAAGAAGCAGAGTGGTGGTCTGTACTACACATGTGCACACTTTAATTTCAAAGTTGCCAACTTGCTAGCATATTTAAACCCGTTAATTGTCATCAGTAAGCATGTTTGTTTGGCAGAATGAGTGCATGTTCTGCCCTACTAAAATAGGGAAGCACTCTCACAAATGATGACATATTGAATTGTTGGATTCTTCATATTCAGTTTCCGTCCAGGCATCATCTGGATAAATAGGATGGCTCCTTCTCACCTTCTGAAACTAAGGTACACCAGTTAGTTTCTGAAGTGCTGGCATATTTTACTCATGAAGAATATTTTAACAAGAAAAAAGCTTATCCATCCAGCCTAGAAGACTATGACACAGTGGACGAGGCAGGAGAGGAGGTGCATCATCTGTAACTCATCGAAATCTTCTGGTTCTTACTTGGCACAAAGATGTCCTGCTCATCTATTTGGAACGGAGTTAGAGGAATGAATTTTCAAGAAAATCAAACACTCATCATCATCTGTAAACATTATTCAAAATGATTTAGTTCAACACGAATCACTGTCCATGATCTTTCAGACAAACAAGACATCACCACAGCCTTCTTAGAACTTCAGGTGCCCTGACAAAGGGATAGATAATCTTCCTCCGTGTAAGTGCAGCCTAGATTCATCTCATCATAATTAATGTTCCTGACAATGCCAAATGTGGACTCAAGTAGCCGGTGGAGGGGCAAATTCAGAAACTTTGACTAGAGTGGAAAGCATTTATTACATACACTTGTGTGCTTAAGATAGTCTGGTTAGCCTACAGTATCGAGTTGTCTTCTCCCTTGCTAGATTCAGGAGTGACTAACACTTTGACCTTGTAATCCAGATAAAGACTGACTGTCATCAAGCATTACAGGATTTGTTGGAGAAGAATACCATTGCGCCAGAATCATGACCTCAGAGAGGTCAGAGAATCTACTAAATAGTGTTCTTTTTCCTAAGGATAGATATGAGTGAGTGAGATATGATAGATATGAGTGTGAACCCTTGACTTTGTCATCAGCCCTTCAAAAATGGATTCATTACAAACCATCATTCACTTGATAGCTCTGGGAGACTACACTGTGACACTGAACTTAATTGATGGATTAATCTTTACATTCTAATAACGCCTCAGGATTAGCATTATCTTCAATCCTCTGTCCAAGATCTTCACTTTCAATTTAAGATGCTCCCATTTAGACTCCGTTCCACTCCACAAGTCTTTTAAAAAATGTTGGCTCCTCGGTGTCTCTGATTCATCTGGAGGGGTGGACTCTTTTTAATTTCCCGACAACTGGTTGTTATTTCATCTATCATCAGGGCCTGTGAACAAGAGTCTATTAAAGGATCAGAACATTCTATTACAACGTGGCTGTTTAGAGTGATGGTCATGACGGATTGCAGCTCTTTGGGTTGGGGAGCCACCTTGAAACATCATACTACTCAACCTATTTAGTTTCGAAAATACTGTTGAAGATCATCTAACTGGTGAGAACTAGCTGCAATTCACAGAGCCCGAAGGAAATCCCTTCTATTGATTCAGTCCAAGCCTGTTTTGGTGTACTGTGACAACAAGATGACAGTAGCTTATATACATTGCCTGGGGCTCCAGTTCTCAGTCTCTGGGAGATTGGGTGTCCAGCTTGGGTGTCGGGGGGAAAATCATTCCTCCCTCAAAAGGCAAAGCACATTCAGAGAACAGACAATTTTCATGCAGATAACTTCAGCAGGTTTTCTGCTCCTCATGGCTTGGTCATTTGCCCATCTGTATTCAAGAGGATTTGCAGGATGTTTCAAGATCTGAATCTTGATTGTTTGCATCTTGGAAGAATGTGGTGGTACTGAAATATGTCTTCCAGTTTCCAGATCCATTCACATGGGGAGAAGATGCTCTTTTCATCCCATAGCCCCAAGAACATATTTATGCATTTCCTCTTGTGGCTCTCATTCCCCAGGTTCTAACAAAAATTGAGAAGGAAACAGCGGTGGAAATCATAGTAGCATTTTGGCCCGATACTCCTGGTGATGCCTGTTGCAACCCTACCAACTCACCTTGACAACTTTCTTTATTTCCATCTCCATTCTGGTAGACATCCCTGAATTTTTAGAGGCTAGCTCTCTTGTTCTGGAGGTTGAATAATTGGGGAGTCCAGCAAAGAGGCCTTATACCCCCAAAAGTTCTAGCTATACAACAAACTAGATTTTCCACCCTTAAATACTACAACATCCAGAAATGTTGTCTATTAAAAAAGATTTCTCCTATTTCTTGCCAGCCCTCCTCAGTGTTGAGGTTGTGTGAGAGGCTTTAATTTAGCTTCTAGCTTTGAAAAGGATGTGGAAAAGGTAAGAACACATCATATGTGTAAAGTTGGAGGAATGGTAGGACTAGGAGCTTACAGGTAAGTAAACCAGGCATTATCGGCAACAATAGCTTGATAATGGAAGACAGCATCAAGTGCTTTCCTACATGGTCAGACTTTATCAGCAGTAGGGCCTTCTCCCTCCTTCACCTATCTACACACTGCATCCATAAAGAAACAGCAGAGGTGGTACCTTTTTGGTTAGTCACCGGTAAATGTGAGTGTTGGTTTAGGATTGGAAGAACACTTTTCAGTGCTTCTTTCAAAAAGTAATGTGCAGGCATAATTAAACATGTCACATAGTTCCCCATAATAAAGAAATGAAAAAAAAACAATGTCTAGACATGCAAGAAAAAGAAGATCAAGAAAATTATACAAAAGAAACAGGAAATTGCAACATTTTGTAGATGATGCATGGGTTGGTAGTAGCTACCATTTGACCAGTGAGAAAAACGTAAGAAAAATGACCAGGTTTAAATTTAGGCAGTGAGATGGAACAAGCATATGAGTTGATGTCAGAGCTGATTTAGACTTGAGCTTTTTAATCCTACCCATACATGGGTATTAAGAGAGAACCGGAGAGTGACCAGACCAAAAAAAGTGAAAAAAAACTGGTGAATAAATGAGCCCAAATTCAGAAATGACTTAGACATTACTTATGAGAGCAATGAAAGAACCCCATGTATTGCAAATCTATTGCAAATGTCGCAAGGTTGACAGAAAGGAAGTCTCACCACTTAAAAAAGCCTTTTGAATCCTTGGAGAAACAGTTGTTCTCCTATTTTCTATAAGTTCATGAAAATATCAACAAGGGGTCAGCAGGGTATGAGGAGAAAGGAGATGCCGTCATTAATCACAACAGCTGCGATGCTGTGAGAAAATGGCTGCTGCGCCTCACTCCTGTGACGGGATCAGTGGTTGCCACTCCATTCATTGAAAATTAGTTGCTGAGTTGAAGAAAAAAGTCATAGTGCACTTCCCTGCATTGTTGGGAGGACACCGCCGCCCTGCTCCTTACTCCCAGAACTCAGAAGACAACTCCGGCGGTATTAGATAGATAGCACGGAGCTCATACCTTAGGTTGCCATCTTTGGTGGTGGCCAAACTACGCCCCTCCCCCCCAGCAGTTTTAAATGTCTAATTATGCATTACATTTTTACACTGGATTACCAGTGTACTGCGAATTTGGAGTAAGTAGTATTTACCTAGCTGAGGTTACCAAAATATTTTAATCAATTTTGGTGTACATAAAAATAGACTTGACATCTTCCTACAGGAACCATTAGCTGTTTAAAGTATATCTTTTTAGTTCATGTGGGAAAATAATTCCTTCTCTCCTATTCCCCAAAACGGAATTTTAACTGCACAAAACTATTCAGACAATTACAGTTGACTGAAACAATAGTCATTTATTGAAACTTTAGGGGAAAAGCAGTTTTTTTCAAAGCAGAGCTCTTGAGCTCGGTCAGCTAGCCTCTGCTACTCAAGAAGTCAAAATACAGTATGTTCAGAGTGAAAATAATGGTGGTAAATGGCAAAAAATATGAATTTCATGTCAAAACCGGAGGCTAGCATTATGCATATAACTTTTATTTTATTGCCAGCTCCTTGCAGCACTTCAAAGTATTACATCATCAATACCAAAAGTTCCAGAACTTAGAATGTCCCTTAAGCCTATATAAACTCCGTCACAGCCGCCATCTTCCTCTTTTAATCTGCTGCTCCTTGACAGATAAGTATCGTAGTTGAGGTTAATTATTTTAAGTATGTGAATGTGGTTTAATGATAAAGGGTTGTAGTAGGGAAATGTTTTAAATGTTTATGGTTACAGAGTTTTTTGTTTGAATGGAGTTTGTCATTTATTTAATATCCGATGTATGGGAATTGCTTATGAAAACCCAATTTATGAGTTCATGGGTGTGTTAGGCATTAATTGGGGCTTAGAGTACTTCTGGTGTGTAAATAGGGTTTTTAGCTGAAACAGTAAAAACGAGAAAAGTAAGAGATTACCTTTGCGCAGCGAGCGTCGCATGCTTCAGCTCGTGGCGTATGCGGTTGAAGGGGCCCGAGCTGGTTGCGCGAGCTGAGTTGTTTAGCTCGAGCACAGTCGGATCGTGTTGTTCATCGACCAGACGCAGTTTGTCCCTTAAGGGCACCTGTAGGTATGAAGGCGTTGTCACGCTTACGTGCATGACGACGTAACTGGGGGACATTTTGAGTAAGGTCTGAAACCTGATGGCTTGAAGCTAGGGTTCAGCCATCAGAGTAAAGTGTGTAGCAAGCGTTAGCCTGCCAACTGCCAAGCAGCTGATTCAGTCAGCCGGCAGCGTAGGAGGCGGCGCACTCGAGCTACTTGTGGTATTTTAGGAATTTGTTAGGTTAAGAAGTAGAAGTGGAGGCTGGAATTTTAGGAGTTAGAGAGTAGGAGATTGTTTAGAGTAGGAGGAGGAAAGAAAAAAGAAAAAAAGAAGGAAATAAATAGAAAAATATATATAATATAAAAAAGTAGAGGGTGTATTATTAATTTAAAGATTTTAAGAGTAATTAGGATGTTATGGAGATAAATGAGGGAGCACAGTATTCCGGTTAGGGGATGCCAATCTGAGGAAAATTGTGCAGGAAGAGGTTAAGAGCTCTATGAAGGAGGTTTTGCAGAGTGTTTCAAGAAGAAAAAGAAGAGCAGTGGAGTGCTCAGAAGATGAGTATTGGTCAATGGAAGAAGAAGAGGGAAGTGATGTGAAAGGTTATGGTGAGAGACTTAAGAAGACTAGGAATATTGAGGTTGGAGTCAGGTTTCTGGCAAGAAATAAAGGTGTGCCTTGCGCCACAAATGAAGAAGGTGTCCAACGCGGCACAAAAGTGGGTGTCCTTAGTGGCACAAATGATGATGAGAAATCACATGAGGGTGTTTTGGAGCAGGAATATGGAGATGAGGATGATGAGTTTATTTTAGATGATTATTTTGATGATGGATGGGAAATGGATACGTACACACTGGAATAGAAAAGGAAGGAGAAAGGGATCGATAAGGATCCTCAGGGAGAGGACGTGTTCAGTCCTGAGATGATTAGGCACCACAGAAGTGCAGACTGGTGGCCACTGCCTCATGTGGCAGACATTTTGAAGCTCTGGGTAAGGAGGCCGTTAGAGAAGGAGGCCAGAGCTTTAATGAGAGCAGAGTGCTCTCGACCTGTGGTTGATAGTAAGACCTGAATGACGCCGGATCTGGATCCAGATTTGATCAGTTTTCTGTTCAAGATGGGGCGTTATCTCAGGATGAGTTTGGAGATGGCTCTTAAGCAGTGCCAGGATGGTTGGCCAGAATTTTGGACATGGCGGAGGAGGCCAAAATCAAAAGTGTCCAAATAGACAATGAGCTAGTGAGAGGTTGGTCGCAGAGGGCAATTTGATTCCTCAGGAACGCTAACGCAGCTTTGTATGCGTAGAGACGCAAAGCTGTTCTAATGAGGATAAGTCCTGAGTTAGGGGACTTTGCGAAAAAGGAGCCTTCAGAGGACCCAAAGGGATACTTATTCATTGAAGGACTGTTGAAGGGAGTTGGAAAGTATGTTTCAACCGTCACCAGTCTGGACAAGGCCCAGTCATCTTTGAGAAGGGTCTTTGGAAGAGGTGTTTTTGACCGGTCCAGGTCGAGGGCCCGTTTCCCTGGCCAGTCATACACGATGGCTCAATATCAGTCCGTGGGACGTGCAGCATTCAGGGGATTTCAGTCCACAACAAGATTTTACCCCTAGAGAGGAAGAGTGGGCAGGGTACGCCCGGCAAGGGGGCGAGCTCAGTTCGCTCAAAGATCACAAGGTGAGTACGAAGACTGTTTTTGGTTCTACCCCAAGAGAGGTAGGGGGAACGTTAAAATGGCATGTAAAGAACTGGGAGAACCTAATCAAGGACAGATGGGTTATTCTCACAATACTAGGTTATGTTTTAGAGTTCGGGGAAGAACCAAAGCAGTTGAAGGAACCAAGTCAGTTGATTTTTCAGCAAGAGTTGCAGGACTTAGTAGGAAAAGAGGTAAAGGAGATGTTGCAGAAGGGAGCAATAGAGAAAGTGTCCGAGAGAGATTGGGGATTTGTGAGTACAATTTTTTTGGTGAAGAAGAAGGACAAGGGTTGGAGACCCGTGATAAATTTGAGAGGGTTGAATCAATTTGTTGTTTACAGACACGATGGTTGGGAGACCTGTATCAGTTTTCTTGCCTCCCGTTTGGACTGGAGTCGGCACCATGGTGTTTTACAAAGGTGTTGAGACCAGTGGCCAAGTTTCTCAGGGAGAGAGGTATACGTATGATCATGTACTTGGACAACTTTTTGTTAATGTCTCAGAGTCAAGAGGAGTTGGAGAAGCAGCTGCTCTTAACTATGGATCTTTTGGAAGGATTGGGTTTTTTAATCAACAGGGAGAAGTTGGTTTTGAAACCCAGTCAAAGTTTAGAATTCTTGGGATTTGTGGTGAACACAATAGAGAAGGCACTAAGTTTACCAGAGAAGAAGGTGGTAAAGATAAGGTCAGGGGTGAAAGGTATGTTAAAGAAAGAGCAAGTGACTCTGGCAAGGGTGATTGGCTTGTTTTCCTCTTCTATTCAGGCTGTTTTTCCCGGTCCGCTTCATTACAGGGCTCTGCAGAGATTGAAGGCAGAAGCACTGAGGAAAGGCTTCTGGTATGGAGATTACATTTTACTTTCAGCAGAATCACAAGAGGAGCTGATTCGGTGGTTGGAGAACCTGGAGGCCTGGAATGACCGTGCAATATTTGGAATTTGTCCAGATTTTATAATAGAGACATATGCGAGCCTCTTTGGTTGGGGGCATGTTTGGAGGATCAGGAGACAGGTGGGAGATGGTCCTTGGAAGAGAAGTCGAAACACATAAATGGTTTGGAGATGAGAGCAGGTCTATATGCTTTACGGAGTTTTGGAAAAAGGTTAAGGAATTTCAATGTTCTATTGAAAATGGACAATGTTTTGGTGGTTCGTTACATAAACCACATAGGTGGAAGCAGGTCGAGGAATCTGACGCGGTTAGCAAAGAGGATTTGGAGTTATTGTCTAGAGCAGACGATAGGGTTACGGGCGGAATATTTTCCAGGTCAGGATAATGTTGTGGCAGACTGGAATTCAAAGTATCTCAGAGATTTCAGCGACTGGACGCTGAATGTTCAATATTTTCAGAGGGTATTTCAAGTTTGGAGTCCGCTGGAGGTGGATTTGTTTGCGTCAAGGCTAACATTCCAGTTGAAGCGTTATTACAGTTGGAGGCCGAATCCATTAGCAGAAGAGGTGGATGCATTTCAGCAGGATTGGAGGAAGATTCGGGGGTATGCATGTCCCCCATTTGCAATGATACAGAGGGTTTTTGTTAATGGTGAGGAGGCAGAGATGTCAGCTGGTTCTTGTGACGCCTTTTTGGGCAGGACAGGCATGGTTTCCAGGTCTGTTGGAGATGGCGATAGAGGAGCCATTCTTGGTACCGGAGTCAGAAGACATTCTTCTAGGGGCAGAAGGAGATTTTCATCCTTTGGTTTTGGAAGGGGCGTTGAGCCTTCTTGTTTGGAAGATTTCAGGGGAGGAGTGCAGTTCGGAGGACTTTCAGAGCAGGCTCAGGAGTTACTCAGGGAATCTTGGGCACCAGGAACTAGGAAGAGGTATGTTGGAACATGGAAGAAATGGGTTTGTTGGTGCATGGAAAGGGGTTTGGATCCCATGTTTTGTTTCAGAAAGGCGTGAGTTACAGAACTATTAATTGTTATAGGTCTGCAATTGCTGCAGGACATGGTTTAGGAGGGGGTTGTTCCAAAGGTAGAGAACCGCTAATCTGTAGGGTTATGAAAGGTTTTAAGTTGCGGAGACTGCAAAGAAAAAGATACAATTGCTTGTGGGATGTGAATATCTTCTTCATTTGTTTGAGGGGTAGCCGATGAATAGGTTTTTGAGTTTGAAGCAGTTGTCAGGGAAGTTGGCAACTTTATTGTGTCTGATTTCGTTCAGGAGAGTTTCTGATGTTAAAGTGTTAGATATTAGTAACAGAATTTATAATCCAGATGGAGTGATTTTTAGAATAACTAAGAGAACAAAGTGCATGTCTTCCTCGATATTTTATCCAAAATTTGAGGAACAATCAAAGTTGTGTGTGGTAAGATGTTTGAGAGAGTATGAGAATAGATTAAACAAGTTCAGAAGGCATGGTGATAATCAATTGTTTCGTATGTGAAGCCTTTTAGGCCAGTCCCTTTGGCCACAATTGCTGAATGGGTGAGGTGTTGTTTGCTTGAGGCAGGTGTAAGTTTGCAGAAGTATGGTGCTCATTCGGTGAGAGGAGCAATGGCAAGCAAGGTTTTTATGTCAGGTGGACGTTTGGAGGAGATTTTGCATGCAGCTGATTGGTCAAATGCTGATGTGTTTGCCAAATGTTATTTGAAACCTATGGGTCATATGTCGTCTGTGTTTTTATCACAGCTTTGAACATGCATAATGCTGGCCTCCAGTCTTGACAAGAAATGTAGATTCTCCAAGTTCGTACAGAAAGAATCTGGATTTCATTAAAGACACGGAGGCTAGCATTAAAGGTAAGAGTTTGGAGGGAGGAGTTGAGTTTAGGAGGTATGTCTTGTTAATATACGAGGACTCATTGAGGAACTGTTTAAATTTGTTTTTTTGTTTGTTTCAGATAACCAATAAAGGAGGACATGAGGAATATGTTTATAATTTGGATAAGTTAAAGATTGAGAGTTTTGGTAAGGGAGCAGCTTAGAAGATGGCTGCTGTGATGGAATTTATATAGGCTTAAGGTACATTCTAAGTTCTGGAACTTTTGGTTTTGGTGATGTAATACTTTGAAGTGCTGCAAGGAGCTGGCAATAAAATAAAAGTTAGATGCATAATGCTAGCCTCTGTGTCTTTAATGAAATCCAGATTCTCTCTACACGAACTTGGAGAATCTACATTCCTCACACTGCTAGATAATACTATTGGCTCAGGTATAGTATCAGAATTACTACCAGAAAGTAGATGAAATAATACACAGAGATGTTTATGATCACTTTCAAATCTACAAATCATTCAATTTCATCTACTCTAGCACAATCCCTTAGGTTCACAAAAATGTAATTACTTCTGTTATGTCAGGAGCGGCCAATAAATGTTATTTGCACTGGGGAATCTCACCTCCTAATCTTATTAAGTCAAAACTTCGAGGCTGCCAATGTATCTAATAGCAGCCCCAGCTTCTTACATTTTATTCCTGAAGGCAACATAAATGTCACATTCTGTGTATCACACTCCAAGGCCTTTATGTTTCAGTTGACCAATTCATCACTGAAGTCACACACTCAAATCTTATATAAACTTTAGCATTATATTAATAGGTAGGACTATTACCTAAAAGGTGTCCAGCTTTGACTAACCTCTAGTTTTGAAGGGGGTATTGAATTCATAGCCATTAATCAAGTCTATCACTGCCATCCAACCTTAGTTAATCACAAACATATTTCATTTAGGACTTCAATATGTGGATTCTACCTTTAGCAGGAGATTACTTGATATCCAAATTACAAGACTTCCAGGATAACTGCCATGAAGCCCCTTATTTGCTCTTACACACTACCTGTATATCCTTCTTAGTGACATATGACATACCTAGTCCCGTGTAAACAACACTTTTGTGCCTGAGTAAGCTGATCTTGAGTGTTATCCAATTTGTCCGCAGTGAACTAATTCTATGTCATTGGAAATTCAAGCTGCTTGTGTAGGAAAGGACCTAATTCAAACTATACTTCATAAAAGACCTACTCTACCATGGTCCCAGCTATAGCATCAAAACCGTCACACTTTACTGTCTGACTAGATATCTAAAGTCCGCCTACCACTATCTATTCACAGTTTGCCCTGTGAAGTACAAATATTCAGAAGGGAATTGGATTACTTCATTTACAAATCTTCCTTTGGTTGAAAGATGCCTATCCTCACTTCAGCCAATGGTCCTGCCGCAAATCAATCTCTTCCAATCGGGCTTTACACCATCGCACAGCTGATACATTTGGGTTTGATTTGCTGACATCAGAGTGTAATAATTAGTGGATTGACAGGACCGAGGATGAAAGGGCCTAGGCTTTACCCAGAGCTGGGTGACCTTGAGTGAATCTGAGCTTATTGCTGAGCTGAGAGCACTGACTTTATCCTTTTTTAAACACATGCTTTGAGCAGTTTCCTAAACCTGGTCTCTCAGAAACACATGGATTGTCCACAAACCTATGGTTTTAGTGAACCAAACAATGTAGGGACCAAACCATAAGAGTGCACATCTTTTGAAGTGCAATCTCAAGTCTATTACTTAGTTCCTTAGAGTGTTGATAAATTATTTTAAAAAGTACCAGATGAAGGCACTTAAGGAGGCTGTGGTGTTATGAGCATTTCATTATTAACACAGGAAAATTTCAGGTGACACCTGTTTTGTAACACTGTAACTTCAGCACAGCTATAATATAGCCTTATAGCCCGCTGCCGAGGCTATACCTGCTGTTAAAGGCCCTGATCCCGAGTTATAGGCCCGAGCCGCAGGCGAGGGCCTATAACGAGGAGAGGGCCTTTAACAACCGGTATAGCCTGAGGCAGAAGGGCTATAGAGGCTATTAGAACATTCCACCCACTAAGGGTAGAATGTTCTAAATTAAAAATGGAGAAACAAAAGACAAACATTGGAATGTTGGAGCACTGGGCTTATACCAGCCATTATAAGCCCAGAGCTACTCTATTGTCTTCAATGGAGCTCTCAACATTCCAATGTTCTAATACAATATATAGAAAGAAAAAAGGAAAACTATTCTGGTGAGTGTATGTTTGCACTACAATTAAAATCATGACATGATTTATTATGAATGAGATTTTAAATTCTAGGAGAATTAAACCACAAACATGCATTACACCACGAAGAAGAGTACTACAAAATTTTGCAAAACATAAAAATTTATTTAGTGTTAAAAGATAACTAATATTCTAACTTTATAGGTTAAACTGTGCTCAATTATAACATATTATGATATCAAAGTTAATAGACAAAATAAGTAAAAACATGTTCCCGAATGATTCATTGCACCAGTAAATTAATTTTTTATATCAGGGTCCTAAAGAAGTTTATTACGTTTTTTTGTCATGAAATCTGTCCTTATGATGTTTATTTTAGTGCATACAGATCTCTCAATTCCTAGAATTTGTTTTACTAAATTTACTTTGATTATTTCCATTACATTCCAGCCTTGTAAAAGTGGGGGACAGGTGTGGGTTTAGGATTAACAAAGCATCAACAATAAAATATTTACCATTGAACAACATCTTTAAGCGCCTCCGACTGGTATTTTATTTAGGATTTTAGTGAGTTGCCAGAACTACGAAGCCTTCTACTTCCTGGCACCCTAAGCGTTGGTCTAATGCTACTAGAAGCAGGATTCCTATATGTTTCTCTGTATTTTTATGGCAGTTCCTCTTGCATTGTTATGTAAGGTAAGGTAAGGTGGATTTGTAGAGCGCTGCTAGTCACCTGTGAGGGAATGCAAGCGGTTTAATGCATATCTCTCTGTGATTCTCGATAGTGTCAAATCTTTTCTTATCAGTCTACATTCCTATGCTGGTGATAGACAGCTACGTCTGGGATTGTTTTTCAATCCGGGCAGCATTAGTCGATGCCCTTAAACTGACTAAATTTAAACCGAAATGCAATCCCTGGCTGACTTTAGGTTTCACCCTAAAACTGAGGCGATACGCCTGGCCAGAGACCTCTCTTTAAAACTACATTTAAACATGGTCACAAGTGAGTGGAGTCATCAAAGTTGCTGCCACAAAGCCTCTATGATATCTGGATAAAGCCACACTAATAGTCTCCTTAAGATGATCAAGCGTGGACTACTCAATAATATCTATCAGGACCCAGAAATGTCCTTCAAGGGTGTGGCCCGAGATTAGCTCTTGGTAATCATTAAAAGGGAGGTGAAATGCCAAACAATGTTCTCAACCAGACAAAACGTCTCCTTTGAGAGTCTGGGCACACTGGCATGCGCAGTGCCATCTCAGAAAAGTACCTCCCAATATATGTGCAGTAAGTTATGCAATTAAACTACTCTCTACTGCCTGTGATACCCAACTGGTGTCTGCTTACTTTCTTATCAGCTAACCAAGCAAACAAAGCCGCAGAAGCTCGACGTTCTTTCAGTTGGAGGCAGTGCTTGCTTAACTTTTGCAGGTGGTTGTAGGGGGTGGGCACGCACACTCATTTGTGGGGACAAGAACTTATTTCTCACCATCAGACTTTGATCCAAAGCAGCAGAGAGAAATGCAGGAAATGGAGAAAGGCAAAGATAGGAAAATAGGGATAGTAGGAAACAGCCGTGATGAAAAAGCCTTCCAGAGTGAGAAAAAGAAGCAGGAAATGTAAGGTGGGGAGAAAGGTACATTAAAGAAAACTACATGGCATACCATAAGCCCTAAAATCATTTCCCTTTCCCGCATTTCATGAACAGGGTGTTTAAAGCAATTACCCCAGGGATCGTCCCTCAGCCCAACACTGTTCAACATCTACATGGCCCCGCTCGCACGCATCGCCAGACAGCACGACCTCAACATTATCTCCTACGCCGACGACACTCAACTGATCCTCTCCCTCACCAAGGACCCCCTCGCCGCCAAAGCCAATCTCCATGAAGGAATGAAGGCCGTCGCCGATTGGATGAAGATCAGCCGACTAAAGCTGAACACGGACAAAACGGAGGTCCTCATCCTCGGCTCCAACCCCTCAGCCTGGGACGACTCCTGGTGGCCAACGACGCTGGGAGCAGCCCCGACACCCACCGACCACGCACGCAACCTGGGAGTCATCCTCGACTCAACGCTCTCCATGGCCAAGCAAGTCAACGCAGTCTCCTCCTCCTGCTTCAACACCCTCCACATGCTTCGCAAGATCTACAGGTGGATCCCGACAGACACAAGAAGAACAGTCACCCAGGCCCTCGTCAGTAGCAGACTGGACTATGGGAATGCCCTCTACGCGGGAGCCCCGGCCAAGCTCATCAAGCGACTGCAACGCATACAAAACGCCTCCGCACTCCTGATCCTCGACGTACCACGCCACAGCCACATCACCCCCCACTTGAGGAACCTGCACTGTCTCCCCGTCGACAGGAGGATCACCTTCAAACTCCTCATCCACGCACACAAGGCACTCTACAAAACTGGCCCAGCCTACCTCAACAGACGACTCTTCTTCTACGTCCCCAACCGCCAGCTCCGCTCCGCCGACCTCTCCCTCGCCACCGTCCCTCGCATTCGAAGAACAACCACCGGCGGCAGATCCTTCTCACACCTCGCCGCCAAGACCTGGAACACCCTTCCACTAAGCCTACGACAGACCCAAGACCTGCTGACCTTCAGGAGGCTACTCAAGACCTGGCTGTTCGACCAGTAGCAGCATCCCCCCCTTCCCTCTCCCCAGCGCCTTGAGACCCTCGCGGGTAAGTAGTGCGCTCTACAAATTCTGTGATTGATTGATTGATTGACTATAGAATATACTATGTCCTGGATGAATGTAAGACAATTTGAAAGTCAATTTCATTGGCATTTAAAAAGTCTCAGCAGAGCTGGATTTATTTAACTTGTTAATGTAGCTGATAAGTGCAGGAATGTTTTTTATATTTCTTCAGGAATGTTACCGAACACTGAAACATCTTTGCAGTCATCAGAAAAGTTCGTCAGTTGAAGCAGAAGAAGGAATAAGGAATCTGTTATTACCTTTTCATTTTGTTAGTGGTATTCAGTTTATAAACATGTTTTCTTCATCATGCTTATTGCAAGGAAAATACGTATTTTTTGTAATATGGTTAAAGTTTGGTTTTTACATATATTTAAGAATTTTGCCCCAGTCGATGTAGTAGCAGAGAGTAATACGGCACCAGACTAGCTTGCTTTCCGAGGAGTCACCAGGAGGCTACTTGTATTTGCGACTGACATCTGGCTTCCAGTAGCTGCCTAAAAGCTTTGGGTATCTAATGAGGCAAGAACCAGCCACAGAGTGGACCTTTTGAGAGTGACGAAAGTATGCAAACTCAACAAACCTCCCTACCTCCTCCCTGGGATTTAAAAATACCGGCTATTTGTACGTGGGAGGATTAATTGGCCATTACATGCATGTCAAAACTACTGATTTAGGCAGAACACTCCTTATTTTCTAAATTAATAATATTATTACTTTTGCATTCCCTCTTAAATCTTCATCCACTACAATGCAAGTTAATGGGGAAATTAATTTGTCCTGACTTCTTAGGCGTCCCCATATGTTGCCATGTAAAGCATTATATATATAGTTAAGCTTACAACATGAATCCATGTCATCAAGGACACAGTCCTCCTACTGTAGTCATTCATCTAACACCCTAATGCTTTCTGGGAGTTGTAGTCCTGTTTCACTTCAGTTGATCCAACTAAACACACATTAAAGCATCAATTTGTTAAAAGTAAAGTCCAGGACTGGAGCACTGCGTCCTTGGTGACACGGAGTGGCCTTCTGGCTTTGATTATAATAGGGGACTGCAGACCTCCTGCACGGCCTCGGAGATCAATATGCCCTCTGCCACTTGTTATACATCTGGAAACATCAGCCTGCCCACTAATTTGATTTGAGGGCACAAAATCTCTCCCCTGTGTTGTGAAAACTCACACATTCCTTCTTGAAAGGAGTTTCAATTAGAGATCTGGTTTTCCTGAAGGTGTCCTCCGCAGCAGGTAGGGGGCAGCAGATCTCTGTTTGTTATTTCCTCTCTCTGAAATTAAGAGAGAGCACCTTCAGGTGCAGAATTAAAGAAACTGCTTCCCTTGCAAGGAAGGTAGAGGATGCTCTGCTAAATATTAGACTGCATCACTAAAACCCTTCCAGGAGCCACCCCCTGATCCAAGCTCTGCTCCGCGTGCCTGCAGAGAAACTGACAATGTTGTTCCTGTCGTGTGACCTGTTGGACACATTGTCCAGTCAGCTAACTGATGTTCAGCATAACTTGTATGATTTGTTCATATAAATAAGATTTCTATCCTCTCTTTTGCTGCCATGTGACAATTTTTTAGTTATCTATAAATATGAGATTGTTTTTATAAAAGTCTTTGGACATATGCATGTAATGCCTGTTAATTACTGGATATTTTGTATTATACTCTGCTTTGGTGTCTTGATATCTGATACATCTACATACATTTTCTGATTAACACATGATGTCGATGTTACATTTTGGATGTGCACCAGGGTGACGCCTCGTAGATACAAAAGAGATAAGTTCTATCGTCCGTACCTGTACCTTACGTTGGGTAGATGTGGTTTTGTTACATTATCCTACAACATCGGAGTCACCCACACACTCCTGAGGCTTACCTCTTCGGCTGAACCTGCGATTCTCTCCCCTTTGAAGCCGGCAAATGGCAGAAGAACTTCAGCATCCCCTGATGACATCTGCAGTTGTTATACAACAGCATTGATAGCTTGTAGTTATATAGTGTGGCCACGCATCTTGTGGAGTGTTTTCTAAAAGTGTTTCTCTTACACTGCATAACCGAATATTACGGAAGCCAGGTGAATTGTATAGCTCCAAAAAGCGTCGCGTTGGAAAGCAGCGTAATGCTGATATACTTAAAATACCTCGGGCCATCTGTGCAGTGTAAAGCCTTTTTGTTGGTAGTGTGAGCTTTTATAGATATGGTCGGTGAAGATGGCAGGGCTTCTAACTAGATTGTGGGTGTCGGTGACAAGCATGACACTTTAAGGGTTAATATGCTTTATGCACATATCCTGAAATCTCCACACTGAGGAAAGGACAAAAACCACTGACGAAATATTGGAGCTTCATAACAGAACAAAGCATAGAATAACATAACATGACAGACAAAGTGTACGGTAGTTCCAAGATAAACTAGTTAAAGGAAACAATATGCACGAGTCGAGATCATTAACACTGTCTGCAAATACGACATTATTACATCTACCTGTAATAAAATCCGCTGGATGTCGGGTCTGCAATTCCCTCAATTTTAAGTCAAATAAAGAGTTGTTTAAAAAACACAGAGCAGCACTAAATGGCTGCGGTGTTTCATGCATCACACAAAGGTAAAATGAATGCATCTTGCTTTTCCTTGCTTAATAACTGTTCTCTCGCCATATAAGAGCGTTACAAGGTCTCATTTCTTTTTAAAGTTTAAAAACTGTATTGAATATAGAAGTCATGAAAAGAAACTAAACCAGGTCGCATTATAACACAAACAATATTTGAGGCTGAGCAATCCAGTCTCATAAACAATACAGCAGCATAATATTAATGTAGTAGAAAAACAAAGATGAAGGAAATAAAGGAAATGGAGAAAGAAAACAAAAACATAGTTAAACAGTGTCAATATTGAAATAGTTAATACTATAAATAACAAATGTATACGCATATTATAATGGAGCAATTACATAGAGTACCAAAATATCAATATGTAAATTTATATAAGCAAATATTTAGTGGCGAACTCTGACAACTATGAATTCAATATCCAATCATCTCTTCTGTAAGTCTCAAGGAGGCTCAAATACTCAGGCATGAACTTGTTTTGCATTGCCTTTACATAATATGAAATAATGGGAGACCATGAAAGACACTGTTTGATGTATACACTAGAGGGGGAATCAAAATTTAAATCTATTTCATGTTTTATAACATAATGCATCCCACTAAGCTCTATATGAATGTTTTGAAGTGCCCTGCCAAATAAGTGCAATTTTTTGCAGAGCTTTTGCTAAAAGAAAATCCACAATTTTAGATTTGGTAGGAGAGTTTCTCCAATCCAATGTTAAACTTCCCAGAAATATATTTTGTAATGTGCAAGGATTTATTGGTTTCATCATATCGTTAATTAGCCTCTAAACCTCAAGCCAACTTTAGAGTTATGTATTGTAACATTTATATAGCACTTACTACACCTATGTGGGGTGGTTAATCGTTTGCCCATTTGCTTAGCAAACTACATCATATAGTGTGTATGGTTGGAAGTGTGTTGCCTTTGTTTTGCCCCTGTGTGTAAAGTGTTTCCATATTGTGTATCATGACTAAGGCTCCCAGTTTTCCTTTTTTACTGATTTTTACAGATAAATACAGACAGAAAACAATGTGTTTCCTGCCTGTATTTATTTTTAAAAGCAGAAAAATACTGAAAAGTTTGCTTCTTGTGAGAGAGACTCTCCATGCTGTCTTTCATGAACTCCAGGCAAAAGCTGAACAGATAGACAGCAGAGGGAGTTAAAAAAAAACAGGATGAGGTTTCCTTAAATACAGGCATGTGTTAACATATATTTGTAGTATAATGTTAATATGTACCTATGAGTGTAGTGTTATGTTATATGTTGCTTCTTTATGTGCTAAAACGCGACAGGCATCCATATATGAGTGCACGTGTAAGCCTTAAATAAGTAAGGAACTATACCATTTTGCGACTCCATTTATTCTCAAAACACAAAATAAATATGGATGAATACCAATAAGATGCCCAAAAAATAAATATGAATAAATACAGACGGAAATGTTAAAAAAATAAATACCATAAAACCGGGAACCCTAAGCATGACTACTGAGATGGGGTTATCGTGTCATGGGATACAGCACTTAGAAGTGAGGGATGAAGAAGTGTGAGAGATAGACATGCAGTTTATGATCTTCAGTAAGCTAGTGACTTCGAGCAGCTCTGCATGCCCCTATGCTGTATTTCATACTTTCATAGCCCACTTCGCTAGTTACTGCACTGGGTTGTCTATTTTGAGATGTTTTGTTTAAGCTTTATGGTCCTGAGCAGGCATAGGTTAAAGGGAGAAATGGTAGAGATATGTGCTGGGATGGACTTTGTTAATATCGCATATCTAACTGCCGTTGTACGATGCCAAGAAGAGTTCGTATTTACCTTAATTGGATCTGCTATGGTAGAGTACATTTGTAGCTTATTTAGACCTGCAGTGGCGGACAACACTAAAATCTTCAGTTGGCCAGCAGCATGAGCAGAGCTCTTCAGTTATTTATTACATGTTAATTTGGTGATGGTTGTTTTATTTGCTGTGGACTGGTACGGTACTGGGTGATGGACTTGACCCTTAACAGTTTTGTCTAATGAAAGTGTAAGAGTGTCATGCAGTAAAAGGGAATTATTATGCAGCCTCTGTAAACTACAATCAACTGCTCAATTACTGAGTTTTATGGTGTTAGCATTAGTGTGGGTTACATATTGTGTTGTAAAAGAATTTATATAGCACTTAACACCCCTGACAAGGTATTGTAACGATTTACACTGGGCAGCAGGCTGCTCCGGAACCCGAGGTTAGTCGTTTTTTTGCTTATTGGGATTAGTTTTGTGCTCGTAAGGAAACCATGCTATGCATTTACTTCAGTTTTTATGTGGCAAATTAAATTAATACAAGTTTAGGTGTAATCTTTAGTGGGAGGGGGGATATGTGAATTCATGCACTGGTTGGGATATAAATAGATGAGCTACAAGAGGCTAGGTATTGTTAGGTTGCAGGAGTATGGCTTTTAAAGGAGAGGTTGTGAGCTTTGAAATGAGGTGTAGGCAATTTGCTGAGATACAATAATAGGGATTAAGGCAAACATGCATTTGACTTAGAGTAGGCTGTGCTCAGAGAGAAGAGGCTTGGAGAGGATGGAAAGGAAGGAGAGTCAACAGTCTGAAGTTTTAAGTTAAGGTCAGTATTCATGCCAGATTTTTTAAATATTGTTGAAGCTTTTTGAGATATCATACAAAACTGTTGAAAAAAAAAACTTTTTTTTTTCTAAAATTATTTTATTAAGTAAAGAAAAGAAAAGGTACAAGGCAATGATAAAAAATAGTCGGGTCTACAGTACAGAGTCACATGTTGCAATACAGAGAGCGTCCGATAAGCACAATTCACTTCCCAACGTTGAACCAGAGTGACAGTGTCCAGCCTGTTCATTAGGCATCCAGTACTAAGGTGGATAAGCATGCAGACAATACGCGCACTCCAAGTGGCATCTTGTAATCAAGCAGGTAATTGCGTGTTTTAGGGCGAGGGCACCGTATCACTCCCAGGCTCATCCAGCAATAAGCGTCTTTCACGTTGCAGTTCAATTGATGGAGATAAACATATATCGCTTCTGTATTTATTCCACCTCCCCCACTTATGGTCCCATTTCTTGGGGCACCCTCTATCTTTGAACACATCCTTTTCGGCAATCATTGCTCTATCCATGTCAATGGCCCAATCTCGCAAACACGGGGCCGTCCCCACCCCCCACCTCTACGCAATGTTGCATTTCGCAATAGCCCACCCCATTGAGGTCCATGTTTGCTCAATTTGCGTGAGGTCCGTGGCTTCCCACGCGTTAAGGAGGCACGACTGGGGGGTGGCCTTCAGAGTCTTGCCGCACGCCCTCTCCATCTGTTTTGTAACCTTATCCCAGTATTGACTCACTATTGGGCAGTCCCATAGGATATGGAAGAAAGTGCCCGGCTGGTTGCAATTACGAAGGCACAAGGGGTCAGGCCTTCTACCTAACTTAAACAAAAGCTTTGCGTCAAAGTATACACGGTGGAGGATTTTCAGTTGGGCCAGGCGCAATCTCATTGGGATAGCCACTTCTCTGGGAGAAGCCAGTGCATCACGCCAGTCTTCATCATCCATGCTCCCTAGGTCCGATTCCCAACCCTGCCGCAGGCGTTGCAGAGGATCAGGCCGATTATTTAACAGCTTTTTCTAGGTAAGGGATATAGCTTTTGTGGGCATAGGGTCAAGTATCAATCTGTCCTCCAGTGGAGAGGATTCAGGCAGAGGAAGCTCCTTGGGCATGGCAGCTGTGACGGCATGGCTGATCTGTAAATATCTAAAGGTCTCAGTAGGCGCTAATTGATACTTGGTCTGCAGGTCAGCAAATGTGGCCGGTTTACCCCTCACCCACATGTCCCCCACCGTTGAAATGCCTATCATGTCCCACCTGTCAAATTCAGGACATTTGCTAAGTTGACCCAGCATGTCCGGTTCCCAGAGTGGTGTGGCTTTTGTAAGCCTGTTATGCCAGCCCCATTTCTTAATAAGTCCATGCCAGACCTCCACTGTGCGTGCGGTGGGCCCCGTGAGGTGAAGCTTACGGGGGTTAGTGTAGAGTGCTCTGCTATATCCTCCCCGTCCCAAAAGCCAACGGTCTGTGCAAAAGTTTGGATCGTCGTACTCCCCATGCACCCACCTATTAACCGCAACCAGTTGAGACGCTTGGTAGTAGAGTCGCATATCAGGTAATGCAATACCCCCATCATACCATCCCATTGTCAGTTTCTTCATGGCTATGCGCGGTGCCCGCCCCTCCCACAACAGTCCTCGCACTACGCTATCAATACTGGTGAAATAGGCGTCGGGGATCACATTGGGGGTATTTTGCATTGCGTACAGAAAACGCGGTAGCGCTAGCATCTTAAAAAGTGCTGCACGCCCCAGAAGGGTCAGGGGGAGAGATCGCCAATGCTTAGCGTCCGATCGCAGACGAGTCAAGGGCTTTAGCAGGTAAAAACATTATTTTTATGTGTTTTAATATCGCTGCAGGTCACAAGAACATCAGTGCGCGTGCACACACCATCCCCATGGGTAAACAGAATTAAAATAGATAAGGTTTAATTTCCCCATAAAATCAGATGGAAGGAAAACCAAAAGTAGGACTGTTGTATTTTAAATGTTTGAGCTAGAGATGTTCTTCTTCATTCCTTGTGATGACCAGGACGGGATGAAGGATAACAGAGTGTTTTAATGAATTTGTGTAAAGTAATGCTTCTGAGGGCAGGGAGCACTGGGGCTGTCTCCAACCTGGAGCACCCACAACATAGGCACAATTAAGTGTAAGATCTTGCATATGCCTTCCGGCAGCAGCGATCAGACCCAAGAGGTACTTTTGCATGGAGACCGAATCCAAATCACCTTAGCTGCTAATGTAGTGGAGGAAGCAAAGGGTAACATGAGATGGATCAATATATTTCCTGCCGGGTAAATCTATCCCCCTCTCTCTGTAGGATCAACAGTGGTCTTGTCAAGTAGACCATAGTTTGGAATAACATCTGCAAACTCATCTCAGTCGCAGTAAGGATTGCCACATCGATCAAAGGCTGCTAATCTCTCCTCCACTAGTAATTAGCAATCATCCTGAATTGACAACTTTGTTGCTTTGCTCGACTCAGTTTATTTTTTCTCTTCCTAGTCCCAGGTGATACTTTTTACCTCATTATGCATAATTTTACATCCTCAAGTGTCTACAGGTGACCTTCTTTAACTTTCTGGAGAAGTTGACTTCTGGTGGTCAAACTCGCCTTGCATCGCACTGAGCCTATCTGCTCTTATTACACATTGACTTTTACCTTATGTTGACCTAGTTCAGAGAAACTAGTCTGGTGTTAGGACTTTGGCCTACAGAAAAAAAATTGAGGTAACTATCAACAGATTGTTTGCTATCTGAAAACATTCGTGACAGAAAAGTTTTGCAGATTTTTCCATCAGTTTTATACACAGACTGACTGTGACTATCAGTAGTATATTGTGATCTGTTCTCAGTACTGGTGTGTAGTCAATATAGTTTTGTACACAACTGATCTATCATTTTGTCATGAAAAAAAGTTTTTTTGTGGTTCTTCAACTTAGTGTGCTATCGATTCAACCAGTCAGACTTAGTCCGGTGGGACTTGTTGACGCTTTACAGCATTCTTTCCTACTACACATTAATTTTGTATCCAATTTTTAAGTTTTGTCTCAACGACACATGAGAAAGTTTTTTCTAACTGGTTTCTGCCCACTCTAGTTCAGCTGCATCCTTTAGCATCGAGCGTTTTACTGCAATAGGCACACTGTTGCATTCTTGATACTGTGATGGTTAGCAACAGTGTCCTGCCCCCAGTTAGAGTCTTGCGATTCTAGTCCTGTAGGTTAGCGCAAGCATGTTGCTCATTTATCACTCTCATCATTAGTTAGCCACCTAGTTTTTTAGCACTGATTTGGCTTGAATTTATTCCTCCTACAGCCACTTTCGATCTGTTTCACTGATAACTCATCTAATTGTGTATCTCACATGAGTGTGATCAGGTAAACACATTAAATATTTAAAAACTTGAATATTCCGCACATTATTTCACCTTCTTAGGTCGAGCATTCGAGACCTCTTGTATATACTTTAGTATATACTTATTATATACTTATATGTGTATGTACTTTGTGGGCTCTGGAGATCAGCCCTAGGACTTGTCTGCTTCCGCTTAGGGACTTTTTTTTCTGTTCAACTGCCTCTATTTAACTGTCTTGATAGAAAACTACCAGCAGAGGTCAGTAAAATACCAGAATTGCTTTCTGCTGAGAGACTTTTTCTTTTTCTGGCAACTGCCTCTATTTAACTTTCTTGATAGAAAACGACCAGCAGAGGTCAGTAAAATACCAGAATCACTTTAGCATTCTCTAGATTCCAGTCCTTAGAAATTGTCTTCCACGAGCACCCGTAGACAATAATATTTTTTTCAAATCTTGTATTTTCAGTGATATGACCACCGAAGGCCTTGATTTTATATTAAAAACAGAGCTTTGGACTATACCATTTCCCCTGAAAGGCAATATTTCTCTCCATGTGTTCCCATACCTGGCGTGTCACACAGTTTGGTGCTTACTTTCCCTCCATGTTAAAGAACAGTAGATGTTTCAGCACCCAGGCTAATGTGCTGCATAGCTAAATACATATAAGGTCCCAAAGGCGAAACCGATTGCATTGCAAATGCTTGCTTATTGAGTTAACTCTAGGCCCTAAGCTCTTTTTTGATTAATTGATGATTTATTCTTTAACAGCAGCTTCCATTTACCAGACTGTTTCCCAAATGCACAGCAAAGTGTGTCTCAGTGATATTCAAGCGACCCAGTAAGCAAACACGTTTTTCCCATTTTCACCCATTTATTTATTTATTTTATTTAGGTCACCTAGTCCGTTTATGGCAGTGAATTACTTGAAAGGAGTAGGAACAGCTGGGGTGACTAAAAAAGCCCAAGCCTGTAAAAAGAAGCCTTGTCGTGTAACAAAGCCTTTCTTTTTCTGCAAAGGGAAAAGGAGGAATAGAAAGAGAAGGCAACACACAGATGGAGTTGTTCTACGAAAATCATCGCTTAGTCAAGCTGGGATAGCCTTGCCTTTCTTTTATTCTTTGTTGTTCTTTCCCAAGGGTACGTCGACTGGCAGTCTTCTGTTTCCACCTTGAAGAGAAAAGAAACTAGGCCCATTAATGATGAAAAGGGCATTGAGCCCAGCGTAAACTAACTGCCAAAGACTGGAACCAACTGAATATAAACTATATTGTTTTCATTTTAAGAGAAGTAAAAGCAATTCTTGCTAAAAGAAAAGAAACAAAGCTTCATAAGCCTGATTTTTGCCCATCCCTCCACAAAGTGGTGTCAGAACTGGGATCAGAGGAAATGGAAGCTTTCATTCTTAAACTAGTGGAGGACAATAAAAACTGTAATTGGTTTTGGAGAAATGTAGTGCCTTCTCCCAGCAGGAAAGGGAGACATTCCAAAGCGCCTCTCAGTTGTAGTCAAATCAAATAGATAAAGTTGCTCAGAGTAAAGATGCCCTCATTGATAGACTGGCCGACGTATTGGGCCAACAAAGAGGTCACAAGGCAGTGCCATTTGTGATCTTGCAGAAATATACTGCCAGGGAGGATCCTGATTTATTTTTTAAGAAATTCGAAAGAATTGCACAAGATGCTGCATGGCCTGCTGACAGGTAAGGGTCAGTATTTAGAGCCCTTACTCATCGGCGAGATGCAGACCATGTACAGGGCGGCAAACCCTAGGGGTCTCACTCCCAATGCAGACATAAAAAAAGTATCCTCCAGATTAGACAATGCGACGACTTTGACAGTTAAAAGAAACATGGAGAGAAACACCCTGAACCTTGTTTCATAGGGTGAAAGACCTACCAGACCAGTGGTTAAAGTCAGAAATAATGAGTAAAGAGGAAATATTTAAAAAAAATAAACCTGGAACAATTTTTAAACTCTTTAAAAATGCCAGTCCTGCTATGGATTAAACAGCGCAGCAATTTGACTTAAACATCAGACGCAGAAATTGTGTCGGCCTTTAATCAAGTTCAGGAAATTAGGTCTGCGAAAGAGGAGCTTAATACCAAGGGAAGAACAACTAGTCTGGTGCAAGAGGGCTTGAACCACCCTTGTTAAGGCCCTTAATAAGGCAAATAAAAGAGTTGTTCCACAACATTCCAGAGCCAAGTTTTAAATGTGGAAACTGAGGACGCATTACAAGATTTTGTCCTCAAAGCGACAAAGAACTAATGGAGATAGGGGTCACCAAGAAAGTTGTGTGTGTTGGTGAACAAGACGCATCGAAGTTTCACTAGTAACTAAAAGTGAACGGCCAGTCAGTGAAAGCAATCCAGGACACCGGCTGACAGCCGTCTGTACTGAATCTCGAGGTAACAGGGGTGGATTTAGGCTCTTTTGAAGTAAATATTAAGATAGCACTGTGTCCATGGGGAACAGAGAGAATATCTCCTCATCAAAGCAGGGATACACAGTAAGGAGAAACAACCTACTCCATTTAAGGTAGGGTTGGTTCCTCAGTTGCCAAATTACTTATTTGAGGAAAAGATTATCCAGAATTTAGGAACCTCTTACAAGCGTGATTGGGGAAAAATAGCTTGTGGCGAAAAGAAAATTGGAAGATCTCCTCATAAAAGAGAGGAAGAGTAAAAAAAGTGTGCGGGAAGGCAAAATATGGGGGGACTCTGACAACTCTGGTCTTAACTATTACAGACATTTGGGAAACTGACAGAAGTTTCCCAGCCGCTCAGAGGGAGGAATCTCTCTTACAAGAAGCATGGGTTAAAGAAAATGGGGATTACACTGAGGTAAGCGCTTATTTTTCTTTTTAAAGGGTCAGAAAAGGGGGAGGGAGTGGAAAGAGTTCCCCAACTTTTCTGAGAAAAAGGTACGTTTCTGGCACATAGTCAGTTACTGGCTGGCCATTTTTGGATAGCGAAACAGAGAAAGCAATTCTAACAATGTGCTTTTGGCAACGTAGGGGAAAATTCTGGGTGCTCTGAAGGGGGGGAGGAGGCGGAGGGGGAGTAAATGTCTCTAATGCCAAGTCCTTGCTTTAGGAATGGGGGGGTGTAGTAGCGGAGGGTCTGATGTCTTGAATCATTATCACAGTATTTCATGTATATGTATTGCCTTTGCTTGCTGCTGAGTGCACACTCATGGTAATGTTTTTGAAAACTTTAAATAAAGTTTATAAAAAAAAAAATCTGCTTTTGGACAGGAATCTTTGCTCAAACAGACAATATTGCCCAAAGTGTGAGGTTTGTCAAAAGCATAGTATTTATCAATCCCTGAGAACCCCATTGTACCCCATACCCATGACTGATAAGCCTTTCAAAAGAGTAGGGATGGATCTTATAGGCTCAGAAGGGGACATAGATTTGTTCTCGTCATATTAGACTATGCTAACCGATACCCAGAGGCTGTTTCCGTTAAGCAACCAAACACTGTCCAAATTTGCCATGCTTTGGTTTGTGTATCCTTCTGGGTGGGATTTCCCTAAGAAATCTTAACAGATAAGGGAACCCCCATTGCATCACAGCTGATGGCTCAAATATGCTCCCAGTTAGGAATATAGCAGATCTGCACCTCCGCCTATTATCCTCAGACAGATGGGCTGGTAGCAAAATAAAACTGTAGCCTTAAGAAATTATTAGGTGTAGAAGCTAGGGAATGGGACCAAATGCTAGCTCCAACTTTATACACTATATAATGACAGGAACAAAAGACAACAGGACACTCTTCCTTCGGGTTACTTTTTGGGGCGAAAACCCAGGACCCTTATTGATATTGCCAAGGAGACCTGGGAAAATGAGTCAGATACTACTAAACCTTTTATAAAGTATGTTAGCCAATCGCAAACAGGTTTAGGCAAGATAATGGAAATTGTGCACCAGAATCCAGAAAAACAGCAAGAACAAAAACCCTTAATAACAGATAAGTAAAGCTAAGGGTCTTTCAGTCAGGGGATTTGGCAATATTGCTTCTACCAACCTCAGAGAACAAAATGTTAAGCCAGTGGCAGCGGCCATAAATAGTCCTTGATAGGGTTACTCCAATAACCTACTGAATAGAGATAAATAGTGTCCTTAAAGAAACACAGATATACCATGTTAACCTCTTAAAGAAGTGTAAAGTGCCTAATCTAACCTTATGTGAAAGGAACATTTTGTGTCAAAATGACCCCGAAATGGGGTATATCGATGACCAGTTAGGAGTGGTGAAGAAATGGGAACAGATGAAAGCCTTGAAACTATCCCAAAATCTTCTCTCTAACTCCAGGTCCTACAGACACAATACAACAGGACACAACATGACTTCATCATTGAGCCTAGCAAAATACTGAGACTAAAGCTGTATCAGATACCTGAAGCCAGAAGGTCAACAATTATCCTGACCCCGCCGAGCAGGCTCTACAGAGTGAGGTGTGCAGAATCTAGAGACATCCGGCGGAGCCCTTCCCGGAAAAATCAGAGCTCTGGGGGTGCATGCAGCCGCCGACAGAGGCCTGCTGGAGGGTGTTCAAAATAATGACCGAGGTGGTAGAGCGGGTGAGAGACAGACAACATATTGCAGATGAATTTGCCAAGTACTATACTGCACTATACGCCCCATCTTCCAAGGTCTCTTTAGAGGCAGCGCAGGAGTTCCTCCACGGTTTTAACATGCTTAGATTGGCGACTGCCGATAGAGACCTCTTGGAACAAGATCTCACGAATGGTGAGATTTCCCGAGCCATCCGAGCACTAAATGCCGGGATAGCCATGGGCCCTAATGGCCTTCCCATCAAACTGTATAAGCTCACCACAGCTAAGGTCACCCCCTACCTCAGCAATATGTTTCAGGAAAGTCATGAGAGTGGGACACTACAAGCCAATCAGCGATTAGCTATAATTGTAGTCATTCACAAACCAGGTAAACCGCCAGAGCTCTGCTCTTTTTACAGGCCAATCTTGTTGCTTAATGCGGAAGTCAAGATTTTGGCCAAACCTTTAGCCACTAGACTGTCCCTGATTATTAATACATTGATACACCCAGATCTATCAGGCTTCATGCCAAATAGAAACACAGCACTCAACCTAAGGCGTCTATATGGCATACTGCGCCGCGCAACCACAATACAGGAAGACACAGTGGTAGTCTCCTTAGATGCCCGAATGGCATTCGATATTATTGAATAACCTTTCATGTTTGCAGTTTTGAAGAAACATGGATTTGGGCCGAAATTTCTTTCCTGGATCCGCTTCCTATATAAGGATCCCTTGGCACAAGTAGCAGTAAATGAAGGGCTGTCAGCCGCCTTCCAGTTGTGGAGGGGCAAGAGACAGGCCCCCTCTCTCCGTTAATATTCGCCCTTGTGTTAGAGCCCCTGGCAGTCTGGATACGGGGAGATCCTTTAATTCGGGGGATTAAATGGACGGAAGACTGGGAGGACAGGATCTCCCTCTATGCAGACAACATCCTACTTTATGTGGCGAGCCCATACACCACACTTCATAGAATACTGCATATCTTCGAACTCTATCGTGGGACAAGTCTTTGATTTATATACTTAGTGGGACAGACGTGCGGCATCCCCGACATTGCGAGGCCAGGGTAGTCACAGAGGGATTTTGATATCTAGGACTGTTTATAACTAGGGACCCACAGACTTTTCATGAGCGCAATCTGGAACCCCCGCTACAGAGACTGAGAAGTGATGTCCAACAGTGGCGGGCCTTACCCCTGTCCATGTTAGGGAAGGCGGCGCTGTTTAAGATGCTAAGCACTGCCGCGCTTCCTCTACATCTTGCAAATGCTCCATTTCTGGTACCCAATACTTATTTTAAGGCGATAGAGACACTTACTCTGACACTCTTGTTGAATGGCGGTACCCCTAGGATATCATTAATAGAGCTGTCTCAGAGCTGGTATGATGGGGGTATATCGCTCCCTGCTCTACAACACTATTATAGGGCCGCCCAACTGGTGGTGATTGACCACTGGATCTACTTTCCCCACAAAGACCCAGCCTATAGAATAGATCATCGAAATATGCAGCTGGGGGGATACCTTAGAGCGCTCTATGGGGAGAGTCGTGGCATTTTGTGTCCTAACCCGACAGCAACGACGGTGCGACTTTGGCATTCCGCAACGGCGGCGCTAGGATGGCGTGGTAGAATTAACCAGGTGACCCCACTGTAGGACACTGTGTAACTGGACAGGCTGGCCAAAGGCTAGGGCTTTAAGAAATGGGACTTAATAGGTATCTCGCAGGTCAAAGACCTATGGGCAGGCAGAGCGGTGAAATCCTTCGCAGGAAATATCAATTGGCCCCTACAGAGTCATACTGATATCATCAAATTAGGCATGCCCTCGGGAGAGTAATACCAAAGGGGATAAAGTTACCGGAGGCTGGAGGACAGGTTACTAGACGAATTCATGCATAGATGTGCCATTTCCTTGATTTATTGTAAAATAATGAACAACTCCCAAGACCCTCTGCTACGCCTCCGAGATAGGTGGGGGGAAGACTTGGGACAACTTGATGATGATGAGTGGCAGGAGGCGCTGGCGTCCCCAGGGAGGTGGCCACACACTCTCGATTCCGATTGGTGCAATTGAAGTCCTGCACCGAAATTGGTTGAGATGGGGAGGGCTGAGTCGCCGGGATGCCCGAGAGGGTGCTGACTGGAAAGTACATTTTTTCATCTAGTGTGGGAGTGCCCAGTGCTCCAACCCTATTGGAAAGTGGTGGCAACAAGTATGATGCATATATGTGAGGGTGACATGGAGATTTCACCAAAGTGGTGTTTGTTAAATGTATGGGAAGCAACTGATCTCTCAGCAGCTGATAAACTATGGGTCACCCTTGGTTTCACTATAGCCAAACAAAATACAGATACCTCTGCACAGACACTGCAGGACTGGGAATATGACAGGGATTTGTGCATGCAAGCGGAGAAGGTGGTTTATGAGGGAAGAGGGTGTCCGCATAAATGGATGAAGGTGTGGGGTCGATGGAATGAGAATAGGGGAATGCTGTGCACACCTGTTGGGAGATTTGATTCGAAAGGTGTGTAGCAATAGAAGCAAGTATTAGCCCTTCGAGGAAAGATAGTGAGCAGGGAGTAGCGCCTGGGACATCAAATAATACCTGTAGAGGCTCTTTGTCATTGTTGTGTCGTAATGCTACACATGCTGGTGGTGGCTATCATTACTGTAATGTGTTTATTTTACATTGCAATAAAAAAAGATGTGAAAAAGAAATTTAAGACCCCAAAATGGAAGGATGGCCAAAAGCACACTGCCGCAAAACTTGAAAAAGCAGAAAAGAATAAAATCAAACACCAATGATCATCAGGTTTGCTCTAAAATAAACCAAAGTAAAAAACCTCTAAGAAAGGAACATGAATTGAAATGGCTTACTGGCACCCAATCCGAAATGCCAATTTAACTTAGAACAAAGCTAGTCTGAATACATTAGACAATAGAGCAGCAAATGCATTCTACTTCTTTAAGGAAATTTAGTCACATCTGTGTAGATCCCCCAAGTGATGGGCTGGTTGTCAAAGACATTATACAGAGGATATAATGCTGAAACTTACTTTTGCACTCCTTTGCTTGTGAGGGATGTGAATACATACAAAATTATTTCAAAATTGTTCCTGAAAGTAAAGATAGTTTGAAGATATTCGTGAATAGGCTGTCCACCCCTTCTTGTTTTAGCTTCCATTCATTTCCATGCAACTGTTATAATGATGATTCATTGGTCTTCCAAAGTCTCATTTTGAGCATTGCTTTCAAGTGTCCACTGCCTCATTGTTCTACAAACTAAATTGTGTTGGGAAATATGCACTTGATATTTAATAGCCACGAGAGGTGTGGTTTAAGGCACAACCCAATTCTTAAACAAGTCAAACTAATCAAACTGCTTCCTTTGCCCCATCTAAAAATCATAAAAGCAAAGGGAATGCCATCTCATGAGGTGCAGTCCAGTGACCTAGAAATCCTGTCAAAATTCAGTGCAGTCTGCACAGAGCACCTGAAGATACTGGGGTTTCAGTCCAACCATGAATGTAAAGTTTATTTCTGCCACACAAGGATAAGAAATAATACACAATTTGTTGTGTATCACCTCGGAACCCAAGAACCTCGGACCACCCAAGTACATCATCTGCGGCATCCCTCAAGACTCGTCCCTCAGCCCAATGCTGTTCAACACCTACATGACCCTCTTGGCCAACATCATCAGAACCCATAATTAAACATCATATCCTATGCAGATGACACCAGGCTCATCATCTCCCTCCCAGAAGATCTCACCACCACAAGAGCCAAATTCTGCAGGTGTTTGATGAGCGTCGTTGATTGGATGAGAAACAACTGCCTGACACTCAACACAGACAAAACCAAAGTGAAGAACTGAGACCCTCACCCACATCCACAGACCATGCTCTTAACTTCGGCATCATCCTGGACAGCAAACTCACCATGAAAACCCAGATCAATGCTGTCTCATCCACCTGCTTCCTCACTCTTCGCATACTGTGGAAAATCTTCAGGTGGCTCCTCATCAACACCAGATGATCCGTCACTCAAGCCCGAATCACCAGCCGCCTGGACTATGGCAACGCACTCTACGCAGGAATCACCACTCACCTCATGAAGAGAGTGGAAACCAGACAGAATTCAGCAGCCAGGCCCATCCTCAACCTCCCCAAACCGACCTACATCACCCCTCACCTCAAGAAACGTCACTGGCCCCCCATACAGAAGAGTGGTCAATTCAAGATGCTAATCCACACCTACAAAGACCTGCAAAACCAAGGGTCAGCCTATATCATCCACCATTTGAACTTCCCCAACCCTCCAGACACCTGCGCACTACCTCCCTATCCTTCACGCACACCCCCCACATCCACCATAGCAACTGTGGAGGATGCTTCTACTCCTACCACCTGGTTAAATCCTAGAACAATCTCCCCCTTCACCTCCGGATCTTCACCTCTCTCCTAGAAATCCAGAAAGCACTCAAGACCTGGCTGTTCGACTGAACCCACCTGAAGCAGATAGACCCTCAGCGCCTGGATACCCTCACAGGTGATTAGCCATGCTCTATAAATCCTGTTTGTCTATAACTGCAAAGTAACCATCCAGTAAGCCTCTCTTGAACTATGATACCCATGTTTAAAAAAAACTAATCATGCAGCTCATAGGTACAGGCTGCATGGGTCTCTTCAGGGCTTCACTACTTGTGGGACCAGCAAGAGGGGCTTAATTGTAAGCTTTTAGTGACAGGGAGGAGTTCACCTCATTACTCATCTTCCAGTCATGTGTGCCACTTAGATTCATGAAGTGTTACACACCAATGGCAGCACTGTTGTTGTAGGGTGCAGGCACAGAGGTTTTTATACACTTATGAAGGGCTCAAAAACCATCAGTCTATGTATGAATGGCCCCACAGCAAATATCAAAATGTCATAATATTCACAGAACCTGTGCATGAAGATAGAGGATAAAACATTGAAGCCACAGTGCATTCTATGGCAATTCCAGTCCTGAGCCCCCCTGTCACAAAATACAGACTGCTACATTTACTGCTTTCAAAAGGGGAAAAGGAAATGGCTTCTTGTACTCCTAGAGAAATAGGATCATTCTGTACTTCAGCCAGTGGCGGCCGGTAAGTACAGCTCAGGAGGGGTGGGGAGCGCACACACACGCACACTCTTACACCCATGCATTCACATGCAGACACACGCACACACCCATTCACAATACTCACTCACACATATATATATAAATTCACACACGCATGCACAAAACCGTCAATTAAAAACACAATAATTAACCGCTGCAGTTCTCGGGGAGGGACACCTCTGAGATGCCAGGAGTATTGGGACTTCTGCCTCCCCTCATTGGCTGACCTTAGGGCAGCCAATGAGGGGAGGCAGCAGTCCCTCCCTTGTCACAGACAGGGATGGGGTCAGTGAGACTGCGGACTCCACCCCACTCTGTGACGAGGTGTCAGTGACAAAACACTCGGCCTTGGGCACTTCAGGGCTTAAAACTGAAGCCCACAGAAGCTGTGAAATGCTCAGCCCAGCAAAGCTCAGCTCAGGCAGTTAGGCGCTTGCACACTTAGTGCATGTCTAGCTCCTGGCTGCCTGACTTGAAAATAAATAGTTTCTGTCAGGCTGAACTTTGCTCAGTCTGACAGACACTCTTTATGTCCAAAAGGTGTGGGAGTGAGGCCCCTCTGTCCTTATGGACGGGCAGATGCTGACTACAGCCCTCCGTATTCCATCTCCTAATGAGATATAAAAAGCTATTACAAGTATAAGAATGTATCAATGTTATTAATAGCTGTAAATTCTGAAATAAATTCTGGCCCACAGTACAGAGGTCTACACAGATTTTCTAGATGAGCATGTCTAGCTACAAGACTATCCTTAATCTGGTGCTAAATGAGCCCAACCATTAGGGTCAAACACATGGGTGACAGCACATTTTGCTTCACTTTTGAGCTAAAGTCTTAGAGCCATATATACAAACACATTTTCCCATAGACACAGACTGGGTAAAAAACTTCGATACATCTGGCCCTTAGGATGAGGAGCTCTCTCTTGGAAGTTTGAAAAAGATTCTGAACAAGATACACCAACACAAGAACATATGTGGATATAGATAAGAGGCTGCTTTAATTTCTTTATTTTATATAGGTATGCTAACTTGTATAGGAGCCAAATGTCAGACAGAAGGTCTAGAAGGGGCAATTCATCTTCAATAAGAGAGGGTCCTTGTCTTTCCAGAAATTCTGTACTCGTTGAAAATCCTTAAACAGAACTTCAGTAGTGATATCTGTACTGGATCAGTCAGCAATGGATGCACAACCGGCTCAAGCTAATCTGCAAAAAAGTGCCTGAACCACTAATGTAAGCCAAATCTAGTCACCTCCAGTCAGCGGCGTTGAGGACTTTTAGTTGGTTGTGAAACAGCCATTGAGGCCTAAAGTTCAAGAAGAATCTGACTGTGCGAGCAGAGACTTCCACCAATTTGAGTTTGTGCTTTTAAGATAAATGGATACATCATGTACAGACTGTACAGATTTCAACCAATCCATCTTCTCATCCAGATGGCTAGACTCCTTCAACCAGAGCTTTGAGCTGGAACGCTGTAAGATTCCTAGCTATTTTGTGCCTGATTTAAAGGCAACTTGAAGTAACACATTTTACATAAAAATTATCTCTAAACAAAGTGGTAAGAAAAAACAAAATCAAGAAGAGGAAGCCCATGTTTTTTTAACGACAGTGCCTGGTCACTGCCTAAAACTTCCCACTGTGATGCTTAGAGGGCGGGTGCATACATCCAATACACCCCCCGCTACAGAGATCATGTCTTTACTCTTCGCCTACTCCTCAAACTATTCTTCTTCAATGGTTACCATATTTGCTCATTTTTGACTCTGACATAACGGTCTACGTATGGATAAGGGATCCCACTCTGGATGGAATCTGCAATGACAATTTAAATAAAACTGATCCGACTTTAGATACCTGACAGACAATTTGTAAATTCCCCACTTATATCACAACAACGTCAGAGGACTGTGGCTTCTAATGCCATGTGCAGATTCAAATAGATTTTTTTTAGTTTAGAGCAGCTTTGCCAGATCGATACTGTAGGTTTGGATCATCCAAGCTCTGGTTCTGCAGCTGTTCTGTAACTACTCTTACCAGGGTAGTTGTCCCTTTCACACTGCTCAGGCTGACTGGCATTGAAGCTTCCGAGTCCTGGTTGGTCACTTTTACTCGCCCACTCCTGGTAACGGGACACAAACAATGTCACATAGAAAAAATAAAGATTGAGTTAAACTTGCAGAATGTGAATCACATGGAGTGTGCGTTGGGTGTGGTTGAGAGTGTGTCTGTCAGACGTGTATATCAGTCTGAGTTTATAAAGTCAGGAATGTGTCTGTTTTATGAGTCTGTGTCAGCAGTGTGAGTCTTTCAAGACTGCCAAAGTCACCCCAATATATGCATTTATATTAAATGAAAACAAACTATGGCTGGAAAATTAACAAGATGCCTTGTTATCTGTGTTAGGCTTGACTTACATAAATGAAACTTTAAACAAGCATTGGCATAGTCAATAGGTCTCGCCTTTGGGACCTTATAAGTGTTTTGCCAGAGCTATTGGCTTTGCCAATGGGTTTAAGCTATGTTGTAGAGTAGTGCAGCTGCTGTACAGCATGTTGAAAAGTTATAATAAAGTGCTGCAGGTAAGGGCACGACGTGGTTACTAATAAAAGCAGACACAAAATAACCTATATTATAACACATATTAAGCAGGGGTAGTGTGGGCTGATTGTAAGGGGAAATACTGGAATCTGTATGTAGGCAAAGGGGGAAGAGGGGCTGAGGGTGAGGGGGAAATACTGGAGTCTTGTATGGAGGCAAAGGGGGAGAAGCAGGAAAGAGCAAGAAGCAAAATAAAGTGAGGTTCTTTTTTTACTAAGCGTTGCGCTGCACAATATTGTGTTGCACCTGTGGCTATAAAAGTGGTGCATGAATCAACGTAAGTGCTTTGTGTCGTTTTGTACAAGAACTCGTACAAAAAATATTAATAAATAACCCCATATTTGTTCATAAACTGAAAAGAACTGTCCCATTAAAAGTGTGAAATATATGCAAAGTGCTGGTACTGCCCCGTTAAAAGTGTAGAATATAATCGGAGACGTGCTGGCGCTGTCCCAGTAGAAGCATAGAATATATGATGAGAAACGCTGGCTCCGAACACTTTAGCAGACCCCCCGGAGAGGTTCATTGAAAGAACAGCAGCTCTGCTCTCTCTGCACAGAACATGTGACCTTCCCTCCCGCTCTCCGTAGGGACCATCTCGAACCGGCACCTACCAGGGGTCACTGGTGGAAGGTCACAGAAACGAGTTCGGAGCACAGCAGTTTGACCCTGTGTGAAGACATATTGGCCTTTGGTGATGGGAGGCACACAGGGAGTGGCTGCCGTCCTCTGGGTAGAGAAAGCAGGGTGACCTCGGCGAAGTGGGGCTGTGTGTCCATTTCCTGTTCCGAGGGAGGAGGTGGGAAGCCTGCTTAGAATGTGAGAAGGGCTGGTGCTGCTTCAAGTACAGCAGCTGTGATCAGACGTGTGTGTGTACCAGCGTGTGACATGACAGCAGCCTTCCTCCGAAGTACGGAGCCGTTGAACAGCAGGAAGGTAAAGGGTGACGTTAGGTTCCATGCCCATCCGATCCTTGCCCTCGATGCTGATCCTACCAACACGTTTCACGGCCTCTGTGACAGGCCGCTCTGCCCACACCCATGCAAACCACCTCCGACCTCCTTCGCATCTCTCACTGCACAAACACCCCTCGTACCGCCCGCCCCGTGGCAGGGCTGTTAAGTGCCACCGTAAGCCCCGCTGTTATTTACAGGAATTATAGTAATTCCTGTGACTGGCCTGGTGGAGAATGCGGGGGCAGCGTCTAGCGGGTGATTTGCCAATATTAACATAACGATTTAAAAGAGCCGTAGCCTTATGGAACGGCATGAAGGCGCCCTGAAATGCTACCTCTGTGCCTTAAAATCAGAAGATGAATAGCATGTTCCTAAACAAGCAAATTACTTGAAATTAAAACGTGCTACCTTCAAGTTGCTAAAAGGATGGCGGATGCTCCACATCTACAAAGCTGTGGCTGGTAACCTCTTTCTACCGTGAGGTTACTTAACACCATTTACCACGCTTGGCTGCCACATCATAAAGCTTCCTGTGTTTTTGCTGGCGCTGTTCTTCTCTTGTAAACGTGGCCGTGGAATGTCTCGAAAGGATAACCTTTGGAGGCATTGGGAATTTTTTATTATTTTGCTGAATTTATTTAATTTCTTTATTTCCGGGGGAAACTGAAGATCTGCCAGAGATCACAATGCATACCTGTACCAACGACGCAGGGACTCTACCTTGGTTACCCAGTTTCAGGGCAGGCTCCTCTGCCTCTTCCGCCGTGGAAGGAGGTTCTCCGTGCCAAGCCAGACATCGGCAACTATACAACTCGTTGCGTATATAATTCTTGTAATGCACCGTTAAATGGTTTGAATCCGTGTCGTGTTCGCACCCGTAGGTCTAAGTACCAATGCAATCCTTTCACATTCCCCATAGTGCGGTGAACTGCCTTTTATGGACACCACATTGGAGGGGTCAGCAGACACCCCCCACACACGGGGACAGCACGATTCTACCTCTTAATCCTTCTGCTTCCCCTGGAATGCACGCTCCCCGCTTTATGGAGCAGTGCATTCCAAAGGTGGAGCAGTGCCATCTGGTGGTCAAAATATCTGACTCTTTTGCGGATGTATCTTAAAAATAAAAACAGCATGAAATTCCTGCCGTCAACACAACACGTCCAGTGGTCCACACCGCGGGGAAAACCACGTGCATTATCGTTGGTGTTAGTTTAAACAGAAACAGTGGAGCAGTGGCAACTGGTGGCCTTAATGCCTCCTGGCACCATAGAGGATTGCCGAATGTTATGTGCACCAATGTTAGTACGCAAGTAAGCAGCACCAAGTTTGTCGGGGGTGGGGCAACCTTATTTGTGACTGGTTGGAACAACGTTTTTCACCCCTCCCCCCTCGTTCACTCATCTAAGCGCTCCACAGTAATATGCCACAAAGCCAGCCTTCGTGCAATTGAGCATCATTGATGTTTGATAACGTAAACGAAGCGCTTTCTACTATGAGCCGGCATTTACTATATAGAAAAAACTTCTTCAAATAAACTACCACGAGGCCACATTCCTAGCAATATTTTCTCCCCCACTGCCGGATAACATAAACCGATGGGATTCCTACCAAGAGCTGCAATACTAAATGTAGAACATCTTACTACCGCATCCGTATCCATACAGCTTTTTATAACCAGCTACGCGATGACTTCCTTCCGATTCTATTTTCTCTCTCCCCTGTCTGAGCGTCGATGCACTCTGGGTACTTCATGTGCCTAAACGTGCGAATACCCGCCCTGTGGGCCGCATCCAAAGGGGGATCAGGCGGTGGCGGCGGCATCCTAACTTATCGCCGCATGGCCGGAAAAAAAGCCAGCGAGTGGTGCGCGCGCGCACTGCAAAGAATTTAAGGAATGCAGCAGGCACAGTGCGGGGCTGCTGCTCGCTCCCTAGGCCAGGGGAGAGAGAAGGCGGGACATGCACCCGCCTTTGGCCAATTGCGTGCTGTCTTTCTTAGAAAGACGCACGCAAAGGCCAATAGCGTGCGAGCAAAAAAAAAGTTGGAGGTCCTTACTAGAAGCCTCGCAGCGCATGCGCGCTTGCTCAGGCGAGACCTAAAAAAAAGGGTGTTAACGCATTTAAATCAGCTTCCGTGGTGAACATAACCAAAAGGCTTAAGAGTACACATTTAGACTTTGAAGCCATCTGCAGAAACTTATTTACCTCTAAACAACACCAATAAAACGACAAAGTGTCTGGAGTAAAGTGAGAAAATTGAATACTTTGTAGCTGTGTTGAGAAAGGAGACAGCTAGGCTCCAGTAAGAGGAAATTAGCATAGCTCTAAACAGTGCGATAGTCGATGTGACCGACATATGTGGATATTGTTGGCATGTAAATATAAAGTGATTTCCCCCAAATCTATGTATGGGAACCTTTACTCAACCCTTGGAAACTACTTCAAACTATATCCTAACAGACTCCATTTCGTAAGTAAAACAAATCCCAAATAACAAATTAAATAAAAAGCCATGTTACTAAGGCAACAAATACCCAGAGGACAGACTAACCAAAAGGGATTGCAGAATGAAAACACACTAATAAACAAGCTTCACTCATTAAAGTTGGGAAAAAATGCCCGCTTGCATCGAGATACAGAAAAGCATCCTCTGGAATAAAATAAGGTCATATTTCGCCCTACTCACTCAGAATACTTTTATTTTTTTATTTTTTTATTATTTCAAAAACCTTTATTGTAAGATTTTACGGTACATCTGTGTAAGTATAACGCAAATCAAATGTCGTATTGTCATACATTTCGGTAACACTTTCCCGTAACAATATATGCACAGTATGAATAGTCTCCCCCCCACCCAAATAACTATGACACCAGTCATAAAACAATAAGTTGCAGTCCGGTTGCTAGTAAAGTATTATAGTGGCATATTGTACAGTTCAACACACTTTCCAATATATAGTAGCTTGTAACGATATGCATTACAGAGACATCACAGACATCGCTAAGGCCTAGAACAGCGATGATAGCTCCCCCACTCTGGTTATAAGAGTGAGGTCGTTTTGCAGCTGGTTATTCGATTTTTCCCCCCCCGAGTTTCTTTCTCAGTGCAGTACTAGTGCTCATTCAACTCCCCTGGTGGGGTCTGGGATCGAGTCATAGGTCTGGCTTCGTTCTCCGTTGTTTGGTCTGTACTTGCCTGGTCCCTCTCTTGGTTCCCTTCCTGCTCAAGAAGAAAGGAGGTGAGCGGACCCCAGATATTTTTAGGGCGGGATTTAATAGGCAATAGTTCTGCATAATGATGCATGTGATCCTGCCATGTAGTCATAGTGTGTATCCAGTCTTTAAACTTGGGAGCCCGACCCCTTCCCCATTTGCACGCTACCTGCCCTTTCGCTAACAGTAAACCCATTGCCAAGAACTTCTTGTGTGCTGTATTTATCCCCTGGGATAAACCCAACAGGGCCACGATGGGGCATGGATTCAGCTGGACATTCACCATGGTCGACAGTCCTTCAAAGGTCTGTGTCCAGTAAGCGGCTACCTGGGGGCAGCTCCACGCTAAGTGTAGGAAATCCGCTCCTTCCCTCCCGCATCGCGCACATTGGTCATTGTCCCTGAGGAGGAATCTATGTAGTTTAGCCGGGGTATGATATAAACGATGCAAGAACTTAAAATGAATGAGGCGTAGCCTGCTATTCCCTGTAATTGCTGCTGTCTGCGTGCAACTGCTTTCCCATTGTTCATCAGTCAGCGGGGTACTTAGGTCTTTATCCCATTCCTGTCTGGCCCGAAGAGTATAGGTGGGTGGTGCATTTTGTATATGTTTGTACAAAAGGGATATGACATGACGAGGGGCCGCTCCCTGTAGCAAGGCATGCAGAGGTGCAAGTATATCTGGTTCTTCGGGAAAAGCAGGGGTTGCTGCCTTCACACTTTGCCGGAGCCGAGTGTATATAAATGTGTCCATCGTCGTGGGTATGCGTGCTCCAAAAAATAGATCCTTGGAGCGGAATTGCCCACCTGCATAAAGGTCTCCCCAGGTGTGGTAACCTAGACTTGCCAACTTCTTCCGGCATATCCCCTCATAAGTAACTTGTAGTAAGGGATTACGTACCAGGGGCATCCTAGGTGAGTACAACATGGGGCTCTCTAGCTTGCGAGCGATCTGTCGCCACGCTACAATGGTACAGTCTACTGTGGACGGGTCGCGCCCCGCTCCTTCACTGTTGTAAAGAGATAGCTTGCCGGGGGCGTCAGATTCATATATCCATCTTCCACCGCCAAGTGAGGCATAAAGGGTGGCGGATGGAACCAATATGCTGCAAAGTGGGCCTGTGCGCAGTAATAATAAAATTCAAAATTGGGGACATCATACCCTCCCTGATGATATGGTAGCATCATCGTGTTCAGGTTGAGCCGTGGCTGTTTCCCGCCCCATATAAGCCTCGTTATTTGAGTTCTTAATGTACTAAAGAAAAATCTCCCCGGGTGATATGGTATATTAATAAAGAGGTATAACAATTTGGGCAGCAGTACCATTTTGGTAAGAGAGATCCTCCCTGCCATGGAGAGGGAAGCTGTAACCACTTGGTGATGGTGTCAGTTATCTTATCTATGGCTGTGCCATAGTTAAGTCTCATCAGGTTGTCCCTATTCCTTGTGAGACGTATGCCCAGGTATGTCAGCTCGTCAGTTTCCCAGACTAGTGGGTAATCTAATTGATGTGGCGGGGTATTATCTGTAAGGGGAATATTGCAGATTTAGACCAATTTATTTGTATTCCGGATATGGCACCAAATTTGGTGATCTCCCGTAGTACCGGATTGAGATTGTCATGAGGCTTTTTGATGTACAATGTCATATCGTCTGCATATAGAGAGATAAGCAGTTGTCTAGTCGGGTAGATCAGTGCCTTGTCTTTGTGATGTTGTCGAAGTTTTGCAGCTAAGGGTTCTATAGCTAAAGCAAATAAGATTGGGGATAATGGGCAGCCCTGTCGTGTTCCTCTGCAAATAGTAAAGGTGGGGGACTTGGCGCCATTCAGGAGCACTGACGCTATCGGTTGGCTATAGAGCAGTTGTACCCAGCAGAGAAAAGTAGGGGGCATCCCCATGTGCCTCAAAGTGCCCAGCAAGTAGTCCCACTCTAAAGAATCGAACGCCTTGGTGGCGTCAAGGAATACCGCCACCGCCGAGCAGTTCGGGTCTATGTCTTGTAGTACAGCGGCCAGGGTTCTAAGGTTATGCGATGTGGCTCTGTTGGGGATGAATCCTGCTAGGTCAGGTAGTACGAGTCGTTCCATCAGCAGATTAAGTCGGGTCCCCAGAACCTTTGCTAATATTTTAGTATCGCTGTTTAATAGGGAGAGGGGCCGGTACGAGTTGCAGCAGAGTGGAGATTTATCAGGCTTTAACAATGACGTTATAAGGGCCTCGCGCATAGTTCTGGGTAAACAGCCCTCCTCTAATGCAACATAGAACACCTCCTTCAGGATGGGAGCTAAAAGTGAAGCATATGTTTTATAGAATTCTATCGGTAGCCCATCAGATCCCGGGGCCCGTCCCGACTTCATCTGCATTATGGCTTCAGTAATTTCGTCCAGTTCTAATTCTAAGTTCAAGAATTCCCGCTGGGTATCTCCCAGCCAGGCCAGTGCAGTGTCTTCAAAATAAGTCGGCAAATCTAATGGCGTGCCTCTTTGGGAAGAGTAGAGGGTGCTATAGAATTCTCTAAACGTATTCAGTTGATCTGGAAGATTCCGATGTGTATTACCTTGTGCATCTTGTATCTCCGTTATGTAGTTGGAGAACCTGGGGGTCTGGTCGCATTTGCCAGAGCCTTCCCTGGGCGGTCTCCTTCGCCATAAACCCGTGCCATGTGTGGTTTGCCCCTAAATTTACTCTCCCTCTCTGCAATTATCTCATAGTCAGTGAGCTTGTCTCGTATATTGGCCCTAATTGCATTGTCTTCGGGACTGGTATCGAGATCACCTTCCAATTTCTTGAGTTCCCCTTCCAATTTATGCAGATCATTACGAAGCGTTTTAAGGATACCCCTCCCTTGGATATACACCAACCCCGAGCCGTGACTTTGAATGCCTCCCATACTGTCGTGATGCTAGAAACTGACTTCACATTGCGCTAAAAAAATCCTGAATGTCTTGTTCTATTTCAGCCTTGAACACAGTGTCCTGAAGGTGCAATGGGTTGAGGCGCCAGTTGTTGTACGGAGAGTGATTAAGGGGGCATGCAGTTCCGCCACCACAGGGGAATGGTCTGAATACGTGCGGGCCAGATTTGTTACGGGTCCCAACCAGTGAGACATTCCTACTGACACAATCAGGTAATCTAGCCTAGCCCAGGTTGCATGGACCGCTGAGTAATGTGTACCCTCCCGCTGCGTTGGGTGTTTGTACCGCCAAGAGTCGAGTAGGTAGTTGGTGTCTATGATGTCTGTCAGTGTTCTTTGCGTGTTCGTAAAGTGCATTGGGGAAACTCGGGACCTGTCCATTCGGGGCTGTATTGTTGTGTTGAAATCTCCCCCCCATATGACGTAGGTAGTACCAATCGCCTGAATTTTACTCCGTAACAGGAGAAGAGCATGAGGATCGTCAGTATTAGGGCCATAGTAGTTGGCGAATGTCACGTCATAGGAGTGAAGTCTTCCCCATACTAGGCAGTACCTTCCACTAGCATCAGTTTCCGACCCACTGAAGGCGAACGCCGTCCCTCTCTTAATTAGAATGGCTACACCTCGGGAATACCCAGAATATGACGCAAAACAGCGGTGTGAGGCCCATCTCGAAGCAAACTGGGGTGTAGCTCCAGGGTGCAGGTGCGTTTCCTGTAATAAAGCGACTGTGATGTGATGCCTATCTAGATAACCTAGTATCTGCCTTTTTTTCCTAGGGTTATTCAGACCCCGTACATTCCATGATGTCACCTTAAAATTATTAAGATCCCTTGTGTTGTCTAACATTCCTACGTCTGTAAAAATCTGTACTTAACCGCATGTTGTAATCTATATTCAACCGGACATGATGCCTTTCTGCAACAGTATAACATCCTCCCTCCACCCACACCGGCTTCCCCAACTTGCCGGGCATTTGTTCCCCACCCACCCCGAAAACACCCATTACACAACAATTATTTTCCCTCTTTAGTGGAAAATCGGGGGTTCGCCCTCGTAGGAACATCACTAGGGGCCCACGACCCGCCCTCTTCCCTCCTTACTTGCACCCACCTATTCGAGGTGGGACGGAGGTAAGTGGCCGAGCAGGACATCATACAAAATATTAGTTATGTCCATACGTCACCAATGCAGATTAGTTCTTCAGAGTCAGCTCATTAGGGATAGTCCCGAACATACCACTGCATGTTATGCGCTTCAATCTGGGTTCAACAGAGGTGATTGAGATCTGGAGCGCCCCCGAGCTCCCGCTTCCGTGGATGCTGCACGGCGGTTTTGTTTGAGGTAATCCTCAGCCTGTTGCGGGTTCTGGAAGTAGTGTTGTCTCCCACGGTGTGTTATCTTCAATTTCGCCGGATACATCATGGCGTAAGGGATCTCCTGCGTCTGGAGCTTTTTCTTAACAGCCGCAAACTTTCGCCTGGCGTCCTGCACTGATTGAGTAAAGTCCGGGAAAAAAGACAGTGTAGTATTTTCATGATGAACTTGTTTTTTTCTCGCGCCAGGCGTAGGACCGCATCTCTGTCTCGATAGTTTAAAAACCGGACTATCACGGGTCGTGGTGGCGCCCCGGGGGCAGACGAGCCGCCAGGGACCTGTGTGCTCTCTCCACCGTGAGGTGCGCTGAGAAGGAGCCTCTGCCGAACAACTCCACGACCAGCTTCTCAATGAAGTCTTCCATACGTCCCGTATTAGTTGATTCTGCCAGGCCAAGGATGCGCAAGTTGTTTCTTCTGGAACGGGCCTCCAAATCTTCGTTCTTGTCAGCAATGATCTTGAGCAGCCTATCCATCTGCGATATTTGGTTCCTACTTGCGGTGGCGCCGTCCTCTAATTCAGACACTCTGGTTTCTGCTTCCTTAAGGCGTTGCTCGTGTTGGTCCAGTTTCGTAACCACCGAGTCTATCCGCACGTTCATCGTGTCAATTTTAGCGTCTATGGATGTGAGGCTTTGCTTCATGCCAAGTAGGAGCGCCCTCCAGTCTTCCTCTGGCGTGTCTGTGGCATCCGATTCTGTATGCTCCGCCGAGTTGGGCGTAGGTGTTTTGCGCGTTGCAAAAGGGATTTTGGATTGTTTGGCGTCGGTGCGTCCCATGATGTAGGAGGTCGAGCAAAGCAGGAGCGCGGCGCAAGAACTCACGAGGCACCCTCCATGGTCTAGCTTCGATTGCACCCCCAAAGTAGCTTCCAGGAGTGTCCTCCGCGTGTAGACCTCGGCCAAGAATGCCAGCAGCACGGTGAGCGGAAGTGATGTTCTTGGCTCTTAACCAGTACAGGCTGCGGTCAGCACCTCATCCTGGCCCACCCTGAGGACGCCACACACTGTGTCGGTACAACGCCCCCACTGGGGCCTGCTTTTGGTAATATGCAGCTATTAGACAAATCCCTTGTACCACCGGTGCCACAGGGAGCACCAGGAACACGTCAATCAGCCAGTGGGACTGCCGGATAGCAGGCGGTGATTCGCGAGGCGTACGTTGTCTATAGGGGGATCGACGGCGCCAGTCTCCACTCACAGCGAGCACCGCCGACGAGCGCCCCAGCCTAGGTGCCCCGAGGCCGCCGCCCGATAGATGTCTGCAACGTGGTGTTGGCCGGGTGCAGCAATTGTATGTTGTGTGCACTGGTTCTGCAGCACGAGGAGCGGCCAAGCAGTCTCTCTATGAGTTTACAGTCTACGAGCGATGTGGCCTCTGAAATTCAAAATGGCGGCAACCTCTCGCAGCGGTAATGGCCGAATAAAGGCTCCAGCACCTTAGTCAGGTCTGCGGAGTACACATTAAAGGTGGCAGGCAGGGGCGCTCAAGGGCGACGTCAATCCCGACTGCACTTATTTCCTCCGACCCCCCGCAGCCTCCCGCGTCTGTATACAGCCGGTGGTTGCTCCCTCCGGTATTTGGCTGATCCCAATAATACGGCGTTATTTCAGCATATCCTGCATGGGGTACTATTCATTCCGTAGTAGCGCGAGTGTAGTTGCACCCCCATTAGCTGTCTCTCACCTCGCCCAGCGGCTCTCGTGTTTCAGCGGCGGCGAACAGCAGCAGCCCGCCATCCAACTCTCCACCTTCTGGGCCTACTCAGCCACGGCTTTTCCCAACTGCCCTGGCCGCTCGCCTGCTTCCGGTCCGGACCTCAGCAGCCCGCGCCCAGTCTCGGCGGTCGCTGCGCCCGCCGCAATCCGGGTCCGTTGTGCACCAAAGGTATCGCTGGCCTAGGCAGTGAAGCGGGTCTTTTATGGTGAGGTCGGATGTGTGTTTTTGTTGTTCAGGATGGGGTTGGAGGATATTTCCCCGCTCGGCAGGGCTGGAGCCTCACAGGTGTGCGGCCATCTTGGTCGCGCGCCACCTAGCGATCTACTCACTCAGAATACTTCACATCATCTTCTCAGACACCTTATTCTCGGAAACACAAAGCCTGCCTTCATGTCCTCTAATTTGCATAGTATGGTTTTTGCCTTTATATAGCTCTTTCTACCCAACTGGACACCTGTATACCACAAACACATGCTAAACGTCTTCGCTGTGCTTTTGCTAACATGCAGTTTATGAAATGCATAAAGCTGCTGCTTCATGCAGAAGAGATCAAATACAGCGAACCTGCAGTTTGGTAAAGGGAGTGCAAGTATATTTTGCCATTTAAAAAACATGAGTGAGTGTATCGTAGACAAAGGGAAAATCTTATTGCCATTAATGGACTGGAAGATGGGGTGGCATGATTTAACGGGGCGGCTACCATATTAAAGTATCTAGACTGGACGGTGTTTCACAAAGTACTAATTTGCGAAAACATTACAAAACATTTGTTTTCTGACAAGTTTTATCTCAGATGTCCTCCGCGCACACATATTCTAGTCTATGCGTTGGTGCTGCATTTCCCATTGCAACCCTAAGAGGCTTCTGGAACTAATGCATGCTCTGGGGCGCTACACCCAGGCTCCCCTCGCTCCTCAGTCCCCTCACCTTTGGGTGTAAGGCACCAGCTGCAGGTACCACAGCACCCGCTTAGTGCTCTGCACCTCTGGCCCGCCCTGGGCCATGCCCCCGAAGAGCACCTCCAGGAAACGCAACGGCTCCAAGGGCACCAGGGCAGCCTGCACCAGGGCAGCCTGTATAAGGGCAGGGGCCCCGACCAGGCCAAGAACCTGCTCAGCCATCGGCCCTGCGCGGCCATCGGCCCTGCACGGTCACCGCGCGTCATCATGGGCTCCATGGCAAGCGGGGTCACGCAGGAGTCAAGGCAAGTGACAAGAACAGTCTTCACTCCGCCCACTCAGGCGCCATACTGAATCACTTAATCTCCCCGTGCCTACCAAACATGAACTGCAAAGAACTAACAGGTCTTTTCCTGGTCCGTTCTGACCGTGTCTGCTGGTGTCCCAATGAAGAGGCGGGGTCATAGAGTGCTATTCGCCCAACCCTTGTGAAGTCAGGGCAGCCACCGCTGGTAATAAGCAATGCACTTCTGACTAGAGGCTCATAGTAAATGGCGCGGGTGGCGGGAAGGGAAGGGAAGGAGAGAAGTTGTGGACATGGAATAAATGGCGCAACATGCAAAAATATGAGCCATGTCTAAAGAAAAAAATGGTGTCTCGATAAAACCTGCTCTAAAAGTCGGTCAGCCTCTCCCCATAACCTGGTCTGACCACTCACTTGTTTCCATGACACTACAGGGTAAAGGCCCACCCTCAGACGCCCACTCTAAGCCCATTCTAAAATGCCCTTGGCAAAAGCTAGATGTAAATCATTTCCAAGACCACCTCCTCAACCAGATGCCTCAACTGACTGGGAATAATGAAGTCGCAAACAGCCTTCTACTTGATTGGCTTACACACTCCTTTGACAAATGCATCCCTGCCAAATACAGCTAAACTTGTAGAACACAGACTAGTCCGTGGTTTAATGAGACGCTGACCCGGGCGAGAAAAAACTGCAAGGCACTAGAGCGAGCATGGAGACGACACTATGACCCCGCCCTCTAAACACAATACCACTCTGCCATCAATGACTATCACAAATCCATCCGTAAATCAAGAGCGGATTACTTTGCAGAAAAAAATCAAAAATAGCAGCAACCTGGCTAAAAGCATTTTCATTCTGCTAAAAGACCCTAAAACCCTGGCACGGGCAAATGAATCTACCATCACCTCGAACTTGCCTCCTTTTTTGCTAAGAAGGTCGAGGACATCTATAAAACCTTCCTTCCCCCTCACTATCGATAACGTAGGTCCCAAGGTCCCCACTAGTTCCGTTGGCCCCTCACTATTCTCTTTGCCAGTACTATCCCAGGAAGTACTGACAACCCTCTGTAATAAAATTAAATCTGGATCCCCAGCAGACCCACTTAAACTGGATCAGTTCCAGAAATTTCTACCCCAGCTTCTGCCTATCCTCGGAGAACTGATAAACCTGTCCTTGTCCTCTACAGAAGTACCCGTTGTATGGAAGCACGCTAAGGTGATCCCATTGCTAAAAAAAAAACGGCCCTAGATGACTCCAAGCCGGAGAATTTCCGCCCCATCTCACTCCTACCTTTTGTAGCTAAAATCACTGAGTCTTACATCCATTCTATTCTAACCATATTCATAGAAGCCAATGAATTTCTGGACCCCTCGCAGAATGGCTTCAGACCCAGTCATAGCACCGAATCTGCCCTATCGGCAGTCACCGAACACCTACGGAGTTCCCCGGACGAGGGCAATACCTCTGCTCTGATCCTCCTCGACCGGAGCGCTGCATTTGACACTGCATCGCATCAGATTCTTTTTCAGTGCTTACAAGAGATAGGTATCAGAGGGACCGCTTTAAACTGGTTCTCATCATTTTTAGCTGAAAGATCCTTCCAAGTGATCTCCCCTCCCTACAGCTCTCAGATACATTCCGTGGGCCACAGGGTTCAGCTTTGAGCCAATCTCCTTATTCCTTACATCCCTAACCGCTTGTTGCGTTCCTCAGACCAACACCTAGCATGTGTCCCCCGTGTCAGAAGAGCACAGGCCGAAGGCCGGTCGTTCTGTGCTCTTGTACCTCCTTTCTGGAATGCCCTCCTTGGTACCATCAGAAGCATCCAGAACCATGGGTCTTTCCAGAAGTCAATAAAGACCTGTCTTTTTCCAGGATAAGCCCTCCACCTGAGTCCTAGACACTTTAAACGTCTCTCTGTCTGGTCATTTTGGAATCAGTGCTGGGATGCCCCGTTGCTGGGGCAGTCATGGGCTCTACAAATCATGTAACATAACATAAATAAACAAAGAAGTAAGGGGACACATCACAGGGGCAGTCTCTAGGGGAGGGAACAACACATCCAAACGCGGGACAAAAAACAACGTTTCACCAATTAAAAGAATTTAGAAAGGCACGGGAAACAATGAATTATAAGCAGTGGGGGTTGTGAAACCCCACAGAGTTGATACAGCATGTCTCAAAGAACCTAAAAAAAAGCAGGTAGATTAAAATGCACCTGATTTTGAGATGATGGTGTTTGTCACCAATCAAGATTTCCCATTTGGCAATCAGAGCCAGGTGTTCATGGTTTTATGAGGGTAGCTCTGGACAGGTAAGCAGGGAATATGATCTCTGATGTGTCATTACATTTATCCTGGAGTCCGATCTGATATGAGGCTCTCTTTATTTTAGGATTGGTGCCCATAACAAAAGAATCAAGTGGAAAATGTGTAAGCAATTAACCTTGAGAAACAGATTGACAATAGGATAGTCATCTGTGAAGTATCACTAACTGCAAACAGAAAATGCAGTTTAAATATTTCATAGTAGGCATAAAAGGTGCGCATCAGCATGACGTTATCATTTATTTGATAGCACACAGAGTAGCAAAATCAAGTTTGGTGCACTACTAGCATGAAAGTGGAAAGCTTTCAGTAGCACAAATACTTGCAAAGTTCAAATTTAGGTTCAAAATTAACAGGACTGTGGAGACACATTTAGGAGCACAGCAATGAGAAGAACTCTTAGCATGCCGATATGCACACCTAACAGCCAAAAGACTTAAATACTCATCTAGCCTAATCCAATATATGAGTGCCTTTCTTTAAGCAATGATGGTGGCTAAACCAAACAAATGGCCTAGGGGGTCTGATTCAAATTCCCTCTGTGTATGTTTTGATGTTGATGACTTAAGCTTATGCATAAGGATAAAGTGGTTTATTACTGGGTCAAAAATGAATGGAGAATATATATATAAATGTTTGATAAAGGGTGCCACCGTTTAAAAGGCAAACATTACACAAAAAAGTCAAGGTTCTTACAGCTACGATTAACTCTTTTACTGCACTTTGGCTGTATACACATGCCCTAATTTCCAACAGAAAATATTAATGCAATGGAAGCTACGTGTAAAAGGGCCTGGTGAAATATACTCCATAATTATCTGAAATTCTTAAATGGGCTGTAAAGAAAGCAGATTCCCCCAAGGAACCTAATCTTCAATGCTACACTTCAACAAGCATTGGCATAGCCAATAGGTCTCGCTTTTGGGACCTTCTAAGTATTTAGTTATGCAGCACAATATTCTTGGTGCAACAACAACTGTTGCATGGCTAAACACTTAAATAGTCCCAAAGGCGAGACCTATTGGCTATGCCAATGCTTGTTTAATTCTGCAAGAAACTGAAGATCTTGCTTTTCACCCAGCCCAGACCCTCGCTCAGCCCACACAGCTCCTGCTGCAGCCCCAGGATAACCTTTCGGGTGAGGTGTGTATAATAAAAATACACATAACATATCATAACGATCTTAATCATTAGCTTGTCATCACAACTCAAGACTATTGTATTCAACATAAGATTTCCTCTGTTACCAACTCAGGCAACTATGCATTAAGTATCAGCTTTCCCACAAGTTAACAATCAGAAATACAGCCATAAAATTTCAAAATATACAAAATTTCAGTTGGCAAAACAAAATATAATCCAGGGATTCTCAGTGCAAATCTTCCAATCCAGGGTTTATCAGAAGAGCGAACATACACCAAAACACTTATGTACTATGTTTATCAATGACATTCCATATAACTAAATCTCTCTCTACAGGCTTCAACCTGTAATAACAATCCACTGTTAAACACCTATTCGCCTTAATACCCTTTTCAACACAAATACACCAGAGCTCCTACATTTGTCATAACTTTTCATAAGAAACATTAGCTCTATAGCCTTGATCATTGTCTTGCCACCATAACCAACTGCAGCCTGCTGTGTTGAGCCTAAGCTTTCTCACAAGAAAAAAAAGGTGATAAATAAGCACTCTTTCAGTGAAAGCACACAATTTCTGCCCAATCAAACAGCATATAGTTACCAAAGGGAAGCAATATGAGTAGTAGCCTGTCACTCAGTAGAGCTTCTGGAAGTTATTTTTCAGTTGCTCACATAAGATAAGTTAAAAACTGTTCTGTCAAACTAGACCTAAAAATGCAATGGCTCGTCGTGGCGCAAATGTGTACAAAACAATTTCATAATGTTCTCAAGTGTCAACGTAGCCCACTGTGTCAGGTTGCTTGGGATATCCAGCTTACATGGGTAAAATATCATTGTTTGATTTCATGCTTTATTGTTTAAACATACATTTTGTATCAACATGTGATTGAATCTCTTAAAGTATTAAAGCATGCATCTAGGCAGAAAAACACATTATTTTGACTACATTCCTCCTTTGCAGATGTCAAGCAAAAATTGCAGTAATACAATAAAATATAAGATGATGGGTTTATACAGTCAATGGAGGAAAGCCAACTGTCTGCATGGCATTATTAATACTTTATAGACAGACATGTTAACTATTGCAGTAGTTGCGTATCCTTATCCAAGCCCCAATGGGATAAGAATAATAGGCAACAAAGTGAAGAGAGTACAAATATTTAACCACATGCTCTTCTTCAGTGTCAACAATATCAGGAGGCAGTGGTCCCTGGTCTTTCAAAAGCAATCACTATTCCAATTTATTAACCACAATTTTATCTTAGTAGAGAGTGTGCTTTGGTTTAACAGAAAGTGTGCGCAATAACTAAGCAGGGCTTCTTTCCCAATTCCACAAATAGAAAGATTTGTGGAGAGGAATTCTCTTTAAGCATGAAAACTTTTGATGGGAACAACAAATTTAGCCTATACCTCAACACAGCTGAAGCCTACCAGAGAGTGAGGACACAAAACAGAGCAAAATGTACTTCCTAAAGAAAAGAATTAGGAGCCATATGTTAACATGCATTGGCAAAGCAAATAGGTAATGACTGAGACGTAATGGCTTTGTCAATGGTTTTTATGTCATGTCATTCCAGAAGCTGTGTAGCACGAATAAATAAGAAAAAAAAAGTCTATGATTCGGACACCGTTTTTCCGCTTTTTATTTGCAGATCAAAGTTGGATCATTAAATAGAAAAAGAAAACAATGCAAATGTTTTTTTCAAAAATCACAAGTGGGGAAGCAACACAGCACAGATGGGGAGGCAATACAGGAGTGGCGAGGAGAATCAATGGTTGACAGGAGGAGGGAATGGGTGGGAGAAGCAACATGAAGAACGGGTAAAGCGCCGGTGCCGCGATTGCTGCAAAAGTAAAGAAATAGAAAAAAACATCTATTTCTTTACTTTTGCTACAATCGCGGCACCCACGCTTTACTTTTAAAATTAAAAGTAAAGCGCGGGTGCCGCGATTACAGCAAAAGTAAAGAAATAGATGTTTTTTTCTATTTCTTTACTTTTGCAGCAATCGCGGCACCAGCGCTTTACTCATGGTTAAAGGTAAAGCGCCGGTGCCGCCATTGCTGCAAAAGTAAAGAAATAGAAAAAAACATCTATTTCTTTACTTTTGCTACAATCGCGGCACCCGCGCTTTACTTTTAAAATTAAAAGTAAAGCGCGGGTGCCACGATTATAGCAAAAGTAAAGAAATAGCTGTTTTTTTCTATTTCTTTTCTTTTGCAGCAATCGTGGCACCGGCGCTTTACTCATGGTTAAAGGTAAAGCGCCTGTGCCGCGATTGCTGCAAAAGTAAAGAAATCGAAAAAAACATCTATTTCTTTACTTTTGCTACAATCGCGGCACCCGCGCTTTACTTTTAAAATTAAAAGTAAAGCGCGGGTGCCGCGATTATGCGAAAGTAAAACAAAACAAGCACGCAAAGGAAAAAAAAAAGTGACGCGGCCGCGAAAGTTAAACAAAACAAGCACGCGAGTGGTGCGAAAGCTGGCGGCTGCGCACGTGCATGCGCGCTTAATCGCAAGCGCTCGGCCAGCAAAAGCGTGGGGTAGCACTTTTAAAATCCCACTACTAAATGTCTCACAGGGCAGCGCATGCGCTGGCTCAGGCGAGACCTAAAAACGGGCCTCAGTATCCATGTATTTGATTTACGTAGTGCAAATGTAGCTACAAAGCAAGGACAGTGAGGAGAAGTGGGCATCGAGGGGTCAGAGGATGGGGACTGCAGTGCAGATATAGGGACTCTGCTCCCCGTTCTTAAACAGTTCACCATTGGTGCGGTTTTATTACAAGGCTTTGTTGCTCAAAGGGATAGGTCCTCAGCACTTTCCAAAAATGGAGCTGGGGTAAGGCGCAGCAGGGTAGAAGGTTTTCTTTTTGAGATAGCCTAAGCTCTAAGTGAGTGCAGGGGGGGGGGAGCAATGTTATGTTATTGCTATGTATAGAGCGCACATGCACCAATGGTTTCTTGGTCCTTTCAACAATATTTCTTCAAGTGAAACACAAAAAGATATTTTTCTTAACTTAGGCCCATTTAAAAATAAAAAAAAAAAGCCTAGTTTTGAACAATTTGAGAAATGTCCCAAAGTCCTACTCGTGCCTTATTATATCTGGTAGGGCATTCCAAGTGGTGGGAGCCACTACTGAATAACTCCAACCACTTAATCTTTCTTTGGGAAATTTTGAAGCAACAAGGCAATTTGCATGGTACAAATTTGGGAGCTGTTCCATTCATGATTTTTCCTTTTTTTTAAAGGAAATTGTATTAAATTTCATAATTTTATAGAATAATAGAACATATGACAGGCCGGTATCACGGTACAGAACAAGTTTTTGACACAGCCACTTCGTGTTACTTTTTATTCTAGACTACAGTGTGCCATCCACTTCCCCCATACCTTATCATATTTTTTGGGACATCCCCATGGTTTTGTAGGTCTCGCCTACGCAGCGCGCATGCGCTGCTTAGGAGGGCCTTTAGCCGTCGCTCTGCTCATTTTCAAGCACACACTCGTGGTTGTGGCGGCATCCACCTTGCGGGAGCGAGCAGCGGCGCGCCACAAGCAAAGAGTGCAGTGCTTGAAAATGAGCAGACTGCTCTCCCAAGCGCGCGCACTCACGCACCACTCCCGTCCTCATAGTAGTGGTACGCTTGTGTTTTAATGTTTTTTTTTTTTGTTTACCGAAGTCGACTGTATATGTAAACCATCTTGCCATACCCCCGAAGCTTTTCGATACTGAATTAAAACGAGTGCACATTTACCAGAAATAACCGGACTCTAGATGTGGTTTACTGATCTTTTAATTTTGAGAGCTAAAAAACCTAACGTTTTCACATATTTCCTTTACCCCCGTGGTGTTTGGTTTTACTTTAACAAGCCATTTCCAGCGCGTTTTCTGAAGACCATTTCCTAGCCCCCTCCACCTTTCGTGCATTGCGTAGCTTCCTGTGCTTTGTGAGGTGGCACTTGTTTTTCCGAGCGCTGCTACCTGACCCTTTTCGCTGCCTATCCTATTGTTTTCCTATTAACTAGGTGAAGTGGTGGATGTCCCCGTAGGTGCGTGTAAATGCTTTACTTGCAGATCTGTGTGTTAAAGCAGCCATTTGCCTCTTAGTTGGGGGAAATATTGCTAAAGACTGAGACCTTGTATGTTGTGGTATTGACAGTTTGAATTCGGTTCTCCTATTGCTTTAACAACTATTATGGCCTGCATATCGCCACTGGGTTACTAAACTGCAGATTTTTCTTTATGTTTTGGTATGACACTGGAGTTTTCTCGCCGCCACTTTATTAAAGTAATGTGCGTGATTATGTTTACCATTTTTGGGGATGTGGTCTTACTGGTTTCTAAATTGGTGGTTTGCCCCCGAATTTGAGTTTGTCTAATGAGTGTGCATTACATGGCGTATGGTTTCTCAGTGTGGTTGCGTGCTTTGAAAATACATGTTTGTCAAATGGGCTACAAAAATGCTGTGGTAACAAGCATTTGGGTACTTGACGATCCATGAATGTTAGGATGGAAACATTTATTATTGGTAATAAAACCATCACCAAGGTGTTTTAATAGGGGCGAAAAGCTTAAATTCTCTCAAATTGTTAGACATGCATTCTGATGTTTTGCAGCGGTAAAAAAAATCTACTTTTGCTTTATTTGCTGCGAATGTGAATGTTTCTCCTTGTTTTGTAATATTTGCAGCTTCTTAATGCTATGCTATTATTTGCTGTTATTTGGCACAAAACTATATATCATTGAGCGTGCGCATGCACACACACACACACACACACACACAAAGATGCAAGCAAACATGCACACACTAAGCATTCCACACATTTCCTTTAAAATACCTCCGAGAGTGTCCCGATTCTTTCCCTCTTTCTCTCACTTTTCTCTCACACAAAAAGACGCACACATGAGCAGGCAAGCACACAGTCGTAAGCAAACACTCACACAAAGTCTCAAGTGGGATTAAAGCCATTTTAAACTCCTTACCTCCCCTGGCTATCTTAATTGCCGTTGTCACTGGGCTGCGTTGATTCCTGTGTTTGCACAAATGCACACGATAGTGTCAATGTGATTAACAGTGCAGGGCTTGGATGGATCCTGCTCTGTCAAACACAGTATGATGGTGAACACTGGACATTATGCAAATGAGCCCACGCTGAATAGTTCAGCTGGGGCTCAGTTCAGGGCCACAGAAGTGCCTTGGCTGTCAGAGACAGGGTCCACTCTGACAGCCTCGTGCTCACCAGCACTTGCAGCCAGTGAGCCTTCCTTTCATGAGTACAGGTACTCTCCTCAGAGTGATAAAAATAAGAAGTGCCGGTACTCAGAGCCTGTGAGTACCGGCCCATTTAAAGCATTGGTCAGCAGAGACTTAGTGTCTTTTTCTCCAATTATTCCGTTTATTGGTCCGAAGAGTCCATACTTGGGTGTCTTAAGAAAATGAACAAGCATTGGCATAGCCAATAGGTCTCGCCTTTGGGACCTTATAAGTGTTTGGTTATTCAGCACAATATCCTTGGTGCAACAACATCAACTGTTGCATGGCTAAACACTTATAAGGTCCCAAAGGCGAGACCTATTGGCTATGCCAATGCTTGTTTAATTGGTTGTTTGAGTTTCGCACACCAGTCCATTGCCTACCTTCAGCTCGCTAGTGTCGAAGGTTTAGGGGAGCGCCAGCATCTGACGTCGTCACGCTTGGCTAGCACTGTCCTATTTCCAAGTAGTGTGCGATCTCCCTTCATCCAGCATAGACCACCACAACACCAAGTAGGGCTATGCTTGGGGAGGGCTCCACAGCGTCTCCCAGCAATCAAGGAAACTCCACAAAAACCCTTCACCAATATCCCTAAATGATAGGACAGTCCCATGTGACGTGGTAAAAATGGGCTCTGTACTTTGGCAGCGATTACATGCCAGCGTGGCCAGCTTGTTAGCCCGCCATTAGCGTAGCGGTGTGAGATAGGTAGCTAGCTGAATTGGATTAGCTGCATTTTGGTTGACATGCATGCATCCCTTCAGTCCGGTTCGTCAAAAGGGCCCACTCACTGTTCCCATTTGACCTTTGTGTCCTGGAAAGAGCTAGGGAAGTTGTTAATTAGGAATTTATATATCCAGGAGATGCATCCCCTTGATATGGGACCCATAATAATTTGTGCCTCGAGTAGGCTGTATTCTGGAGCAGATTCCAGGAGTGTGAAATAGGGTAGAGTGCATGCTGCACATGTAAATATTGTTAGAATTGAGATTTATGTAAGGAGAATTCACTTTGAAGATTGCCAGAAGCTTTTAGTTGTGATCCCTGCCATATGTCGCACTGTCGTGTAGTTCCTATAAGACCTATATAGGATCTGCGCGTTTAGACAACATACACTGCAGGACTAGTGTCTAGACTGATTCCAGACACCCCCACCGGGTATGTTAGCCTGTGTACCAGCTAGCTCGCAATGCCACTATAACCTCCTCTTACCAAAGAGAAAATAGTTCTTGGCAACTATCGAACATGACAACCCTGATCCCTCAGGACCGTGGAAACAGTAACTTACTTTTCGCTAAGTCACTCGTGCTCACTTGTTCTCAGAGAGATACACAGAATAAACGGTTGGGACGCTTTTCAATAAGCATTTATTGAACAGTTGTTATTCATGCGTAAAATAAATGTACTGAAATCACCAGTAGACAGTAGCATAGATAAATGAGTAGCAGCACTAAGAAAGTAAACAGATGGTAGGTTTCTACCATTTTGCTAAAATCACAACTACAGGCAAGTATATGAAATACATGGCAATAAAATGCGTACTCTTACGATGCACCCTAACTAGATGTACCTAAGTTTACCTAGGATGTGAGTAGGTGTAAAGCCAAGAATCCCTCTAGGATAAAGCCAACCCCATTACCTGATGTGAGACTGCAGGACCCCGTTCTGGTCTCGAGCTGAACACCCTGCAAGGGATGTCAGACCACTGCGAGCTGGAGTATCTGCATGCAGGAACACCAGCGTATTGCGTCAGTGTCGGCCATGAAAGTCCTGATCTCCTCTGTCTATCTCAGCAAAATGTGATGTATATATACCCTAAGGTATCCCCAGGGGTTCTACCTTGCTGTGCCAGTGTCGGACTTAGGATGCCGTCAGGAATGAACTTTATACACAGCTATTCTGCAGGAGATGGTGGTCCTGCTGTGTTCCAAGAAACAAAGAATCCTCATGCATAATTTATGAGGCCAGTGGTCAGGGAAAGCCCTGCGTACTGTGTATAGTATTGTAACTAGGCAAAAGGTCAGTCCCTCAAATCCGTTATGTATGTAGTATAGGAGAGAATGTAGGTGAAGGGTTATGATGTTACCTGGACCTATATTGGGGTACCTATATGAAATATAACACCCACTCCTCATCCGACTGGACGACATAACTAAATTCTAGCGTACTAGTAAGGCGCCTAGAGGTACGCAACAAATAATAAAAACATTTTTAAGAGAAGTTAAAAAGCGTTAAAAAACCCTTTAAAAGTGTTCTACAAAAATCATTCAAGTAGTGGCTCTAAAGTGTCAGTTTATATAGTCCGAACAACTACAACATCTGAAAGCCATGCAGGTCAAAAGGTTTCAATTTGGAATTTCATAAAAAGGTAAAAAGCCAAATCTTGCCAGCGTGCGACATGCCAAATGTTTATGTGTCCTTGCTGATAGACGCAACATTGCTGCTGTCTGCATACGCAGCTGATGATCCCTGTAACAACTCACAAAGAATGTCAATTGAGCACAGATGATCTTCCGTACTGCCTGCAGCAGATGCCGGGGCTGCCTGTGCCACATCCAAGGCCTGGGTGTTGGAGGAGCCGGTGTCCATACCAACAGGAGCAGAAACTACCTGTGGTGGCTCTAAGAATGCTGCCAACAACATGGGAATGCGCTGAGGACACTGCAGAACATGGGCCGTTATCGGGTCCAGTAAAGCATCAACGTCCGGTGGCGCAACAGATGGAAGTGTCAGGCAGAGGTCCAACACGCATTCTTCTCCGCAGAACAGGCATCAGAGAAAAGGTAGGACACAGTCCATCCAGACTGGTCTAAATGACAGGAACCAAGAGGCGCTCAGTTCCCGTAGGCAAGGTGTGCCCAGATGTTGTATCATGCGATCACGGTATTTGCGCTCCAGGAGTGCTGTTGCTATCTCCTTGGTGGCTGGGACGTCCATTGCATAGCAGAAAGGTAACAATCAGGATTCCTGCTATTAGAAACAGGATCAGCGGAAGCCCTCCAAAAATGCTTCCAAAGACAGAATGTATAAAGTTAGGTATAACTCCGAGGACCGTCTGAAAGGTGCTTAACATTCCTGAACCTATGGTCTTAAATAGGTGTACAATACCCGTCACATCAGACATGTTAAAGATACGACTCACCATTTCTGTGAAATGGAAGGGGCAGTTTGTATGTGAGGACCTTGCGGTCTGGAGATCAAAAGTCCCCTGGGCGGAGGTTAAGGGCACAGTTTGCTGTAAAAGCATGGCTTTCATTCTGCTCACAGTATCAAACCGTATAAAGGAAACATTTAGCGAAGGCCATAACGGCGCCTCCCTGACTGTATGTGTTGGTGGAAACAATACTTGCATACAGCAAGTAACCCTGGAGCTCACGGTGACTAGATATGCGATCCCTGGAAGCATCCCACAACAACCTTGATCATTCAGCATCAAATTACTCCCATTCGAGAGAAGCCTGAACACTGGATTAATCACAGCTGCCGGGGTACCTCTTAAATGACAGGACAAGTTCGCCACAGACCGATTACAAGCCCCGTGTAGCATAATATCCTGGCATATGAGAGATCCACTTAATGCGTTCTCGCACTTAGTTCCGCTTAGAAGCACTTCCAGATCCCCACTCCTGCATCGAAATCTGTATGGTAAATCCCAGGATACCTTGATGAATTCCTTACCCATTTTTACATATCTGCCTGCCTGTTGCTGTTCTAGGCAATACTGAAACTGGAAAGTTGCGACCGGTAATGTTATATGACCATGGATTAACCACTCTGTGGACGGTGACTCTGCCACAGTAAAGGATAACTTATCCAGCTTTTCAATACGCAGCATTGTATATTTTGCTCCCCTCTGTGCCGTTTTCATCTGTTTCTCTGTTAGATTGTACGCAGAAAACAAGGACGTACTGTTGATAAAACGCCAAGGCACATAACCGTCGCGCAATCACTGCAGCGTCCAGCTTAACAAAATAATAGAACGTAACTGTGACTGTCCGTGTTGCAATATGGACAAATCCTGTTCTAATACTTCAATAGCAGAAGATACACTGTTGCCTAGTGAATATATCCTGGATGTTAATGTAGTCATGCCATTGTCAACTAAGGCTAACGCCTTTTCTAGGTTAATTCTATTACTCTTAATCTCTCTGCTGCTTCTTGTTGTGAGATTTTCCAGATTTCGTTATAGACGGCATATAAAAAACGTTTTTGATGTGGTTTTCTGGGACCTAATAAAAAATCCCATAGGTCCACATCTTCTGTGAGTAAGGACAAGTGTTGTTTCACCTGGGGTAGTGTTGAGGTCTTTAGCCAATCGAGGCATAACTTCCCAACACTATATGATGTCACTACCACCGGATGTTCTCGTTGTACATATCGTGGGTCTGGCCTATGGATACTAAACTCTACAGTGGCACCCCTGAATCTTTCCTGACATCTGTTTGTGTCTGTGGGCCAAACCAACCATCCCTTCCAATTGGGGTCTGATCTATTGTATTGCGATATGTCATCCATCCTAGACCCTTTATCTGATGTAAAATTCCCCTCGGTGTTTAACAGTGTTGGAATTTGAGGCGTGTTCAAGTCCTTACTCTTGGCTAGTCCAAGACAGGAAGTCTGTTGCACAGTGTCATTCAAAAAAATCATCTGCTGTTGAATGAGGCATGCTCTGAATAGTGCTTCTGTTCCCCGGACTTGCCAGTCTCTAGAACCCCCAGATCGATTTTAAATCTACAGTGTCCATCCATAAGTCGAAACCCTGTTCAGACAGCTGGGTAATAAAGGAAGCAGAATAAATCTGTTTGGTGTTTAACATATTTTTCTGTGCAGATATAGGTGCAACCTTATAATAATACGAGGTCGGGTCAGAAGTGTTAACCCCTGAAAAATATGAGAACTTCTGTGCAAACGTTTTTGAACTACTTTTCGGTGGTGTAGGGCAATGTTCCCACTGGTGGTATGTGAAAACATTTCTAGGTTTGCTAGATTTATTCAAAAAATGATGACCATAATGTTCATAACAATACATTTTGTCAAAATCTGATGTGTCTTCTAACATTTCAGTGCTAGAAAATGCGGCAGATTGTTCTAAATCAGACAATAAGTTGTTAACAGTTTCAAAATCCCAATCATCAGAAAATGTACTGGAGGTAATAATATCGTTCAATGAAATTTTAAACAGATGTGGAATCTTTAAAAGCTTGGTCGGTCCAAATATATCATAATTTACTTTGTCCCACACTATACCATCCGTTATAGGAACTGCTGAAATGTTCACGAAGGACAAGTCTCTTTGTTCGCAATGAATGAAAAATTAGGTTTTAAAATTAAGTTTACTTTTGACGTTGAAGATAAGTTCCATTGATGAGCAAATGGAAAACAATTACTAATCCTATCCAAAAAAGAAAAAATAGTATACCAGTGATTATCCAAAGCTCTAGCCAAGGTGATATTAAATAAGTCTTTCTAAGAAAGTTAAGAGAGTCTTTGATCCGTTGTTTGCGAGAAATTTGGGCTGGCGTCATTTCAGGTTCACTTGAATCCAATGAAAAGGTATCAAAGTCGATGAAATAGCCAGATGCAGTTCGATCTATTTTTGGTAGCTCAGCAGGTTTTGTTAAACTAGTGGATTGCTCTTGTTGAGGCATGTTGATGTAGACATCCTTGTTAGGTTGAATTGAAATTTGTCTTTCATTCTGATTTGGAAAGTTTGTGTCAAGAGGAACTAGTTCCATTGAATTGTTATCGATTCGGTTGCTTTGTAAAGGTGACTCTTCAAATGTTATTAGTCTTTCTGTTTGAACTTCCTGTATTGTAGCGAGAGGAGGACGTCGGGTACTCAGGAGCCCACAAGGCCTACTATTCAGTATCGGCCACATAGTGTGGTTTGATCAGATCAACTGAGACAAATCTCTTTTCTTTTCCGGCAAGAGGCGGTAGAAGTACAGTTCTTGATCCTTCAACTGCCAGGACAGGTACAGGCTTTCGATAGGATGGCCTGAATTCTTTCTTGTCCACAATCTTTTCTCTGACCAGATCCCCAACTTTAGGAATCCAGGCAGGTCTTGCCGTGGCTGACTAGACTTCCCCATTGGTGGATTTCTTTGTCTTGACGTTACTTAAGGAGGCTCTGGATTCATTCAGATCCTGTAAAACAGCCAAACGTTTATTGATGTCAAACGGTTTTTTATCCGCCACTGTGCTTTCACAATCGAGATCAGGTACCCACATTCTTGTCCCAAACAGGACCTCATATGGAGTGGCACCTCCCAGAGAGCTTCTTGGCTGGTTATTAAGGGCCCGCTGGACCCCATATAGGTGACTAACCCAACTACCACCCGAGCCTAATACCCTAGCTGTTATAGATTGCTTTAAGTCCCGGTTTGTCCTCTCCACAACCGAATTTCCCTCGGGATGGTACGGAGAGGAGTACCGCAATGCTACACCCAAACTTCCCATGGCTTCCTTGTAAGCCCTAGAGCTGAACGCGGGGCCATGGTCAGAATGTAATGCGCCAACTGCTTATGTCCCTATGAAGACTCGCAAATCTTTTATAACAGTTCGAGCGTCAGCTGAGCGCTGAGGCCATACCCATAAGAATCTTGAACAGGAATCCACTGCAACCATGATATACTTGTAAGCCCCATCAGAATGTAAGGGGCCGCAGTGGTCCAGGTAAACGCACGCAAGTGGTCTGTCTGATTTTAACAAAGGTGTCTGCGCTGGGCGAACTATGGTGGACCCTTTTATCTGTTGACAGATATCACATTTTAAGACGAAGTCTTTCGTCTGCTTTGTTTTTGAACGAGTGATTGCAGCTACGGATGCAGTGCGTACTGCCCCTTTGCTGCTTCATCAGCCAATGAATTCCCATCAACGTGAACGCCATCACATTGATGACTCAGCGTGTGTATCACGTGAGCTCTTGGTAGTTCGTTCTTCAACTCTGCTACCTGTTCCCATAGTTTCCTGTTTGATTGTGCCACCTTTTGAATCTCTGAACCCATTTTGTCCCCAATAGTGGAGGTATTCGTTGTATGACTGGACACAGTAAAAGGAATCACACACTATCAGTGTGGGGAATTCTGGATCCGTATTTATCAGTGCCAGTAGTAGTGCTTTTAATTCTGCCAACTGAGCCGTGCAGTCTCTGAGAGACTGCGTTTTTTTGTACAGCTTGGATGGAACTTGCCGTCCTGCATCCTACCTTTTACAATAGCGCATGCTGCACTGTATTGTTGCCTACTTCCAATGGCCAATTGAGCAGATCCATCGGTGTAAATAATGTATTCATACTGATCTAGAGGCATTATTTAATTTGGTAGAGGATATTCTTGTTCGTATTGCAGGAATGCTTGTGTTTTTATACTAGGGTCATATCTGTATTCTACATCTGTTGCAGTGAGAGAATTAGCCCACTGTATCCATCTTGGATGTAATGCTTTCGCATTTGGGACACTTGCCTTTGTGGCAGCCTCTAAGGCCGGTACCGGGGTTACGACAATTATTCGTTTCCCCTGAGCCAGTGCTCTTTCTCTCACTACAGCAGTCTGTACTGCTGTCAGAATTTTTTCTGTGGGTGCAAAACACATTTCAGCGTTAGTGTACAAATGCGATCTATATACAATTGGTACTGTGTCGCCTTCATTGAAGGTTAAGTAAGTGTACCGTGATTGACCTGCAACTACGCGGATCACCAGGTTGCGTACGTTTACGCGTGTCTGTAAGTGTTTTGATGATATCATATCAGCTTGTAGGGAACAAAGTATATTTGTGTGTTCCTGTGTCCATTGCCTAACTGAAAAGTCTGGTCTTATCAGGTCGTAGAAAGGTTTTACTCTCTCTGCGTAATCCAAAATGTATGTTCTGCCAAAATTCAGAAATCCCAGTATGGACTGAAAATTTCCAATGATTTTGGAGGCTGTAGCAGCACGCGCTTTTCTAAAAAATGGGCTGCCAGGCTTTTGCCTTCACTTGAAAGCTCATATCCCAAACATAGGACATTGAGGTGGGCTATTTTTGATTTTTTTAAATTAAATTTGTAGCCCTGAGAGGCGAAACCCAAAATTATGGTTCTCACCCTGGTCAAGTGTTCCTCTAAGTCATCAACCGTCAGATAAATATCATCTACATAGGATAATGCTTCCTCATCCAAATTCTGTAGTAACTCTGTTACCCTCCTTGAGAATAACCCCGGGCTGTTATTATACCCTTGGGGGAGTCAACAAAATTGACGCTGGGACCCTAGCGCTGAGAAAGCTGTCAAATATCTACTTTCAGGCGCTATGTTTTGGCGAAAAAATCCATTTGAGATATCTAATGTTTTTTATTTTTTCCGCACAATGTTATTTATCAATGTTGCACTGTGTGCATTCTGAACTGCAAATGTTTTTGTGCATGAATTTTGGTGTCTATAATCTAAAACTAGACAATATGAATTGTTGGGTTTCATTACGGGAAACAAAGGATTATTCATTGATGAGGTGCATGGTTCAATTACACCTTGGTATTCAAGTTGATCTAAGATCTCCATTACCCGTTTTTTTAGCTTCCTGTTTTATGGGATACTGTCTTTGTGGAGTTGGGTTTGTTTTAATTGGAATTACGTGGTGGGGTGACTCCTCATGCCACCAAACGTGGTTGCGGTATAATGCTGGAGCAAGGGCTACCGCCCACTCCTGTGCATATGTATGTTTTAGGTGTACGGGGACTAGGTCGGAGAAAGCTGGAAAAATTACAGTTTCTCCCTTTGGGCATTCCATAACAATAGTAGGCGGCCAATCTATCTGCTAATAGGATGTCGTAGCCAGAAGTCAGGTTCTCCCAAAAGAGACCCTTCACTTGTCTGGGCTTGTCCCCCTCCATTTGGAGTGTTATTTCATGTAACTTGTGTGGGACACCCACCCTAGTATCAGGTGTTTCCACCGTGATATACTCACTCAACTCCGCTGTCACCAGAAATTCCATCAGGTTCCGGTGAGCTATTGTTACTTCTGCTGCAAAGTCTAGCATCGTCAGAGCCCATTCCCCGTTCAGAAGTTGAGTCCTCAGAATTCTGGGCATGTCTAACTTTGAGACCTGCTACCTTCTTCTTTTTATATTGAGGTTTTGCTTTGGGTTTTTCTTCTTTCTTTGAAGCGTACTCTGAAGTGTGTTGCCTGTCTCTAGGCTTTGTACGCTCTTCTTGTCTCTGTTCTGACCGTCCTTCCCTCTCGGAGTTTTTTGATGAACCCTGAAAGGAACGAGAGGAACGTGTATCAGTGTCCTGATACCTGTCAGGTTTTTTTAATGTTATCTCTATTCCTAAGATTATATCTCCTTTCTGGGGGCTCCTGTTGAGGAGCCCTTCCCCTTGAGTGAGATCTGTTCTATTGCTGTTTATTATTGTCGCATTTCTTCTTTGAATAAACCAGTGTTTGCTTCGCCTGTTCTTTATCTGTACCTCCCACTAGTTGAGGTTTTACAGGTCTAGCTCCCAGACTGTCTCTACCTAATTCCGCATAAGCAGTTTAAATTATTTTAGGTAGCTCTGTCTCCTGTTGTAATGGAGTGAAATCTCTCAGACGTTGGCGTATTGCCACTGATGCTGCTTCCCCTTTAATATTTGCTAATATTATCGCAGATACCTGGGCAAAGTTATTTAACAACTTCATCCCTAAGTTTATAGCAGGTTCTGCTCCATACTCGTTCTGTATTTGTCTTAATACATCTGGTATTACCGCTAAAGAAGGGATACCATGAGTCCTGGTATATATTGCAGCGAAAACTGTACCCCAAGAAGTACAATCTTCTATAGAGAAAGCTATCCTCATTGGCAAGCAATTCGTCAGTATTCTATGCTTTTCCTTAGGACCAGTGTGTGGAAACACTGCCTCCAGCTGTGTTATTTTTTGTGCTATCCAGAAGGGAATTTGTTCACGTTTAGTGGGCATTTTACCCATCACTGCATGCAGTGTTTGTGGTGTAATTTTGGTTGTATTATTTTGGACTGGTCCTGGTTGTGTAGCCGGTGTTGGCTGAAGTGTGAGTGTTCTCATCACAAACTGTGTCATGTTTCTGTAAAGTCTTATTAATTCTTTATGCTGTACTAGTAAGTCTCCTCCTGGCATTGTATCAATGTCAGGATGTGGTGTGTAGGCCGCTAGTACTGGCCATGTTGCTCCGTCTCGTCCGAGCGGACCGAGTCTTACTCTATTTCTTGTATGGGGAGGGCGCCTTTAAACCAGTAAAAATGTTCGTGGTAAGTGAGTGGAATTTCAATGTCCTCATATGGACTGTATTCGTTCAGTATGTCATCTTTGACATAGTAGTGACATGTTTTTGTCAAAGCATTTGCCTGCGGGAATCTAATCCATGAATAGAATACCTCTGTTCTAAATGATTCGTGTGCCTCAATCACGAAGGTCACTTGTCCACCCCTAATTGTAACACCATATGCTACTAGTTTTAGGGTAACGGCATTTCTAACGTTTTCTGCAATGTGTATTGCATCTGCATCATCTTCCTCTGCTGTGAAGTTTAGTGCATTCCCTTCATCTACGTCTCCCTGCTCAGTCATTATTTTTAGAAAGTAGAGCGTTTCAAGGGAACTGAGATAAGGTGTTATGCACAATTAGGAACACTGTATCCTTCAAGCTTGATTAAACCAACAGCCAATACATAGGAATTTTCCTACTCGGCTGCGGTGGATATTGTTCCCTCCCACTCCAGACGTCTATGGGGAAATGTGAGTAGGGGTCTCTGATAATAGCACGACTGAACTACTCAAATTTGACTGTTAAATAAGTGCCAATACCAATGTTGGCGGCGCCATGTTGTGTAGTTAGACCTATATAGGATCTGCGCGTTTAGACAACATACACTGCGGGACTGGTGTCTAGATTGATTCCAGACACCCCCACCGGGTATGCTAGCCTGTGTACCAGCTAGCTCGCAATGCCACTATAACCTCCTCTTACCAAAGAGAGAATAGTTCTTGGCAACTATCGAACGTGACAACCCTGATCCCTCAGGACCGTGGAAACAGTAACTTACTTTTCGCTCAGTCACTCGTGCTCACTTGTTCTCAGAGAGATACACAGAATAAACGGTTGGGACGTTTTTCAATAAGCATTTATTGAACAGTTGTTATTCTTGCGTAAAATAAGTGTACTGAAATCACCAGTAGACAGTAGCATAGATAAATGAGTAGCAGCACTAAGAAAGTAAACAGATGGTAGGTTTCTACCATTTTGCTAAAATCATAACTACAGGCAAGTATATGAAATACATGGCAATAAAATGCGTACTCCTACGATGCACCCTAACTAGATGTACCTATGTGTACCTAGCATGTGAGTAGGTGTAGAGCCAAGAATCCCTCTAGTATAAAGCCAACCCCATTACCTGATGTGAGACTGCGGGACCCCGTACTGGTCTCGAGCTGAACACCCCGCAAGGGATGTCAGACCACTGCGAGCTGGAGTATCTGCATGCAGGAACCTCAACATCTTGCGGCAGTGTGTCAGCTGGGAAGTCCTGATCTCCTCTGTCTATCTCAGCAAGATGTGATGTTTATATACCCTAAGGTGTCCCCAGGGGTTCTACCTTGCTGTGCCAGTGTCGGACTTAGGGTGACGTCGGGAATGAACTTTATACACAGTTATTATGCAGGAGATGGTGGTCCTGCTGTGTTCCAAGAAACTAAGAAGCCTCATGCATAATTTATGAGGCCAGTGTTCAGGGAAAACCCTACGTACTGTGTATAGTATTGTAACTAGGCAAAAGGTCAGCCCCTCAAATCCGTTATGTATGTAGTATAGGAGAGAATGTAGGTGAAGGGTTATGATGTTACCTGGACCTATATCGGGGTACCTATATGAAATATAACAGCCCACTTTGTTAATCCCGACGAGCTCCCATTTCCAAAATCTTTGTAATCGGGTAGTTTGGGGTAGCCAAATACCTGTCCATAAGGAGGATTCAAGTGTGATTTTCTGGCTCCAGCCCGTCCAATTCGGAGCTGAATGCCACAACTCGAGGACCACTCTGGTGATGTCGGGTGGGGTCCATAGTATCGGGCTTCCTTAAAGTAAATAAAAAATCTGGTCCTGACCAAATTGGGCTACTGTGAGCCGGTATGCTGGGTCTTACTACTTCCCACTCAACCAGTCATTTATAGTCAGAAGTTGTGTGGCCCAGTAGTATAACTGGACTTCTGCCATGCCCAACTCGCCATTGTAAGTGGACTGCATGCATGCACTATGTCACTCTGGTAGGCTTATTCATCCATAGGAAGGAGCGGATGTTGGCAATTCTTTTCTGGAACCAAGTCTGGGGGATCAGATGGGGGGAGTTCTTGATCGTGTATAGGATACGTGGAAGCATAATAATTTTAAATAACGCTACCCTACCGAGTATGTGCAGCAGAGGTTTGGACCATGCGGCGAAAGCCATCAATGTTTGGCTCTCGGGTAGTATGTACACCCAAGTACTGAAAGCTTAGTCTTCGGTTCTGCAATTGCACCTTCCAGTTCACCACTCTCAGGTTGCTCTTCAGTGGAACCAGGAGAGACTTAAGTCAATTAACCTGCAGGCCAGATACCTCTCCATGTGGGGAAAATATTTGAAGGAGACGCAGTCTCATGAGGGATGGTTGTGAAATAAAACAAGAGAACCTTGTCAGTATAAAGCGCTATTCGGTCCTCCCTTGCCAGCCCCCAGTCAAATCCCCATATTTGGGCATCACACTGGATCCATGTTGCCAACGGCTCGGTTGTCAGTGCAAACAAGATGGGCGAGAGCGGACATCCCTGTAGGGTGCCCTGGTCAGTTGGAAAAAGATGCAGCAGGGTGCAGTTGATTCAGACCTGCGCCCTGAGGTGAGAGTATAGAATATTTTCATAGGTGCAGAATCTCAGTCCAAAGCCCAGTTTTACAAGTACTTCCTCCATAACTGTCTAGTTTACAGAGTCAAAAGCTTTTTCAAAGTAAATCAACATCAGAGCAGCTGGACCTTGCATCTCCGACAAATGGGCTAATAATATCTGCACGTTGGAAATGCAGGGCCTGGTAGTTCGATGCATCATAAATCCTCTTTGGCCGCATTCATTTTTGTAAACACCATGCAAAACACCTTCATTGGTTGTATAACGGAACTATGCATACCATTACCACATATGCCTTTACAATGCGTCCTTAACAACGCATATGCCTTTACAACGAAAATGTAAGTATTTTGCAGGTAAGTATAAAGCATATAGGTGACCAAGAGCTGTTGAGCTCGAAACGCGTCTTTGTTTTGTGCCCGTAAATAAATCTGAATTGGCAACCTTGGATCGGCGTGGCTCGTTGCTTGCTTGACAGTGCAAGTGTGGTGGTGAATATATATATATATATATATGAAATAAACAACCACCTCCCACAGAAGCTCTATGGAAGAAGGCACGGACTCGAGGTGGTTCCGGATTCGGCATCTTTTTATTTATTCAGGTCGCCCTCAATCCCAAGCGCAAAGAAAGACGCATTTCAGCCTTCAAGAGGCCTTTGTCAATCTATATATATATACAACTTTCTACAATGCGAAGGCGCTTGAAAAATGAAGTCCGGACGGACGGCTCCCTGCCAAGTGCCCCGCCAAGCTTTCGGGCAATTGTATAAAAAAAATATATATACTACGACAATTGGGTGATAGGGATTGTTACAAGATAAGTTCCAGAGGGATTATCAAAACCATTCAGGAAGAGCTCTGCAAAAAATTAGTGGCATGGAAAAGTCTCGGTTTGATCAATCAAGATGAATTTAAATTTATGAAAAATGATCATCCTACAATGCCTGTCATTTATTTCATCCCTAAGATTCACAAAGACAGATTTAGACCTCCGGGAAGACCAATTATTGCGGCTAACCAGAGCTTGTTGGAAAATGTATCAATTTATATAGATTCTTTCCTTCAACATCATGTACGAACACTTACATCATATATACAGGATACCACAGATTTCCTAAGGAAAATACAAGAAATTGATTGGCAAGAGGACTATCTATTAATATCTATGGATGTTTCAAATCTATATACATCAATCCAGCATAGAGACGGAATGAGAGCACTAGAATACTATCTGAATACAAGATCTATAGAATTCCATACACATAACAGGATGCTTGTGGACCTGACAGTTTTGTTTATACAACAATTATTTTATGTTCCAACAACAAGTGTACCACCAGGAGAGAGGCGTACCTATGGGCGTGAGTTTTTCGCCCAGCTACGCCGGTCTCCACATGGGATGGTGGGAGGAGAACATTGTAAAAATAATGTATAAAAATGAATGGTCCAAAAATATCGTCAAGAGGATTAGATATATTGATGACTTGTTTATTGTGTGGAGGGGGGATAAACAAAGCGCTGAAAATCTAATAAGCAGATTAAATGTGAATGATTTAAATTTGCATTTTACACATGAAATAAGTGCCAATAGTATTTGTTTTTTGGATGTAGAGACATATATTCAAGATAATGCCATACAAACACGTCTCCATCGAAAACCCACAGATGCAATACCATATTACATTCCAGCAGCTTTCATCCGAAACATACCATAAGCAGTATCCCTTACGGAGAACTCTTAAGAATACGTAGGATCTGTAGCACTGATAGCGACTTACACCGAGCACAACAAAGCTGTAAACAACGATTTCTTGCTAGAGGCTATTCGGCACATAGCATAGATCAAGCCATAGAACGTACAAATGCCAAATCACGTGAGGACCTACTTTTTAAACCTTCTAAGAGTAAATTGAAACTAGCTGCCAGGACTGAAGAGAAGTTTAGCAGTCCAAGGCTAATCCTCACATACAGTAAAAAAAGAGATAATATCAGACAAATCATCAAAAAGAACTGGTACATGATTCAAAATGATCCCATAATTGGGGATAAAATGCCTTCATCACCTATAGTCACTTTCAGAAAAGCATGTAGTACAAGTGACTACTTAGTCAGTAGTAGTCCTGAGCTGTCCCAAAATACTAGTTGGCTTAACAATCGTAAGGGTTTTATCAGATGCACTACGTGTAAAGCCTGTAAATGTGGGGAGAATAAAACATCTTACAATACAGGCTTTAAAGATAAACCCATCAAAATCAATAAGTTTCTAACATGCAAATCAGAATATGTAGTATACGTATTAGAGTGTACTTGTGGACTTAAATATGTGGGAAGTACCCGTCTCCCAGTACACAAGAGGATCTTACAACATCTAAGGGCTATATCCAATAATGATAGTTCATATCCGGTTGCCCGCCACTTCAACGAGATACATAACAAAAATTTGACAGAGTTGAAGTATTACGTAATTGACCATGTTCCCCCTCTACGTAGAGGAGGGAACAGAGAAGCCATACTCAGACGATTAGAAACTAAACTGATTTTAGAATTGGACAGCAAAAATCTGCATGGATTAAATACTACGGAAGATTTATATACATGGTTGTAAGCCAGGCAGTGAATAGGTTTTTAATATTTAACAACATATCATTGGATTTTACATAAGATGTTTATATATTTATGGTTTTTACTTTACACCTCCTCCCTCTCATAGCAGTTTCTCTGTCATTAGTGTTCATGGGCTCATGGCACAATGACATTGCACACACGCACGGTGACACTTTATATATTGTAATCTCTTATGCTGGTTTGCACAATAACACTTTTCACTTTATCTGCACCATTTTGCACTTTATCATTGTACAGTATAGAATGACATAATGATTAGTTACATAACTAAATAATTAGGGTTTGGCCAAATATTCAACCATCTACTGACACAGTAAAAGGTAAACCAGTTGTAACTCGATAACCGACATGTATATTAAGGAAACCAGCTATTATATATATATATATATGTAATAAAACTAATGTCTTTTAATGTGATCATGGCATGTTTTTTAATTGGTATTTATACAGTTATTTATTTTGCATAGTTGCACAGTGCATTGGTTTCCTAAATACCGGTATTTACATATATAAAATAGGGTATACTTTTAATATACTGATGAAAATACGTTATTAGTATTTCAGATGTCATTGGATGAGAATTGTTTTATCACATATTTTTACTGTGTCTTAATAATTGTATTTTACAGATATAACAGCCAAAAACCCCTTTTGCTATTTTTAGCATTCTTATCTGCTTATAAATTGAATTATTGATTTATATTTCTTAATGAATTAAATTAATGAAACAATACATGTGGCAACATAACTTATAAGCAATGCAGTACTTGATGTCGAAAGTATGTTTTTTATGTTCATTATAACAATTAAGCACACTGTCACTTTAAAAATGGGAGAAACTATGTGGCATGTCATGTGATCAAGGGCTCTGTGAAGCCCGAAACGCGTCATGGCGGCCAACGCACGAAAAATAAAATAACGCTGCACAAAGAAAGTGGTGTCCGTTCCGTTTTTCCTTGGCAAGATAAGAAGGAGAAGGAGTTTTGTAAATATATATATATATAAATCCACAACAAAGGTAGCCCTCAAGTAAGGAAGCCACAAGCAGGTGAGTATTTTCAAAACTTTATGGAGTCAACTTGCCAGCAGGATACAACGTGGACTGAAACATCAAAGTTCAAAGCCGCCAGACGCGTTTCGGGAACCGCGGTTCACTTCCTCAATGGCTTGCAATCTGTAAAATGTCAGACGGCGTTCCCCGCACATTATAGCTTCCAGGGCCCGGCCCATGTGGGCGTGGCCTTCAAGGCCTTCTGGTTCCCGTAGTCCGAAGGGAAAATATTCTCAAGTGAGTCCATCTGATACAACAGAATTTCTTTTTTTAAAGTAAAACCCATGTGGGTCGATGCAACAGGTCCCGTTTTGCACTCTGCCTTGCTTTCTAGTTGTGTCCATGTGAAACTGCCTCCCGTATGCACAGGCACCAACATGACACCAGTGCAGGTCCGCTACAGCGGGCGGGCTTCCAAACGCGGCTGGGCTTAGCCGCTCAACATCCACCACAAAGGTAGCCCTCAAGTAAGGAAGCCACAAGCAGGTGAGTATTTCAAAGCTTTATGGAGTCAACTTGCCAGCAGGATACAACGTGGACTGAAACATCAAAGTTCAAAGCCGCCAGACGCGTTTCGGGAACCGCGGTTCCCTTCCTCAATGGCTTGCAATCTGTAAAATGTCAGACGGCGTTCCCCGCCATTATAGCTTCCAGGGCCGGGCCCATGTGGGCGTGGCTTTCAAGGCCTTCTGGTTCCCGTAGTCCGGGGGAAAATATTCTCAAGTGAGTCCATCTGATACAACAGAAATTATTTTTAAAGGTAAAACCCATGTGGGTCGATGCAACAGGTCCCGTTTTGCACTCTGCCTTGCTTTCTAGTTGTGTCCCTATACACACAGACATATATTGATAGACACGCATACATATACAAGCCTTGAAAAATCATAAAATTTTTACTAGACTTGCAGGTCTAGCAACTTAAATTATCTACTTGACCTAATTATAATGCTCTTGACGCATAAACTGCTTTAAAATTATGTGATCCTGGGCAAATATTTTAATTCACTGAGCCACCATTTTCTTCTTTATCACATACGAGACCACCTTGAAATACGCAAGTTCAGCATATCTGCTTCAAATCGACACTTGTTTGATTTAATAGACTAAACTTTTGCTCCATATATATGCAAATCTTGCTTCATATAGGATATGCAATGCCGCTGAATTGTCTCTTAGTTCATTAACCGCATTGTCATCAGGGTAGGGGCAGGAAAACATGTTTAAAACTATCACTTTTAATAAATATATACCTGAAGCATGAAGTAATAGAACACTTATTTCAAATAAGCAAATTTTCCATCGAAATGGCCAAAACAGTTCCCACTGACATGGATTTACTGATAAAACTATACAGTGTACAAAGTTTGGAAATCCAGTCTCTCAAAAAAATAGTCATTTGCACATGACCAAATAAAGTGTTCTGATTTGTTCTGGTGCTATTTAAATTTTTGTTTGCATCACACTTCTGAAAAATGTTCTTTCATAATTACTGATATATTTTGAAACAATTGTAGTATTCATTTACAAGCTGTTTAAATGTTGTGTGTTAGAAAAAAACCTGACATCTTACAGCCTTTTGTTTCACCATGATTGTCAGATAGATCACTTGAGGAAAACCTCTATCTGTAATGAGAAAGAAAAGTAAACACCATTTTCCAGGATAACATAAGCAACAATTAGTAAAAAGACACACTGATATTTGATCTCTGTCCTTAAACAGACAGCAAATGTGTTCAGATAAAAACAAGATTTTAACATTTATTGCTCATTCACTTTCTGAATGAAGAGAACACCTGTTCCTTCCAGCTTAAGTTCACTCACCAGAACAAATGAGTAGGTGCTAAAAACACCTTCGCCCTGATAAAATCTGACTGGCCATAGTGTATATTTCTATATATAAATATATAGATACAAAAATACAATTATATATACTGACATATATATATCTTTAACAACCCCAAACCCTACCCACCCTAAACTGTTAAAATACCCTTGCCACCCAAATACCCTTACCCACCCTAAACCCTTAAAATGCCTTTGCCTCCCAAATACCCTTACCCACCTTAAACATACCATTGCCACCCAAATACCTTTACCCACCCTAAACCGTAAAAATACCCTTGCCACCCAAGTACCCCTACCCACCCTAAACCCTAAAAAAATCCCTTGCCACCAAAATATCCCTACCCACCCAAACACTAAAAATACCCTTTCCACCCAAATACCTCTACCCACCCTAAACCTACCCTTGCCACCCAAATACCCTGGCAGCAGCAGCCAACCCATTGCAGGCACCCACCACCATGCCGCGGTCAGGCCGTGTGGCCCACAGCCCATATGTAGGCAACTCGGGAGGCCAATTATGGGGACCCCATCCCACTGGGCCCGGCCATTTAGTGCAAGGGGAGGGGGGGCAGTACGGCCCCCCTCCCTGGGCCGATTTGTGCCCCGGGGCTCGGCCAATTACCAAAAGGGGAGAGGGGGCGCCCCCCCACTCACAAGGCCAATTTCAGCCCCAGGGACCCTGTCCAATCACTAAAACGGAGGGGGGCCACGTGGCCCACCTCCCCGGGCTAATTTCGGCCCCAGGGACCCCATCCCGAGGCCGATTTTGGCCCTGGGGTCCCCATCCTGAGGCCGATTTTAGCCCCGGAGACCCTATCCCCTGGGGCCCAGCAAATTCATGCTGGGTGCCATGGTCCCACCCAAGTCACCCAGTGTGCACTATTGGGGGCTGCGGGAGGAGCCTGAATGCCCCCGCTGACCTCGACAGCTCCACACCTCCAGCGAGAGATGGCATAGGTACCGCATGCAGGTAGCAGCAAAAAAATGCTGACTTTTCATCTGTTTTCCTGCCCGTTAGATAGCGGGCAGGGAAACAGATGAAAAGTCCGCTCTCAGTGGGCAGGAGCAGTTTTCCTGCTCCCGCCTGCTGGGAGCAGACATACTGTTTGCTCCCGCCAAGCGAAAGCAAGCATCTATGTTCTGAGGGTGAACACATTGGGACATAGGGAGCCGGCCCAGGAGGGTGGTGGTCCCCGGTGCCGAAAACAGCCCAGGAGGGGAGCTGTGATGCCCCCTCCCCATTCACAAAATTGACCTGCCCCAGGGAGGTGGTGGTTCCTGGGGCCGAAAGTGGCCGAGAGAGAGGTCTGCACAGTCTCTCCTTCACTTCCAACCATTGACCTTGCCCCAGGGAGGTGGCAGTCCCTGGGCCGTAAACAGCCTGGGGAGGGGCAATGCAAACCCCCCTTATAAAAAAAAATTGGCCAGGTCCCGGGGAGGTGGTGGTCTCCAGGGTCAAAAAGGGCCCGGATGTGGGGTCCACGCAGCCCCTCTCCCCTTACAAACATTGCTCTTGCTCCAAGGAGATGGCGGTCCCTGGGGCCGTAAAGGGCCTGGGTAGGAGGGCCAAATGCGCCCGCCTCCCCAATACACTTATATAGATTTATCCCCAGTACCTGGCTCAAGAGGGGGCTGAAGTAAAAACAAGTCCAAGAGACCGTGCTTATTGTTTTTTTTTCCTGGTAAAATTTTTTTAAAATGCCTTTTGGCCCCAGAAGTGTCCCTGTGGGACCCCACCACCAGGCCTAGGAGGTCAAGGTATTTCTACCCTGCCCCCTTCTCTTTATTTTTAACTTTTTGGGGGGGATTCGGCCGTTACTGATTGCCAAAATGGTTCCAACACTTCCTGATTGAAGTGTTGGCAGATAAAATCAGATCCAAACCGCATGGTATTTGTGTCCCTAGATATCTATATTTCTTAAATACCTCCTAAACTACTGAAGGGATTTACACCAGATCACAAAAAGGGGTCCTTCTGGGCCAAGAGCTAGCTTTCTACCAAATTTGGTGTGATTCCGTTCAGCGGTTCAGTCGTGCTCAAAAGCCCTATGGGACATTGTATGGGGAAAACGTGTTTTCTAGGCACCTGCTTTACGAATCACCCCAAAACTTCCCCCCAGCAGCTGAACTGAGGTGCACACTAGTTTTTAACATTTCCTGAAGGTTCATCAAACCGGCCGAAGTAATTAGCAAAACAAAAAAACGCTTTTCCTATGGGAACTAGGTCCTAACTATCGCCAGTAGGTACTGTAATATCTATATCTATCCATCTCTCTATACACACACACACACACACACACACACACACACACACACACACACACACACACACACACACACACACACACACACACACACACACACACACACACACACACACACACACACACACACACACACACACACACACACACACACACACACACACACACACACACACACACACACACACACACACACACACACACACACACACACACACACACACACACACACACACATTATATCATGTGATCAAGTCACGGCCGCAACGCGTCATGCTGACTGCAATGCAATAAAGCACTTTATTTTGAAGAACACATCGTGGTCCGTACCCGTTTTGTTCAAAGGATTTGGATTTCGGGACTGTGGTTTGATATATATATATATATATATATATCCAATTGCCAGTAGGTAGTTCATTTAATATAGGCCCCCGGTGGGCCAGGTCTGGGGGGCACGTGTAAATAAGTAGGAGGGGGGGCGCATTGGGCCCCCCTCCTAGAATACCTATAGCCCCGGGGACCGCCACCTCATCGGGACATCTTTCATTGTTTATGTGGGGGTTGCCCTCGTGGCAACCTCTGCGCCCTGGGGATTGCCACCTCCCCAAGGCTAATGTTTTAATGATACGGGGGGCCTGCACAGCCCCCCCTGTGGTCCTGGGGACCGCCACCGCCCCAGGGCTAAATGCACCAGAAATGCGGGAGGCCACCTCCCAGGGGCACATACATTCCGTGGGGGAATTGAGGCTCTCCCCGCGGTCCCCAACGTTTCAAGAGTGGGTGCCCTGGGTAGGACTAGGGCACACACACTTCAGGCCGGGCCCCAGGGGATAGGGTCCCTAGGGCAGAAATCGGCACAGGAGGGGGGCTGCACGGCCCCCCTACCTTGTTTTTCAAAAAGGGGCAGACCCCTGGGAATGGGATCCCCAGGGCAAAAAGGCCTGGGGCGGGGCCACACGCCCCCTCCCTTTAAAAAAAAAAAATAAAGGAGGCAGACCCCCTCCATTTCAATTATATATATATATATTAAAAAAAAAAAAGGCCGGGCCCAGGGGGATGGGGTCCTCGGGGCCGGAATCGGCCCGGGAGGGGGGCCAGTTGCCCCCCTTCCTAAAAAATAGGGAAAAATGCCACAACTCGCTGGAGACCCCGCCCCCTTTCTCTACCACTCTGCAAACGCGCCTCCTGGCGCGCTGCTGGTTTGGGAATGAAGTCCCCTTGGCTGCTGAGGGTCCTTAGGGGCCAACAAGACCTTCTGTTACCTTCACTAAGCCCCACACAGTGGGATTGCTGAGAGGTGGTCGGAGACCATGCCCCCTTTCTCCACTACTCTGCAAACGCACCTCTCGGCGCCCTGCTGGTGGGGGGGATGAGGTCCTAAAGTGGACTTCATCCCCTAAGCAGCAGTGCGCCAGGAGGCGCGTTTGCAGAGTGGTGGAGAAAGGGGGCATGGCCTCTGACGACCATTCCACAATCCAGCTGTGTGGGTCTTACTGGAGGTAACAGGAGGGCTAATTGGCTCCCAAGGACCCTCCAGAGCCAGGGGGACTTCATCCCCCAACTAGTAGTGCGCCAGGAGGCGCATTAGCAGCGTGGTGGAGAAAGGGGGCATGGCCACCAAAAAACTCTCAGCAAACCCACTGTGTGGGACTTGCTGGAGGTAACAGGCATTGCGGGGGCGTGAGTTATAGTTAGCTCTAACTAGAATGGCTGCAATTCTCTGGTTTTGTACGACTGAAACTTGAGCCTAACTATAACATTTCTGTAACCCTTGTTTTATTCAGTGAATTTCTAAGGTTGTTTTTATTTCATTTCCTAACTATAACATCCCTGTAACGTTTGGTTTTTTTCCTTGAATATACATATATAGATATGTATAAAGGCTTTATACTTACCTGCCAAATACTTACATTTTCGTTGCAAAGGCATACGTGGTGAAGGCATATGCATAGTCAAAGTTTGTGTGGTAAAGACATACAATGTAAAGGCATATGAGTTGTAATGGATGTGTGGGAATGGTATTGCATAGTTACGGCTGCGCTGTAGAGGCTGTTTTCCCCCTAAATTATATTTGTTCCTTAATAGGGAGCTGACGTATTTTAATTGAATAATCGAATCTCGATGTGATTGCTGCTGCCACTATTAGATTCCTCACCTTGACAGATAGCCGAGGAGCACTTTTTCTCAGCATTTTAAATAGAAATAACATTTAGATACTAAGGACCCAACCTGGGGATATAGAGTAAGTTTACCATCAATCAGAACCCCTAGATTCTGTTGTCCGAGTCGGTGGTGGACGAAGTTCACTTTGCCAACAGAGGTTGTTCCAGAAACTGGTTCTGTTATTCAGTAGAACTATTTTAGCCTTGTCTGCGTTTAAATTATTTTGATTAATTGCAATCCAGCTGGCGATAAATGTCATGATGCTTTAAAATTCTTCATAGGATGATGGGATATTATCCACATGAAATAGCAATTCGGAGTCATCTGCATAGTTGTATACATTGCAGTCTGATGCGGTCAGCACTTTATCAACAGCTTAATGTACTGGTTAAATAAATGCGGCCACAGCGATGAGCCTTGGGGAACTTCACATTCTAGCCCAATTGTTTCAGCTGAAAATTTTTACCAACTGCATTTGATTCTCTAAGAAGGATTTGATCTTGTCTAAGGAATTGACTTGCCCCCCTGCCTCCATTTTAAATTCATCCACAATAGGGGAGAGGATGTGGCCTAACGGGTAGAGCGGTCGACCTCAGCTGGGAAACCGGGTTAGAGTCACGGCAGGGACGCTCAACATCCTGGGAAAATCACGTAATGTCCCCATGCCTAACAAAAGTGAATGTGTCCGTCTGTCACACAACTGGTGCTCATGTAAAGCGCTCTGACACCTTCGGGTCTAGTTCGCGCTATATAAAACTCCCCAAAGAAACTCGCTGCAGTGCTGTGAAAAGGTCTATATCCATCTTGGGCAAGCTGGAGCAGTGCTCTGTAGATGTCTACATAATTCTTGAGCAATGTGAGCCTCTAATAACTTAGCTGGAAATGAAAGCAATGAAAAAGGACAGTAGTTTTTCAATACCATTGGATCCTCCCCTTGTTTCTTCAATAGAGGAATTGCTTGTAAAGAGGTTTTAGACACAACACCTGTTTAAAGTGATTTATTATGTAGTGTAGTGTGGATTGTGGCCTCATTGTCGACATTGCTAAGTTAGCTTAGGCCTAGCTGCCATGATGCCTTCTTTGCACACGTTACTCTGTGACTTTGTTTTTCCAGACTCTGCTTGTGCCCATTCAGCATTAGAACGGTCTGTCTTTTTGCCTTTCACCTTTTCTCATGTCCTCTGTGGGGTTCGCCTGCACACAATGTACAAGGTCGAAAAACAACGTCCCTTGTTATTGCTGTTCTGGTCAGCCCCTCGCACTTAGACATAACATGGAATACAGCTGCACAGGGAGAAATTCATGTGCTTTTAATATTGTGATCTCCCTGTTGGTGGCACTTGGAGAACAACCTTTCCAGGGAGAAGAGCTGTGCTTGTCTGATGATGTAAACCTTGCATCTAGATCTTGAGGTATGGGGGTCCCCCGGACAAAGCCCAGAGGTCTTCTGGTTTTATAATAAACTAGTTCCAAGCACGGGGAGGGTGGCAAGGCCTTTTAGTCCTATATCCACTGTCTTTATAAAATGCTGTCTCCGTTTGTATTCTATGGAATTGTAACCATGCTTACTGTTTTAACTTTATGCATTATGCTGCTAGTACTGGCACGTGTACTGTGTCTTAGAGCACGTTAGTTGAAATAAACATTTTAAACTATACTGTGTCTCTTAATACGCACGTTGTGGACAAGTATGAGTGAATAATGAAAGAGTGTTCTTGCTCCCGCGATTCCTGAAAGAGTCCGTGTTCTGGGATGTCTAATCATTGGTAGCTTCACTAGAGTACGGAGAACGAATGTGACACTATAGCTAGTCGGATTGGGATTTTGGGTACTAAGGGGTATGGTTGGTACACCACTATACACTGAGGTCCTGTTTTCCTGCGCATAGTTCTGTATATGTGCAGAATCCCCACAACATGGCGCCACCAACGTGGGGCTTCTTATCTGCGAGACGCTTGAGTAGTGCTGGTGCTTGTCCACAATTCCCTTCACTTCTGTTTCCGGAAACATTTGTGAGGGTGTAACCTCCTATATTGATGTTTTTATAGGTTCTTTCAAGCTTGAAGTTATTAAAAGGTGTTCTCTTTAATATTAACCCTATATTGCGCTGCCAAGCACTAGGTTGTTTTTCATTCTTGGTCTTAATGGCTGTGAATATAAATATCCCGGCACATAGCCGCGCTGCGCTCCGAGCTCATTTGACAGCGTATGGAGTGCCTGACGCGGGTGTCGCCCTCATCTTTGTGGTCCAAGCTGATCCGGCTTACCACCTTGAGGTGTTTTACTCATGGGTCACTTTTCCGGCGGTGGAAGGAGCTGACAATTTGTTCCACGTTTACGCTCCCACCGCCCTTCCAAATGTTTATCGGCCTTATCAGGCTCTTGAAGTACCGCTCACGGCGTGGCAACACCGTGTTTGGTTTAATGGCGCCCTCCCACATCCGGTCTCCCCGATTCGTTTAGGCCCCTTATCGATAGATGGGGCCACTTGGCCTGTTTTGGCCGGGTATACCCCACATCCACGTCATTTAGTGGTTCCAGTAGATGAACTGCGCGTGCTGCATACATCTTTGATCCGTGTGCACAGAGCTTTAGTACAATATGTTACAGGCAATGTCCAGATGGCCCCTCCTGGAGTTGCGGCGCATCCAGCGGGCGGTGTGACCATAAGTCCCGTCATGGTTAATTCGGTGATGGGCAAGCGCCCACAGAATAAGGATGATTTGCCTTATTAGCTTGCAGAAACATTTGACCAGCTGGAGGCGGTGTTTCCAAATACCTCTCCTGTGGAAAAACACAGGATTTTGACTATTAGCTTGCCCAAAGACTTAATTCCCGAGTTGACAGAATGCAACAACTGGGGCAAGGTATTCGCAGCAGTGTATGCGAAGTGTTTCGGCACTCCATCCATGACGGTCCTCCCCACCATGATTAAGCGTGTACAAGATGAACATGGCCCTGAAGCGGCTCTGGAAATGGGAATGAGACTGGTGGGAGTGTTCGATGTCGTAGCTGACCTAATCCTTGCGAATGTCAAGGGTGATGCGGTCAACTTTCAAGTCGCTAATGCTTTGGCTTTGGTCCCAGAGCCGGACAAGCCACGCGAATTACCAAAAATTATTGCACAGGCTTATAAAACCATTGGCCGCAATAGTTTGGGGGTTAAGCCTTTTGCTAAAACGCAAGCTCAAACACATCCACAACAAAAATCTCAGTCTGATAAAGACGAGAAACCGTTCTTTTCTAAAAAGACCTGGAAGTTGAAGAAGCAGGGAAAGCAACAACCAAAGCCAGGGTCGCGAGCTGCGTCACCGGTTTCCGTGTCTTCTGAACGCACTTATGATTTGCGCGACCGGGCGAGAATTAAGTCTCCTGATAGATTTCAGGTTCCTGACCAGCGTTCTCCTCGTTCTTCGCAGGCACCATCGACCTCACAGGCTGGTGGAGGAGATCGCCAGGATAGAGGCAGGGGTCGTGACGAGACCAACCTCGACAACCTGGCAGAGGGAAACAAGAAGAATTTCCCCGTCCTCGCCCACAGTTTCAGAAGAAAAAAGTTGCCGCTTTAACAGCGAGATATGCCACAGACGGTGAGAACGAGACTCCTGAATTGGACGTGGGCAGTGACACTTCTAGACAGCGCCGCGGAAGTTACCATAGTGCGGGAGGCACTACGTCCTCATGTGGAGGCGACAGCAACTGACACTTACATTACTGTCGAGACTGCTGACACCCGAGTGGCACCCCCTGACAGACTATTTAATATTGTCCTGCAAATTGAAGGTGACATTGAGCGTGTTATTAAAGGGATTTTTGGGGAAAATCTGACCTCTTCCTATGACATTTTGTTGGCGGAGGCAGATTGGCCGCCCCCATTCGTACTTGCTGCTCATAGAGGGGAGGTAATCCTTCCGAGCTTTTCTCGTCATGTCCCCAAGGACAAAGCGGAGGCTCTCGCAGCTGAATGGGCTGTGGCCCAGGCCCCGGCACTGTACCGTAATCACGTGGGCTGGGATGAGGATTCTCCCTCCCATGATATACCATTGCAGTCTTTGCTACAGCCTCAAGCCCAATATCTCCTCCGGCGGGAAGCTAAGGGTCCCGTTTCCGACATTCTAACACAGTTAGAATATCAAGGAGTAATTGAGACATGCGTGTCACCAATGAATAATCCCCTTTTGCGGTTTCTAAACCCGATGGGTCGTACCGCTTGGTATTGGACTACCGGCATTTGAACTCCCATTGTCGGACTTTTGCGGTGCAGAATACCCATAGTTTTGCGCTCGTAGACAGTCTTGTTCGTAAAAAGTATAAAACGACACTTGACCTTTCCAATGGTTTTTACACTCACAATTTATCCCCGGACTGCGGCCAATGGACCGCGTTCACTTCCGGTGGGAAACATTTCAAATTCCGGCGTTTGCCAATGGGCTACAAGAACAGCCCGGGGGTCTTCGCCGCCCGTGTTGTCTCTTTGTTGGACAGCATAGACCCAGATGCATATTCGTACGTCGATGATATATATCTGACAGACGACGAACTATGGTCGCATCTTTCCCGAGTAGACCGCATTATTCTTGAGTTCGCGGTCTTAGGATAGAAATTTAATTTTGCCAAATCTCACATCGCAGAATATACGGTGTTGTTTTTGGGCTATGAGCTCAACAATGAAGGTAGGGGCTTAGCTCCCCACTTCTTGGAGAAGTGCGCACTTCTGCGCCCTCCAAAGACCCTGAAAAAACTTCAATCTTTGCTGGGATTTTTGAACTTCGGGCGTTCTTACATTCCCGAATATGCCCAGCGTATCAAACCTCTTTATGCCTTGATACAACCGACCTTTTCGAAGTTATGCTGGCTTCCGGAACATTCGCTTATTCTGCAATCTTTGCAGTCTGATTTACTTGAATCTAAGTTCTTGTTGACACGTGATAACCACACGAACCTGGTGATCAGAATTGTGCCAGGGGTCGTAGGTTTCACGTACTTGACGTTTAACGAAGGTGACACAGTACCTATTGCCTACAAGTCACATCTTTACACTTCTGCCGAGTTGCGCTTCTCCACTGTGGAGAAGGTTCTGACTGCAGTGCAAATGGCGATTCTTATGGAACGCGCATTGGCACAGGGAAAACGCATCTTGGTTGTCACCCCCTATCCTGCCCTTGAGGCAGTGACAAAGGCAAGTGTACCAAACTCTAAGACTTTGCACCCCCGTTGGATACAATGGGCTACTTCTTTGACATCTCCGCATGTCACTTTTATCTTTGATTCCTCTCTTCAGACACAGGAGTTCTTACAGTATGAATTTGTTCATCCTCCTCCTCTGTCTTTGCTGCCGCTTGAGGAGTACAAATGTATCATTTACACCGATGATTCGGCGCAACCGGCCACGGGTTCTAAGCATGCGTACTCAGCAGCATGTGCTATTGTGGCAGGTCACATGGTGAACAGTGAGTTCAAATCGAGTGTTGTGTACACGCAGGCACTGGGAGACAGTACCGCACAATTGGCCGAGCTGCGTGCTTTGGTGCTCGCCCTTGAGTTTGCAGACCCGAAGGTGACTACGCTTATTGTATGCGATTCTTACTACTGTGTCCAGGCTTTTAATGACAACTTATTCTTTTGGTCGCAAAACGACTATAGAGATTCTAAAGGCAGCACAATTAAGTATAAAATGCTTTGGGTTCGAGTGGCGGATCTTAAACAACGTCTGTCTCTCACACAGGTGATTCACGCTCTTGGCCACCAGCGTGTGGGCGCACAGGCGGTCGGTAACAGTTTGGCAGATGAAGCTGCCAAAACAGCAGTAGCCACGTGCTCAGTAGCAGCCGTTACAAGATCCATGACAAAGATAGATAATGAGATTTTGGCAGCTATTGCTGCAACAAAGGAAGGTACTAATTACCCACAGGGTTTCCCTTCCAAGTACTCCTATCACTTAAATCCCGACCAGGTTTCTTATGTAAGAATTCCAGACGTTGGTGATCGGCTGATTCCCAACGCGGACCGCAGAAATTCTTTGATAACAGCCGCACACAAAGGCTTGGCTTCGGCCCATGCTGGCGTGTCTGCAACTGTTTCAATCTTGCAGCAGCTTTACTGGTGGCGTGGTTTATATAAACAAACCCGTACTTATGTCCTTTCTTGTGACATTTGTCAACAAATTAAGCCCACTACGGTTACACGACCGCCACAAACACAGCTCTGCATTTCTAATAAACCTTTTGGTTGTGTATACCTTGATCACTGCGGTCCATTTTCTTCTGACACTGCATATAAATATATCTTAGTTGCATTTGATTCGTGCACACGTTTCATCTGGGTGTGGCCACAACGTAGTGCTGACGCTCGAAATGTCATCAGGGATTTGCGTGTCTTTGTGGGAATTTTTGCCTGTGGCACCTTCCATTCTGACCAAGGTCCAGCGTTCGCCTCTAAGGCGTACAAGGACGCGATGAGGTCTATGGGGGTGCTGGTGCAATTTTCGTCTCCATATAGGCCTGAGGGCAACTCAATTGTGGAGCGAATGAACCAAGACTTAAAGCGATCCTTGACAGCTAGAGTCTTAGGTACTGGCTGGCCCACTTGTATGGCGTGCAACGTGCACTTAATAATCTCCCTAGAAGATCTCTGGGTGGGCGGACCCCATACGAAATGCTCTTTGGCATACAGATGTTTGTGCCAGACCTTGATGGTCTAGACTTGGCGGCGACTGCCGCAATCTTTGACGTAGATAATCATTCTACTATGTTGCAGGACTTACAAGAGACCCGTGACAGACTTGCAAACGAACACTTACCTTCAGCCACTGACGCTGCGTTGCAGATTCTGGTTGCCAGCTGGCTTCCGAAGGTTGGAGATCTGGCCCGAGAGAAGGTGGAGAACAAAAAAGAATTTGGCCCCTCTTATCGTGCACCGGTTCCAGTTCTTGGCTTGAAGGGTACTCGTACAGTCATCTTACCACCGCTTCCTGGTCGCAAAGACAACAGATACATCTCAGTGGACAATGTCAAGCTACAACATCTGGCCGATCCTGAATAGTGTGACACCTGCGGTATCATGTCCAGCAATTTCAAGAAATCCTGTTCGTGGCCCTCCGGTCTCCACAGGCGCTGATGTTGCCATTGGGATGGTCGCTTTGACAGATCGGCTGCTCAACCTTCCGGCTTCCTCCAGCAACGAGGAAACGGAGTATGCATACCCCACAAGTGAGTCAGTGGCTCATTTGCCTACAACACCACAGAGCCCAACTCGTTTTTCTTTTGATTCGTCTTCCACCTCATCACTTATCCCGACCAAATTCAGTATTTGTGTGTCCTGGTTCAGAGACAATTTTTTGGTCCCTCCGTGGACATACATCTGGTTGGTGCTATTCCTGATTTTCCTGTTCATGTCCATTGGCTTTGTGACAGTTTTTTTCTTGCTCATCAATGGTCAATACTTGCCGGAACGCTCTGCGGTGAACTCTGTTGCTGGAACTTTGGCTCCACATTCTTCTTCACACATCATGAAACGTGACCACACATTTGTGAACATTTCCGCCTTTCCAGTTGCAGATGGCATCGTGTGGGATGCAGTTAATTTCCAAATCCATGGACCGACAGAGATTATTAATGTACCAAATGTACTTCGTGTTTCTTATTTTCTGATTTGAAATATTGTGCTGCTTTTAATGCTGAGGATTTGTACTTAAATTCTGCTAATTATGCTGATTTATATTGTTACCAGCATTACGGTAACCATTTTCTGCATAAACCCAGTACACTTCGAGGTAGTTTCAATTATACCCAGTGGGAACATTGCCCGACCCCTCTGCAAGGTAGCTCCCAAACACTTAAAAATAATTTGCTTACTTTACAGACTTTGATAGATCGAACCCAGGGTCCTATTATTTTAAATTGAACGTTTCTTCGAATCAAAAAGTTATGTTAACCCACACCAAATTGCTATATTCCAGTTCCTTTATGGACGCATTAGCTGTGGGTGGCTATGAGCACTGGAAGAACACCATTGACTTAAAATCTATTTGGGGCACTAAATCTTGGCAGGTACGTGGTACAGAAGCTTTGCACCGTGCTTGCCTTATCCCCACCCACTTATTATTTTTAAATAGTACTATATATCAAACAACTTGTTTGGGTTTGGCTACTTCCAAACAATTGAATGCACCTTCCATTCCTGTGTTGTCTTCCTGGCCAAACAGGAGCTTGCATTTAAATATTTCCCTCGAAAGTTTGCAAACTTTGTTTCAAAATAATTCCTTTAATGTCTCTACAATTGATCAGTCAGCCTGGTTGGCGTGGCCCATAGCATCTAACGCCTGCCAACTGCGTTTTCACAACTCTGCTGCTGGTTACAAACAGGATAGGCCAGATCCAAGGTTTTCTGACTCACGTACAGTTACAACATATTCTGTTGGTAAATTATGTAAACAGTGGTTGCAGCACTCTACATTGGATTCCGTGAAACAACATTTATCCCTCCTATCAGGCAACATTGATCTGTCCGACTTTGTTCTAGGGCCTCGCGGTCCAAGACCTAAAAGATTTGTTTATGCGACCTACAATGAAATCTGGAAGCTTTCACAAATTGAAGCTGCTTCCCGTTTACGGGAAATAGATCAAGCAAATCTAGAAAAAGTGCTCGCTGTTGTCGATAATAGTATTAACACCCTATCTTCCCGCATTTACACACTAGAGAATATTGTTTCATCTGTTGTTGATATTGTACAAGATGATGTGTCTGTGTTATATCATGGTCAGAATCAATTGCGTTCAGTGATGCAGTTTGCATGGACTATGCAAACACTGAAAATGGGGAAGGTTCCATGGCATTTTTTAAACACATCTGCCTTGTTCTTGCCGTTTAATTTGACTGAGAAACAGCAATTCATGTCCATGAAAGATGCAACATACACTCTCCTACATATCGAAAAGATAAAGCCGTTGCCATTCTCTGTGGCTGAGACTGACTCTGCAGTGTGGCTGGTTCACGGGGTTATTACTTTGCCTTTTTCTTTGTTTGAATTCAGTTCATGCATGAAACATTATCCTGTAGGCCATTTTCAGCCTTTAGGCAGTGCCTTTTTACATGAACTCTGGTCCCTACCTTTCACATACAGATGCCTTAGGGATGATAAGGAGGTATTTCTCACAGGGGAATCTTGCGATTCTGCAGTGGGTCATTCCCTAATTTGTAAACACATTAAATTGCACGGGGCTTGTAATGTTTCTGCCCCGAATCTTGCTTGTATTTTAAAGGGCGTTCCAGCTCCTGTTATATCACCTACTTTCACTGTGCTTGCTAATGGTAGCTATCTGCTTTTAAATAATCAGGACTGCTGTCGGATGCAGGCAGGCATCCCCTACATTGTAACAGTTTCACACTGCGTTGTGTGCTGCAAAAATGTGCTTTTCCGCCCCCGCTTGAGATGGTAGATAGTTCCGTTTGGCCTTACATACCTACTTTGAAGGCGGATTTCAATAAATTGAGCAGAATAAAGGCGCTATTATTAAACCAGGAGGTTATGCTCCCTTCCGCACGGGAGACCTTCGTCCTCCAGGTGGCTAGTACCCACAGTGGGATACAGGCCCTTTTGAACACAAACCTCCCCCAACCCAGTTCACCGTATATTTAATGCATCGAATACCGAAGGTCTTGTGCACTTTTTTAAAGTTGTGGGCTCCGGCCTTTTGACCTCCTTTCAGACTATATTTGGTGTAATTCCGGCTTTTATTCATTCTATTTTTTCCAGCGTCTTTGGAGGCTTCCCATTAATCCTAGCCTTAGCTGCTGGAATATTGCTTATATTTTGCCTGTTGCGCAATGGCTGCACTTCCTGGGGGTCTATACGACCCGGCGCGGCTACGGATGCTCCGTGAACGCATGATTGACAGCTTCAGCATCCTACCACTGGCAACACTCAGCGTGTCTTATGGACTTATCGCTTTGCGTATTTCATTTGCGTGCAACCTGTGATGTCCTGTTTACGGTGTCCATTCTCTTGGTCCTTGGATATTTGCCTCTCCAATACGTCTTGTTCGGACCCGGATTTCGACCAGTTGATGGGCCCCTTAGTGGCCCATGAATGGGAATGTTCCGGGGATGGATTAATGGCGCGTGCTGCTGTACTTGGAGTCTTGGCGCAATGGGATATCTGGGCGGCTGCTCAGCATCTCCTACAACAAAGTTATATTGAGTATCACGCAAGTTGACCCGCAATGCTGTTCGCTGCTCCCTATTGTGAGGATCATGAATGCAGTTTTGATTTGTTGAACTGGATGGCATCTCTTTTTTCAAACGATGACAATGATGTCTTTCTGGAAGGTGTTGCAGTTTTCTGCGCATACACTCTGATGGAGTAGGGACATTGACTTTCAACGAACTGCATTGCTGGATTTTTTTATTCTCTTAGAGTGCCCTCTTTTCTGGCCCTCTCTAGAATTTTTTTAACCCAAATTTTTTTTGTTCCATTCCCTAGCCTTCAAAGGGACATTTCCCACAAATAGACATTTACATTCTGCTCCATGTATTCGAATTCTGTTTTCGTCTGTCTTGCCCTATGGATTGACCAGGGTAGGGTGTAGTGTGGATTGTGGCCTCATTGTCGACATTGCTAAGTTAGCTTAGGCCTAGCTGCCATGATGCCTTCTTTGCACACGTTACTCTGTGACTTTGTTTTTCCAGACTCTGCTTGTGCCCATTCAGCATTAGAACGGTCTGTCTTTTTGCCTTTCACCTTTTCTCATGTCCTCTGTGGTGTTCGTCTGCACACAATGTACAAGGTCGAAAAACAACGTCCCTTGATATTGCTGTTCTGGCAGCCCCTCGCACTTAGACATAACATGGAATACAGCTGCACAGGGAGAAATTCATGTGCTTTTAATATTGTGATCTCCCTGTTGGTGGCACTTGGAGAACAACCTTTCCAGGGAGAAGAGCTGTGCTTGTCTGATGATGTAAACCTTGCATCTAGATCTTGAGGTATGGGGGTCCCCCGGACAAAGCCCAGAGGTCTTCTGTTTTTATAATAAACTAGTTCCTAGCACGGGGAGGGTGGCAAGGCCTTTTAGTCCTATATCCACTGTCTTTATAAAATGCTGTCCCCGTTTGTATTCTATGGAATTGTAACCATGCTTACTGTTTTAACTTTATGCTGCTAGTACTGGCACGTGTACTGTGTCTTAGAGCACGTTAGTTGAAATAAATTGCCACATTTTCTCATAATTGCCTTTGACTCCAGTGGATCTGATGGCAGGTGTATCGGGTTTATTCAAATTGCGGGCAACAATGTCACTATGATCTCTGTGTACACTGTGGCCCTACTTTGCATGTGTTCTTGCTAGCATTCAGTTTTCTATTTACATTTTTTAGGTGTTTGTTCTCCTAAAGCATCCTGGCTGTTAACCCTTCTGTTTGAGCTTGAATTATTTTAAATGATCTAAAGTTGCAGCTGTCTTTATGTGCATAAGGGCTGATAAGCACACGTTAGCCTGGGAAATCAGGTCTCAACTTCGCATTGAGAATGATTAAAAGATTATATTTTGAAGTTTTGTTCTCTTTACAGTTTTTCCCTACAAAGTACGTGCCTGGGTAATATTTTCATAAATTCCTGATCTGTGTTTAGTTTCACCTTTCGTTGCTTTATTTCAGTTTCACCAGGTCATTTAAGACGGTAGCTCACCTTCACTCAACTTAAGTTATCATTATTAGAAAGATACTCTTGTCTACATAAATTAGATTACCCAAAGTATTTGCAAATTCAGCGCGATCCCCAACGTGATTAAAAAAATATATCAGACTACATTTCCCATGAGCACGTTCCAGCTAATGTTTGCGTCAACATGACTATGTATAAAACATAGTAGAAGGACTCTTGGGGAGAGGAGTTGGCCTAACGGCTAGGGCGGTCGACCTCGAATCTGGGGAACTGGCTTCGAGTCTCGGCAATGACGCTGAACATCCTGTGATTCTGGGCAAATCACTTAATCTCCCCGTGCCTATCAAAAATGAATGTGTCCTCATGTAATGCAACTGGTGCTATGTAAAGCGCTCTGATACCCGATTCGGGTCAAGTTCGCGCTATATAAAACTCTGTAAAAAAAAAAAAAAACATTTTAAACTATACTGTGTCTCTTAATACTCACGTTGTGGACAAGTATGAGTGAATAATGAGAGTGTTCTTGCTCCCGCGATTCCTGAAAGAGTCCGTGTTCTGGGATGTCTAATCATTGGTAGCTTCGCTGTAGTACGGAGAACGAATGTGACACTATAGCTAGTCGGATTGGGATTTTGGGTACTAAGGGGTATGGTTGGTACACCACTATACACCGAGGTCCTGTTTTCCTGCGCATAGTTCTGTATATGTGCAGAATCCCCGCAACAGTAGCTTCGTCAATGCTCTGTTCGTTACTGTTGCCATTTCTTTTAGGATAGCTGGTGGACAAGGGTCCTTTGGATAACCCGATTTGACCTTAGCAGTTAGCTCAGCAAATCTATTTTCATCAATTTTATAGAAGCTTGTCAATTTTATACTATTATGCTTCTTCATAGGCTCCAGAATGCCACAACTGATAGTCAATACTATCTTTAACTCTCTTTATTTAGTCTATAAAGAAACAGTTGAGTCATCACAAAAATCATGTGAAACTCTCACTTTAGGGTTATCATTTTTAGGTGAGGTCTTCTAAGATCTTAAAGGTTTCTTTCTGCTCAATAGTTTGATTTCACAAAAGTCAACTTAGCGTTATATTCTGTTAGTCTCTCTTTAAATTTGATTTTACATTCCTCTTGATACTTACTATACCATTGACGTTCAATCTGGTGGAATTTGAGTTTGGCCTCCTTTAGCTCTTTGGTAAACCATGGTGCAGGTTTTGCACTTTTAATTACCCGCTGTTTTTACAATGACACAAGTGTGTCAGCTACCAGTTAACCAATATGGAAACTTACTTTCAGCCTCAATCACTGGATCACTTAATATGGGTGTTCAACTGATTCCACTTCCTTATGTTTATAATTTCTATATAATGACTATTTAGCTTCTTAACTATAGGAACAATTAGTTCCATCAGGTAATGGACAGATCAAATGCATGGTTGTATAGTAATATCGGACACCTCCAAATTTAGTGTCCAAACTAAATCCAAATTATGAACTTTAATGTGAGTAGGTTAAGTTATATGTTGCAGGAACTTAGGCATGTCATTGAATCTAAAAAGACCTGACATTTAGAGTCCGAATCCTGTGAGTGCATCCAGAAATTAAAGTTTCCAATGACAATTGTTTGTGAAAATTGGGCAGTCAAAGGACAATTTCGAACATATGTTGACTAAAAGTTGCTGTATACTGAGGCAGATGGTACATAAGTAGGCAAGTGCTATTTTTCAATTCCATCGTTATAGTTTTTAATTCCATCTTAAACAGAAGTAAATCTACATTTTAAATAGACTTACCTTACACTGAAGCTGATGAATTTGTAGTTGCCTGTGTACACTGGCCGCCACGCCATACCCTTCTTAGTGCCTTCTCTAATCTTATATATTAATAAATAATCGCCTGTTATTGCTTCCAATTATTCTGGCATAGAGTATTTCATTAGCCATGACTCGCTAATCAACATTAAGTCAGGTTTTGTCTGCTCAATGTAATCCTTAATTTCTAGCCTGTTAACTAAACAGCACGTATTAGGATATGCCACATGCAGTGATTACGCCCCAGGTTCCCCCACTGGAATTATTAATGGCCTGAGTGGATTGCTGCGTGGTAATGCCCACTCTCAACTCTGTTTGTGGAGTTGAGGCTAATAACCCATATGATTTTAGCGCTCTAGTGAGCTCCAGAGGAATAGTTAGGCTTACTTTGTTGAATTGATACAACTCATTATGACTGGCCCCTGGTCCCGGCCAGGTACAGATGGGCTTGGCTTCGGTGTGCCAGTGCCGCGGAAGCACTGCCCCTCTGTTTAAATACCCCTGCTGCTGTCTAATCATAGGCACCTGTGGAGCTAGAATGCATGACCGTGATAACCGCAGAGTCACTAATGGATGGCACCCTGAAGTGGGTGTAAGCACTGTATAAAAGTGCAAATGCAAATAATCGGTATCCAGCAATTCAGTTTCCCTTTCCCCCTTTAGCAATACATCATCCCATCGGTCTAAAAACACTCTAAAAAGTTAAAATAAGCACATATCAAATTCAATAAAAGCGGATTTTTACAAGGTTTCTGTCCCAATCATACGAAGTATTGTCACCACAAGCAAAGGATAGTATAGCTTATTTATTTAATGGTTTCTACTGTACATAATTAAAATTCAGATCACAAGATGTGAGCACGTAGCCGTGAGCACAGGGACAGACAGGGAGCAAGGGGTGAACAGGCCATACTTCGAGTATATTTACAGGCCAGACGTTAATATACATTGTTGTAATGACATAAGCAGGGCAGTCAGAATAGAGGGCCTAGGACAGAAGGGATTCAGATTCTGGTGGGCGCGTTGCCACGTCATTACGGCAACATTCAAATGAATTTTTAAGGGAGGGATGGAGTCCCAAAAAGGTTGCTAATTAGAAACAACCAAGTCAATTTAATGCACTGGTGGCCCAATATTAGATCGGCTGAGTAAATAGAGGGGATGAAATGCGCTTTTATTTATACTAGAGTTGCGTCACCTAAATTACAAATGGACTGTAATGGAGGATTTCAGGAAGTTAGGAAATCAGTGTTGTTAGCTCCTCCTTGTAAGCGGATTCAGTCATACCATAACCACACAGTGCCTGGAAACTACAAACCAAAATCACGAGGTGGCCAAATAAGGAAATCACCCTTCAAGATCACTTTTTGTGTTTTTTTAACTTTTTGGCACACTGCTTATAAATACATTTTAAAAAACAGAAAGTAGTGAAAGAAAGGAGATCAGAAATCTATCAAGCAACAGGGCAGATGCCATTCCTCACTGAGAGCAATAGCTCACAGGGGATGTCTGAAATCAATACCCCAGATAAAACCATAAATCCCACATTGTCTGAATGTGAAAAACCCAGAGCAACAGGCCAAGCACATCACGTGGATGGATGATAGTTGCTTGAAACAATGGTGAGCTGATGAATTGGGCGCAGAAATAAACTTCGAGGGCTTTGGAAGAGAAATCTATATTGGTTTGATGAAATTTGACATTCCAGCTTTAAAGGGCAGCACAGCACACATTTCTAATACCGATCAAGTTTAAACAAACATATACTAATGTTAGGATGATACACCAGCTCAGAGATATTGACATGGAGTGTACAACTATGTGAAAAATCAGTGATAACGGCATGGTTGTAATTTGTATACTACAAGCACACGGACACAAAAACATGCACACCATGATATGCCATACGCATAAAATGAAACCTACAAATTCCAACACACGAGCAAACCTACCATGCACCAATGAATACACCTTTAGGCAAGCAGGCACCCTCAGACAAACACGTACTTATGCACACAGGCCACCAGATCTCCCTGCACCCCTCACACAGACCATAAGACATGAAGTCACTCATGCACACAGACCAACAGACACAGTTACGCACGCAAAAAGGCAAACACAGACCACTCACATACAGTTATATATATATATATATATAAATAGATAGAAAATACACATACCATCAGGCAGCACAGAAGATGGCATGCATAACACAGAAAACTGTTTGTCAGGAAGATGAAGGATTAATGGACATATGGATGCTTAATCCGTGTCAAGGAGATCCAGGCTTCATGGCCACTTTTATATATTTAAAACGTTTTATATAGCGCGAACATAACCCTCGTGGGCATCAGAGCACTTTAAAAATGATAAAGAGCAGAGACAAAGAACCAATAATGTCATAATCTAGAACCGTACCCCACCCTAGATGAGAGCACTGTCACCTCAATGTTAAGCTAGACAGACCAAAACCAAAAAAAAAGACAATAGCATAACTAGCAGGCAGTAATAATAGTGTCATAATCTAGAACAGTACAAGATCAGCCAACACCCCAGATGAGGGCGGTGTCACCTAAATGTTAAAACAGATCAAAAAGACAATAGCATAACAAGCAAGCAGCAGTCTAGTTGACCAGTAATGATATGCTCGGGGAGAGGAGCTCCTCGAGCCTAGGGCACACATTTGTTCATAAATAATAGTTGAACTTCTTTCTTGTAAGATGTAGTTGAAGGATTCAGTTTTATTTCAAGGAAAAGGGAGTTCCAAATTCTCTAGGCAATGTCAGAGATGGCTCTTTTGTAGGTTTTCTTTTTGAAGAATCTCTGCTGTTTCAGCAGTAAAGTGCTGGTGCTTCTAGAGGATCTGGAGCCTCTGGAAAGTTCAAGCTTCTGAGCGAGATAGCTTGGGGTATTGAAGTGTTGTAGGTAATCGCATTAGCGGGGGAGAAGCGGTGAAGTGTCAATGCTCATTCAGTTATTGGGCTCTCTTTGGAAAAGTGGCTTCCAAACAGTGATGATGCAAGATTTTAAAAATCACAACACGCAACACATTTACTGATTGAAGACACGAAAACCTGTACACTTTGCACCCGTTAGACACAGTTACGGATGAAACCAAGACAAGTGTACCAGAAGCACCGTAAAAGCATGCTTTAAAATGTAAGATGAAGAAAACATACATGCAAAGTAATACTAATTCATATAAACGTGTTGCACTAATGAATTTCTTATGTCTCTGTTTATTAACGTTTGATGGATTTGTGCTGTAAATAAATTGGTCTAGTGTTTCTAATGCTTTGTTAGAATGCACCATTTAGAAAAGTCGGTGAACAAATTTGTAGAAACTAGGTAAGATCTTAAAATTGCGCATAATAATACTAGAAATTCTATAGCTTATGTGAAAAACAAATTTTGTGATGTGAAATTAGAAAATTATACACTTATATGAATGTTGAGAAACATTGTGGTTGTAGAGTATTGCTAACGTTAGCCATTTTTATGTAATAATTGTTTGATGAAAATTCTACATATTCCTTAATTGGAATTGATTTTATTACATTTTATTTGATATTGGTTTAGAATTTTTTTCATTTAAAATGTGTAGTGCCAACTTAAAGGCTTTTTCGAAAATGCTTTTTCTTAAATGCAGACCCTTTGCCTGACCTAATACAATAGTCCATATACGAGTGAAATGTTGCTTTATTTGTTCTGTACATGTATAATTTTCAACATTCATAAATGTTTCCTCAATGTTCACAGTGAAATGTTTCTGTGAGAACAGGATTTCAGCTGTTGCTATAGATGGTTACTTTGTATTCTTTTTTCACCGATGTTAGGCGTATGGGGACTACTGAATCTTTCATTTCTCATGACTAGTATGGGAAAGCATCTCACTGTTGCTAATGTACAAGGTAAAATTAGGTTAATCTGAACATATGACAGTCTTCCGATGGTGGTGTGATGCTACAACACCGGCTCGTTGTTAGAGACTTTATAAAAAAAAGAAACCCAAAGGAGCGGCTTCGCCATACTTTTTCTTTCCCCTTGCAAGAGGATGCTCTGCTGATCGATTTTTGATGATTACTAAGAACTATCCTTTTACTTTTGGACTGCTTTGCTGGTGCTACAGTTCATAGCCGATGGCTGAAACCTTCCTTGCCGAACCATTTCATTTTTCCTTTCTGTCTTTTGTTCTATGCTAATAGACTTGCCCTTATTAGACTTCAAAACTAAACCCTTCACTCCTTCTTCAAAGGATCTAAGCTGTTAGACAAGTGTACCTGCCTTTAATGGTAGTAGGACTCTATATCTGTAAACTGAATTTTACAATAACCATCCGATAAAGCCTTGCCTAAATGTCGGACGCCTTAATGCAAGATGTGATATTCTTAACGAAAATTCTTAAAATACTGCTTATTGCTATGAATATTGCCAAATAATCTAAGATCTGTCTGAGTCTATTATTGAGTCCTGTTGGTTCTGCCATTTAAACTGTGCTCTTTTACTGAGGTCTTAAATGCATTGTAGAGAGAATCATGGAGCGCTGTCAGAACATCAAGTATTACTTCTTTGTTCCGTGTGGCAGTTGCAGAGCTGTTGGTCTGTATTATTCTAGTCCAACTTAACTTCTTCGGGAGGTTGGGTCTCCCCGTTTCTATTCTTTATTTCTACAGCATGGTTTTGAGAATGGTGTACCTAAATCAGAACTCAAATTTGTGAGTTAGCTGTCAAATTAATGGTCCCCATTGGACAGCTAACGTGGTGTTTAGCCACCCTAATTTCCACCCCTCCTATCGGCGGAGAAAGATTCATCAGAGGATTATTGCCTCTGTAGTAAATGTTGCAGATTGTCTAATCGTGAAGGGCTGAGTACGGTTAGAGTAGTAAAGAGAGTAAGCGCATCATAAAATTTTACCAAGCTTCCACTGCAACATCAGTGAAGGAAAAACGTTTACAGAAGTATTCAGTGCTTGACCTATTTGGAATCAAACTAATCGGTAACTACAGAGTACACTACGTATGCCCAAACTACTGTTGGCTCGGTCATTGAAATGCCACATAAGGAGCACTGCAATTTAGTACTTATATCTATTAGATCAACATGCGTCACATTTACCAATCCTCGGTCAATCCATGCATGCTAAACAACATATCCAATCCTGGGCTTTCCTTTTATAAATCATTTTAAGCAAACAGTGAAACAAACAATAGCTACAAGTTGTAGAATGCACTAATATGTTACATTAAAATTCCAAATTATTTAGCTCAAATGGAGAGATTTAGCATCCCTAACTGCAAATTGTCCTTTCTAAGTGTGCCTAATAAAACTTTTAACACTACATGTACATAAGCAGTTTGAGATGTTAACATTTTCACTTCATTGTGTTTGTCTTATATGAAAAGTAATTGTCATTGGTTTAGCATTTTTAGCAAACTTTATATATACAAAAAGATTGTTTTTCTTTTAATCTTCTCTATTTTAACAAGTTTGCATTTCACTAGTGATTTAACTGCTGAAATGTAAGAAAATATTTTAATAAGGTTTTGAGAAGGAGCTGCTGAACCTCATCAAAAGTAAGCCTAGTTCGCCGAGTTTTGCTACCCGGAACTCCGCGAAGTTACAAAATAACTCTGTGAAGTTCCGCGAGTGGCGGAGTGCAGTGCAAACTGCAGTTTTTGCTGGTATTCCTGCCGCTCGGGTAGAAATTCTACCCGAGTGGCAGCTCGCGAACTTACCGTTCGCGATCACGAGCGGGGAAAAAACTCTGCTGCACATCGCGAAGCGGAGTTGCCTGCACTCCGCGAGCTCCGCGGAGTGCAGAAAACTCCGCAAACAGAGCGAAGTTCACCGCCAAGGCCTAATTAAAAGTAGTGAATTATTAGATAAGTCATTGCTTCAAGGCTGCCTCAGGCAGGTTCAGCACTGGTTGCAGAAAACATATTTTGCTTCAATGCGGAGATAACTTTGATCCTTCTTGACGGGCTTCTAAATCACTCCTCTCCCCATTGGCTGGCCTAAATATTTGGGCACACCCACATTACCAATAAAACCAGTCTGAAACCGTCAGGAATTCGGTTAGTAAATATGCAATAGAGAGAAAGCAGGCCAAGTCGCACATCCCTAACTGATTCACACATATACGCAGGGGGAAGGAGTTTAAGACTTTAGAGAACAAGGCAGTGTAGGCTAAGGAAGGCAGGCTAGTCCAGTAGCAGGTGACAGATACTTTCGGGTTGGACTTGCATTTCCGAGTTGAAAGAGGCAGCAGGAGTCCTTAAAATCTTCGGTCCTATAGAGAGGAGCCTGGCAACAATTTGATTTGTTGTATGGATTCTTCGCTTGCCACTTAGTTTGTCACCCCGGCCTCCTGTTCCCCTCCCTTTGTTGTTTCACCTCTCTTTTGATCCTTGGGTACTGTAATTCCTGCTGTTGCATCTGACTTCAACCTTAACTCTCTTTGCATACTATTTTGGTTCTCTGAGTTCTGGGTTGGTGCAAGGACTCATCAATGCCATAGAGTTTGGTAAGGTACATCAACCAGACTGGCATTTATTGTAGATCTCACTCAGCAGTATCTCTCACTGTTCCACCTCAGATGACCCTGTGTCTGAAGATCCTGTGACTCCTCACGGTGCTACCCAGATGCCAAAGACTCTGTGACCAGGTCATGCTCATAACTGGTTTCTGTGTCTCATTTCCTTCCCTATTTTCTCTATGTGACGCCGTCAGAAGTGTTAATTCCTTTTTGACCTCTAACTGGAGAGCAGGTAGGAGGTTTGGGACTCACAACGGATCCATCTTCTTCGGCCGAGCTTCACAGGAGCTTTGGAATGTATTGAACGTATCTTGTAACTGTAAATAAACACTGTCACTAAACCTTTCCATCTACATCTGCTTAGAGGAGCCCTGCCTCTTCCTCATCCTTCCCAAAAATCACCTTAGTCCTTGCAGTGGTAATGTTCTGTCTAGTTTACTCTAATGGCATCTGCGCAGAGGAGCCCAAGCAACCCCTATCAAAACAACAAAGAGTTCAGAACCATGCTGCTTCACTACTATTGTGTACTACATGATATAACCATATCATGTCAGCATTAACACACATCTACTGGCTATCGATAAAAGAAAGACGTTTCAAAACCCTCAGCCTCGTCCACAACGCTTTACATGGCCACTGTCACAATTGCCCTGCCGTGAAGTCTTTTCCATATCAACTATATAGAAGCCCATAGTTAACCAATCATAAATTACTCACTATACAGTAGATTGGATACAATACATTTGGTGAAAAGCTCCCTTTGCACAAGGCTCCTCTTTTTTGTAGAATACTCCGCCACATCTATAGTTCAAATATGTCTTCCTGATACTTAGAGGTTCTCTAAAAACTCATCTTTTTATCCCGGCCGATGGTTGATCTCCTTTTATTACATCCATGTTGTTAAGTGGCTGTTCCATCAAATGAACCTCAAATGCTATCTTGCTCCTCTGCTGGTCAGATGCCGAAAACCAACTGCTGTCACTTGCCCCCACGAACAATTACAAGGCATTTGCAATTTTTTTTTTTTTTTTTTTTTTTAACTCGCACCAAAGGAGTCAGGCTTTTATCAACTAACTCCAAACCTCTTCCTTTCGATCGTCTTCTCTTTTCTTATTTCAGTGTATTCACCAAAGCGGTCACAGACGAACCTAAGTTGTATGCAGCACTTCCCAAAAACTATACATAAATAAAATAAACACAGAAACTCAAATCTAATGCCCGACTTCAGTGTTTTATTTTCGCGATGGCATCACCACTCTGCGTCACCACCAAAGAGGTCGGCAGATGTTAAATTGTAATCATGCACAGACCATTCTTGGAAGTTTAAATATATTATACTTCGATCACTCAAGCCGAGCTGGCGGTTTCACCTGCTGAGTCCTAATCACGTTTTTCTTTCGCACGAAGCAACATTTCCTAAGCCAAATTTTCAATCCTCGACTGTGTTCACCGTGGACCCTTTGCATTCCCCTGGGGAATTGGTGACATTTTATAAAAACACTTTTTGCAATTTTCACTTCGCACGGCTGAAAATGAGGCATGTGGTGCACTGTCACCAGCTTGCTTTAGGTATGCAGGAGTCATTCAAGGTTAAGCTTAGAAGTGACATATTAAGTGATGGTTTTTGGTTCTGATTTATTCTTACTCCTTTCAGACCCTTAAATCTCTTCGGGAAATGCCCTTCACTGCAAACATCTAATGAGGTTTTAGGCTAGAAATGAAATATTCCCTAATCAGAAGTTATGCCCATATCCAAAACATGTCACACATTAAGTTTTCTGGGCTCAAGTGATCTGCGGAGTGCATTAGCTAATAGGGCACAGAAAAAAATCCATGCTCTGCTGATGCTTTAAAGCTTTTTTTAATATACTTTGCGAAAAACAATCCAAACATTTTCAAAGAACCGAAAATATGATAGAGCAGTGTCAAGCCAAGATGAAGTTATGCAGATCTAAACCTCTAAAGAAAGCTGACTGCTTCAAATGTTGTTCAGAATGACACTTAATTCCTGTACTGCAGTGTAGACCCTAAAATGTTTTTTAAACTATTCTGTTTTAACAGCCATAGAGTTTTATGGACCTCTATAGTAAACCATGTTAAAAGGAAGCTGCTTCTAAACCCCAATGAACGGTTAATTCAATTATGATCCTAGATGCTTGTATGATTTAATTTGTGATCTGATAATTATACTTAGTACAGTTTCACATACATCTGGATAGTAGGCCACTAACTAGTTTACAATGCGCTTGTTTTTTGTGTTCCCCTACACCTCGCACAGTAATGACTGAGCCTGGCCGAGCTAGCAAAGGAGGCAAAATCAATAACTTAAATAGCCTTTGCCCATCCTTTGTAGATGTGAGGATTAGGGTGTGGTGGAAGCTCCTTTATGGCATATAAAGCTTTTATTTTCTATTTCATCCTGCAGTGAAGAGAGAACTTTTCAATTTATTTCTTTAAAACCTTCATGCCTCCATAAACATATCCACGTTACTATGTTATGATCGGTGTGCTGAAGACAGTCCGAAAACATGATTATGGGGAAAAAGTACTTCTTGTGTAACCATGGTTGGGTGACTGATAAGGTTTCATTATATGATTCATTAAAAAGGTATTGGAAATTCTAAAAGAAATATGATGCAGGCAATCTACCTGCAAGTCAATACCTGACACAAAAGAAATACAGTTTCCTCACATCAAGCATTCATCCAAAAACGAAGCAAGTTTATTCGTGCTGGAACAGCCTTTACACAGTTAAATACATTTGCAGAGACAATTCAAATTAAAAAGCATTGAATGAGGGAATCAACATTTTCATAGTTATATTAGTCAACATTGCAGAAAAATGATGCGTCTACATCTGAAGACAGACAGTTTTGGGCTAGAGTGGCGGAGCATATAGAGCGCACACTCAGCAGACAAGGTATACTCACAACAAAAATGTGCCTGCTGGGATTATACCTGTGAAGACCAGAAAATAAAGTGGGCAACAGATTCTTAGATCGGGCCCTTGCAGTAGCCCAAAGGGACATAGCATTACATTGGAGGTCTGCAGACGGCAGGTGGAAGAGTGCTATGGGGAACTGGGCCACAGCAGAAGGAGCGGTGCTCCAGAAGGAGGAAAAGAGGGAACTTTGTAGGGAGCCCATAGAGGCCCTATGGCTGGAAGTACTCACGGCCTTTGGAACTAGAGATACCGGGGTAGGGGAGCGAAAACAGAGTCACAAACGAGATGACCAGGGAGGGCATCTCGACCACAGTCCGTGACAGCTTTTATAAACTAACACTCAAAGCAAGCTAGATAACCCGTTGAATTCTGGGCCATACATTTTTCAGTTGGGGGTCTGGAATGGGGCGGCGAGCCGTAGAGTGCGTGTCATTTATGGGGCACATTGGAGTGGGCGAGAACAACAGTTAAAACAGTTATGGACACTAAAGGAAGCAGCACACATTAGTTATGGCCTCGGGGGGGGGGGGTGGTGGTGGTGACGTTTCTTACACAGCAAATATGTTCCAACAAACTGCGATATTTTACAAAAATTGTATTGGCAATGTATGCATGCATGTATGGAACAGCTGTTATGTTATTATCTGCATGAACAGAAACCAAAATCAAGAACAAAACCAATAAAAAATATTCTACAGTTGTAGACAAAGTACTTCTTAATTGTTGGGTTACAGAGTAAACCTTCACTGACAACGAGGGTACCCACAGAACATTCTTGGGATGTTTGAAATAAAACAGGTTCTTTCAAGGTAAATTTGAACATTAAAGTGATGGAATGTTATCTCTGGCAATAAGGGCATCAAGAAAATGTATGTTTCTTGCACGAAAACTCCAGCTGGGATGGGAGGTAAACCGTGCCTTGGGCATCTCTTCAGTGCCCACACCAGCTTTCGAGCTTCCAGATGAGGTGAGGCAGAGAATCCCACAACCAAAACTTTATTATAGTTCTAGGTGTTGCTCAGAAGGTTTTAAGTCTGGCATCTGAACAGTATCCTGTGCAAAGATGTGGGATTTGAGGAACACAATTCTCTCTTCCATCTTCATTTTCTCAAACTCCTGTTCATGGACCTTTGAAAGCAGTAAAAAAAAAAAAAAAAGGTTTAGGCCTCAACTGCTCTGCATGGTTAAAAAACACAGAAAATCATTATGCTCAAATAAGAAGATGCATGCATAGGAGTTCAAAATAGTGGATGATGTGGTGCTTGTTTAATTTTCATGTAATGGCCAAACCAATGCAAAAAAAAAAAGACAACAGAAGGAGGGAGCTAAAAGTGTGGATTGCCAATGCCTCCTCAAAACGAAGGTACTGGACAAAATTGTGCCGGGTAGATTCTCTAACGGAAGTATGGAAGAGTGCAGAATAGAGGGTGAGTAAAAGTAAGAATAGGAGAAAGTAGATCTCAGCTTCCAATGTCAAGGAAAAGGCAATAAGATGACCAGAAGAATGGGGGGTGCGCTGTGCATCAATGCACTAATGAAAAAAGGATTGAAGCCTGTCTTCAAAGCGTAAAAATGAAACCGGGAACAGTTAATATGTGGAAGAGGGCGAGCCCAAAAACCAGTGATGGACCTATGTATATGGGAGAAGGCACCTGGCATTTGGCTTCAAAGTCAAAAAAAGAATGCAAATTAACAAATAATTACAGTCAGGAGTAAGGCTTAAAGACAACAGGGGGCTGGGGTAAGCATTAATGGGCTAATGGATTTGGGCAGTACTGGGAAATTAGGCAAGGACGAGACCTTTCACAGGAGTCCTTATGAACAATTTCCAGGAAGATTTATGGAGAGAACGAATAGAGCACCTTTTTCTTCATTCTTTAGTTTAATAAGTATTCTTTCTCGGTGCGAGACAATAAAACTTAGACCCCGGGGAGAATATGCAGTGGTCCTGGGGAACACCGAGTGCTCAACCTGATGTCGCCTCTGTATGTCAACATTTTTAAACAAGCATTTATAATGCAATAGGTCTCGCATTTGCGAGAGTTTAAGCTATTGGCATTGTAAATGACAATGCCTTTTATTTATCTGTTTTGCTAATTAACACATAAATAAAAGGCATTGTCATTTATAATGCCAATAGCTCAAACTCTTGTAAATCCGAGACCTTTTTCATCTCAAAGAAGCAGCTGCCATTGTCCCGGCTGCTCGGAAAATGAAAGCACGCATGGCGCTGAATGTTGCAGGATAGCATGTCATGCCTGCAGTAGGAGAAACTCATTAAAGAAAATAGCGCTTACAGACTAAATAAGACTTACCATGTAACAACAGAAGTAAAAGGGCCAGTCCTCATGGGAGGTTACAAATGAAGACAAGGCGGTACTAAGGAGGGACTAACAACCCTATTAACGAATCAGAAGCCAGCATTTATGAAGGACAATGACAAGCCAATGACATATGGGCGGGGCTTCTTTTCCATACTCCAATACAGCATGGCTCGCAGACCCCAAGTATATGTAATGTACTGGAAACAATGAGTCTTCAAAAAGGTAAAGCTGTCTGTAGTGACACCTAAAAATGGAAGCTTAAGCTTATTCTTAACTATATACCAAATGAAGTGCTGAAATTCTGGCATACCATGAGCACCTAATAGCCATGCACAGGATGGAAAAACAAAGGTAAGCCCAGAAGCACTTTCTTCTAGAGTAGAATTCTAGGTACTTTAGGCAGCACCCTTAGAAAGCAGTCACACTAGGATAGTAAGTCTTCGCATTTCTCAAGCTTGGAGAGGCAGATCCCAAAGTAGATACTACTCATGTCTTTGAGTGAAGGAGTCAATGTAAACAAAAGGCAGACTGCCAGGCATATTATAGGCTGAACAAGCAGCGATTAATTTGTGCAGGTGGTTGTAGGTGGTGAGTGCCAGCACTCATTTTTGGGGCCAGGGACTTATTGTTCACAATGACACATACCCAGAGTACAAGTGAGAAAGGCAGAAACGAGAGAATAAAGGAGAAACAGTATTCCAGCACAGAAGTAGCAAAAGGAGAAAGCAATGATGAAAAATAACATGCAAGATTGAGGTAAGAGAAAGGAAGTTTAGGATGATGGAAGACAAGCATGCGGATGGAATCACAAACAGACAATCTTTATACTAAGCAATACCCAGTTAAGCAGCACTGGTGGTGGGCTCCTAAAAATTCAAGGCTACTGGCTTTTTTTCTTAACATATTAAGCACTGCTAAGCAGAGTCTTCCTGAACTGCAGTTGAATTTCCTCCACAGTTCCTCGGAGTGGTAAAATTTCTGCAACAATCTTTCAAGAAACTGCAGTTATTCATGGAGAAAGGATCCAATGATTGAGTGCAGAGCCTTGGTGCACCTTATCCTGCATTCTTTTCGGACATTTTCACAACTCTTGTTAATGTCTTATTGCAAATTTATAGTCATACACAGTACTTAAGTAAAAAAAAAAAAAAGTTTCAGGTCCCTTATCAGGAAGCAACTGCATCTTGCACCTCCCATTACCCCTGCCAACCCTGCCAACTCTGCCAATGACAGTACCAACACAACTACTAACCATCACACTCCGACAAGTGTGACGATTAAGACTTTTAATATATATTAAAAATGACAAATAATTGCTGCCTGCACTATTTTTATAGATTTGGGTGGCAGCTATTAGTAATTTTGAATGTATATTGAATTATAAAAGAACTGTTGCGCTCATCACTAAATTTGAAAAAACAGCGTTGCCATGCGACTGGCTGTTATAAGTGCCTATGCCGAGCACCGGAAACCACCTGGTCAAATTAAGCAATGGTCATACAGATGGGATAACAAGGTGAACAACAGTTCAGCGTTTTATATGAAAACCTATAACCTTGATTAGTGAATTTCAAACTTGTAAACTGATAAATGAAAAATATTCCAGAATGTGCGGTTTTCTTTAATTTCTCACAAGAAATGTGTTATGTGCCACAATCTACTACAATGTTTGCCTTTTATGCAGAAAGGATAACTTGTATTACTATAGCTCGCTCAGATTAATAGTATACAAACAGTTATTTTAAGTTGAATGCCTGGAAGGAGTAAACATATTTACGAATGCAGAATACCTGTCACGACCCGAGAGTTCTCAGACCTTGTAAATCCAACCCAAGTAGTGGGAAAATGGCCATTCAAAGGAGGGTTAATTTTGGAAGTTTGCGAATGTCCTCAGACATGTACAATTTGTCACCGTTCTTTGCTATGGAAAGCTTTGCACAGTCACAGTGGGAATAGGATCCGCACGGGAATGTCACATGATCTTTCCTGAACTACGCTGGGAAACTAGAACCATTGTGAGCTTGTTAACTCCGGAAAGTCAGAAAATTATGTCTAAGTGGAAGAAGAGATTTTTGCTTGTAATATTTTGACGTTCTTCCTGAATCAGGCAGAAAACGCCCTCTTTTATTTTCTGTTAAGCCACAATGTCCAAAGGTAACCGTATCTAGAAATAAGCTAACCGTGCCTGTCTTCGTTCAGTCAGCTACGAAAGTGGGCAAATGTGTGACTACGAGGGAGTGGAAATAAAACTGATATGCTACTCTGGCTTCTTGTCCGAAAAGTCAATTATGAAGGTCAGCGACACATTAGGTTTCATCCATCCAGCCTCCCCCGTGAGCTATTGTCTCCATCCAGGGAAGACAAAAGCCTGGTCCCCGGGGAGCGTCAAGAGAAGGTTCCCCGTTTGCATTATCTCCCCGCCCCAGCACACCCAGTTCACAGATAGCTGGAAATAAAACAATCTGACTTCATTAAATATTGTTTAAGGAATTGTTCGAGAAAAAGCCTATTCCGATATTATACATGTTGTCAATAGATTTATATATGTTCCAGAAGTGACAACAGTTGACACTTACAAAATGTGGGTGAAAAACAGCAAGAGTTAAGCGCGGTGAGGTCATTTTATAATGTATTCACCATTTTAACTCCGTGCTGTGGATAAGTACCCATCACATGATAAGACATCGAAAAATTAGATTAATGAATGTTTGTATGTCTTTAATGGACTTTTAATCACTTTATTGCTCGGTCCAGTATATAATGTGCTACCAGTTTGCGCCCATTTACTGAAATAAAATGCATGCATTTTCATGTATAGGACTGTCCTTTTAAACTATCTGGACGAGGATATTAAGGAACAAGCAGCACCGAGACGAGCAACAGAGATGCTGCTGCTGCTCCTCCCTTGCCAAAGCTGGCATCCCGAGAGTGTGTGGTGCCGTGCGCCGCAAGCCGTACACGTGCATATCGCCTGTCCGGGCGCGTGCACATCTCCTGTCCCCCTTCCGCCGACAATAGATCTCACCAAGGCGAGCAGCGCATGCGCTGCGTCGCTAGGCGAGTCCTAAAAAGGACCACCTGTCCCTTCAAGGGACACAGTCTGCTTTAAAATAAAAAATAATGATGTGCAGGGAAGGAAAATGCAGGATGGAGGTCTGCCGAATAGCTTGAGAGGGAGAAATTGAGATAACCTTGGCAGGGGGACGAGTGTAGTCTGAGCCTGGTTGACGGGCTGGAGCTGGAGGAGTAGTGCCCTTTTGTTTCATGCTCAGGGCCGCTGTGGACTTGGTGCCAACACTGCCTGGATGCTGCTTGGACTGCAGGGGGTAAGCCGCTGTGCCGAAAGATCGCTGGGGACTCCATCTCAAACAACCTCTTGCACTCTGCTTATCTGTTCCCACTGCAGCCTATTTAAACATCTGTGCTTCCCCGCTGCGCAGGACGCACCCAGGTGAAGGTCGTGCCTGTCCTTGCCAGGAAGAGGCAGGGCAGGGCCACCCCGACTTGACTTTGGCACAAGACATCCTTGTTGATAAGCCTGATTTTGTTCCCAACCTGTGCCTTGACCCTCACTGGTTGCCGTCTCATTGCGTATGGGGATTGATTGATATTCACACTCTAGCAGCCGCGGCCCGTGCAGGTAAGAGCGGTGGGGCCTGGCTGGGGGAATATTTCGACGGACGATGACGAGGGAAAATTCACTATTAAATTTTCCCTCGTCATCGTCTGTCGAAATCCCCCCCACCTAGCAGGTCCCACTGCTCTTACTAGCACGGGCCGCGGCTGCACTCTATAGGAGAGAAGCGTGTGGTGAACCAGCGGGTGGTGTGCTTTGGGTCTCCAGAAGCTACTAAAGTCATTGGTTTACAGCGCATGGGACTGATCGTGCCTCAGACTGTGCATTTAGGGAACCTAAGGAAGCAGCCTACTAGCCAGTATTATTGATTTAACTTCCCAACTGAGAGTGGCACCCGGGGGGCCGAGAATGCTAGCTCACTTTCCTGCATGTCAAGATTTTTGAACTGTGTGCACCCACTAAGTCTGATTGGCACTTGGTTGTAACTATACCAGGTGTTGGGTGTTTGTAATTGCGTGCTGCGGTTGTATGCCAAGACACAAAAAACTAAATGATCCAGTCGTAAGTAGAAGTAAGGGCACCCTGGGCCAAGTTTAAGCAAGGGCTTTAGCAGGGTGTACTCTCGTTGAGGTGAAGGGGGGTGGGTTTAACTTCCTACTTGCATTTCGTTACACCTTAATGGGGAATTCATCTGGAGTCTGATTATCAGGAATTAAAAGTGCCTCTTTGTGTGCTAAAGTTACTTTGGTAATACGGGGAAACGGAAGGCGGTTGAACCCGCACAAGTAATTGCCAAGTACAGTAAAGTTACTCGGCGAACTGACAGCCAAACCTTAAGCGAGCTAGATCAGCTAATAGAGAAGGTGGAGTCTACCACAGGGGCTGTCATTGCTAAAAAGGAAGATGTTACAACTAAAGCGAAAAAGGGAGCTCAAAAGATTTCAAGTTACTTTCATAAAACAGTGACACCACGCTTCATCCAATGTTTAAGATTTGTGCAATCAGAAACATCAGGAGTTGTAGCGCCACCTCTAGCTTAACCTATAGTATTGCATTGTATTGTAATTGTATTTACATAGTGCTTACTACCCCTGAGGAGGCGTTGAAACGCTTTTTCGGCGAGTAGCATGCTCCTCCGGAACCCATAAAGGATTAGTGGTGAATTAGTACAGTGAAATATGAAATGAATTTGAGTGGTGGACAGGTTAGTCTATTATTTGGATTGAAAAAGGTAGTGGAAGGATAGAAGAGGAAAGGATTTAGACATTTTTTTCTACTCTGGAACGCATAAAGTATTAGTGGTGAATTAGTATAGTGAAATATGAAAGTAATATGAGTGGTGCATATGTTAGTCAGTTATTTAGATTGAGAAAGATAGTGGAGGGATAGAAGAGGGAAAAAGGTTTGCATTTATATAGCGCTTGCTACTCCAGAACCCATAAAGGATTAGTGGTTAATTAGTATGGTGAAATATGAAAGTAATTTGAGTGGTGGCTATGTTAGTCAGTTATTTGGATTGAGAAGAATAGTGCTGGCTACCCCCGACGAGGTGCCGAAGCGCCTCCTCAGTGAGTAGCATGCCACTCCGGAACCCACAAAGCATAGTGAAACATAAAAACAACTAAAAATCGGGTTCTTCCCTTGAAGGAAGAAGATTGGGGGGGAGGAGGGGGAGAGGAGAGACAGTTACACTGCTAAAGATAGGAGTAAACTGGGGACTGGCCCAATACACGCTACATTATCGACCTCCGATACAGCCACTTATCTCCCTCTTATTATGGAGTTTGAAAGCTGAGGTGGGAGAGTTGAAATTGACACTAGGTCATCTTATGGGTAAAATGGACCAGATATTGATCCTAAAGGGGACATTGACGCCTAGGTCTGGAAATGTAAGAGCAGCTACTGCACTAGCACCAGTGCACAGACCTACAAATAACTTAAGGGAGAGTCTGTTCAGGCCTGCTTATTTGACCCAAGTACCATCTAGCGAAATCGCAGACCCACAGATCTATGCTTAAACCTAATACCCCTAGAGCCAGCAGCAGAAATAGAAACACTGCCGCTACATCCGCTGGCAAAAGAGAGGGGGCCTATACAAGGGCAAGCAACTGTCTTAATAGCCATCCCAATACTGGGTTCAGACTGGCGATGGTCAATGTCCCCAAACTGTCGGATCCTACAAATTTCGAAGACAAAGAGTCACTAAAAAACAAAGTAGCCCACTGGATAAGACACACCAGGGGATGCTATTCAGTTATTAGGGATGACATCATGGGAGCTAGAAGATGTTCCAATGCCACGACACCCTTTGACACAATCAAACTTGTGTTTAGAGATAGGCACATCATCAATGGCCTTGTTATATTAATTATCTGGTCCTGCCCCCCTAAAAACTCAAGTTTAAATAGGTAGGCTGAAGGGGACTAATGCCACCTGGCCAACCTGTCCACTTGCCAGATGTTAAGTCTGGGCTTGATAATAATGATTGACTTGGGGAAGGCCTAGGCATTTTTTCCTCAATATCAACCCCAAATAAAAGGAGCTAGTGAAGTCACATGAAAGTGTAATAGCGATCAGGCGGTGTCGTGGAGGGGGTGGGGGCAAAAAATATGTAGAGTGACGAAGAAGTTGGAGCCTGTATTAGCTGAGGAGGCAGAAAAATCTGTAGAGGATTTTAATACTCCAAGAACCATAAACATGCAGATATCTTATGAGAACAGTAGCCCCATTTGCATAGGAAAGGCCCAAGATGTGGGGGAACTAACATCTTGTGCTAACCTCCAGAAAGGATCCATTTCTTCGAGTGCCCTAGAAGTCTCCACTGAGGACACAAACAGTTCCTTTATTTGTCCCTTTAGCAGTGCTCAGGTTAATCACCTTTTATCAATAACCTCATTAATCAATCAAATAAGCTTTATTCAAAAACACATAGTGTATCATAAAAGCTACATAAAATAACATCACTGAATTAAAAGCACATAGTTAAAAAAAGAATAAAAGCAGGCCACTAAAAAGAGAAAATAAAAACACAATGGATAGAAACAAACGTAGACCTCCCCAGAAAACAATAACATTTCTACAACTGCTTCCTACGTCTTATAACAGCCAATAGGGATAAGCATTTTAGTTTAAGAGCTTTCCTTTGAATGCTGCCAATAAACTCCGGATGGTCAAAAAACTCAGAGTGCCCAATGTCGGCCAAAAAGTCACGTACGAATCTGAGCCAAGGGATTTTTAGAGCCGATGTAGATCTGAGGCAGTCCTCTATAATAGAGCGATTAAGCACGGTATGTTGCGAGGACCAGATCTTGTGCCAGAGCAAAACTGGCTGGACTTTAATCACATCTGTAAGGTATGAAACTCCCAATTCAGAGTGGCAAACGTAAGTGGAGCTACTTTTTGGAAGAGCAAGGAGATTCCTTAAGAATACGTTTTCTGCATGCTGTAGTGATTCGACATTAGCATATCCCCAGAGCTCGGAACCGTACGTAGCAGTCGGTCTACATTTGGCCTTATAAACGTACAGCATTTCCCTCGGGTGTTTTATGCTCAGTTTCCTGGCAAAGTCCAGCAGAGCTGTAGTACTTTTAACAAATTGAAGCCTCCTTGACTTAATTGCATTGGACCAACTCCCATCTTTGTTAAAAAAAAAAAACCTAAATAGGAAAATGTAGGTGTAGATAGAATGTTAGAGCCCTCTATAAAAATGTTTCGACAGTTTGAGGACCTGTTCCCGAGCTTCATAATGAAAGTTTTACTGATGTTTATTTTTAGGCCCAGACCCTGCATAAAATGGGCAAATTCATCTAATACTCGCTGTAATCCTAATGGGGTACGAGCCATTAGTACCGTGTCATCGGCATATACAAGTGAGTGAATCGGGCGCTGTCCTACTTGGGCTAAAATCGGGCTAAAATCGGTGCACTTATTTGCAAGGGTACTGCCTAAACTATTAAGGTTAAGATTAAACAAAAATGGGGTGAGTATGCATCCTTGGCATACTCCTCATTTGGAAATGATTAGCTGTATTCGCCTATCAGGCCACAACGAACTCTGCCCCACCCAGTGCCTAGAAGTCTCTGAGGAAATTTACAATAGTGTGGTCTACTCCCATACTAACCATGACCAACCACAGTTTATCATGTACCACAAAATCAAATACAGAGGTTAAATCTACAAATGCTAAAAACAAACTCCCTTCTTTAATAAGCCCATATTTCCCAATAAGTAGATTTAAATTAATTGCCTGTTCAGTAGTCCCCAAGCCTGGGCCGAACCCATACTGAAGGTCGGAAATAACACTATTGGATTCTGCCGAGTCCTGCAATCTGCCTAAGAGCATGCGTCCTGCCACTTTAATTAGTGAGTCCAGCAAGGAAATCGGTCTATACTGTGCTGGGCTATTACGACTGCCGTTCTTAAATATGGGAACTATAACAGACTCGGGCCAGGTATGTTAAAAAACCTGTGCTCCGACAGGCTCTAAAAAGTAGGGTTAAAAGGGGACGCTAAATGTTGATATTGGATTTAAACAAGTCAATGGGGATCCCATCAGGGCCCGGTGCTTTACCACCTTTACTCGCCTTTAGAGCCATAACTACCTCATCTAAGGAGAAGTCAGGATAGGTCTGTTCAAATTTAGAGGAAGTGTAAGAAAAAATACTCAGAGGTGGAACTAGGGAGGGACATGGTAGTAACCTCCTGTTTTGAATAAAGAGTAGTAAAATGATTAAGCCATTCGGCTTCTGTGATGGCAATCTCCATGCGAGGGCTATGAGCTGTATTAAAAAAGGGAGAATTAATGATATGCCAGAAGTTTGTTAGAAATGGGATTTCTGGTTGGCTAGGGCAAGCACCCAAGCCAGGCAGAAACCACCACTCTAGTTAGGGCAAGGGAGTTACACACTGAAGATAACCCCTGCTCACCCCCTTGGTAGATTGCCTCTGGGATAGGCCTGACTGCTCGTGCCAATGTGTAAAGCGTTTGCGCAACACACTCACACGGCAGCGACACACTAGGCACACCACAAAAGAAACTCCACACATGGTTATATAATAAAAGCCTTTGTATTACTCATAAAACACATTAGAGCATAATCACATATATATACACTGTGCCACCTGGCACTAGGTATCACTTTACAGGGGATTATATACATTACAGGGCCAATCGGGCCACTGTCATAACCATTAGAACACACAAGTAGTGAAAATCACAACCAATCAGTAGCTACTGGCCAGAGGCACTTAAACACATTATGCATAAATGATATTAGGCATACACCCTAAATTAGTCCCAGTGCACCACAGTAACACTGATAAGGTGCACACATCACCCCAGGGCCGTTTGCCCAGCCAAAACACAAGGTGAACACCAGGCCGACTGGCCTGCTCCTCGGGGGCCCGTCTTGGGCTTCCCCGCAATGCCCTCTGTCCCACAAAGTCAGGGCTCCCTAAAATGCGAGTCCCTTCCTTCTGGACACGGGGCTTCCACTAGACCCCTAGCTGCAGACGCAGACGAAAGAATTCCCCAAAAAGATCCGCAAAGTAATCAGGGGGCGGGGTGCAACTCACCGTTGTCTCCTTTCGTTTGTGCTGCGGGGAGAATGCAGCTGCCCGCGATCGTGCGGCGCAGCTGCGATCAGGCCAGAAATGTGGAGCAATTTCCCCAAGGGGCCTCCGTCAAGGTTTCGCCCTGGTTCCTCACTCTGGGGCGGCCCGCAGCCATGTGGTGCAACCGCCCTGCAGCAAAAGGAGAAAAATGAAATACGGGCCGTAGGGCACGGAGCGAAGCCTCCGTCGGCCCCGCCCACAACCAGGAGTCCTTCGCCGGACTTCCTCTCTCCTCTCTCTGGCTTACAGAGTGGAGTCTCGGGCGGCTTCCAGGCAACACGCGGGGCTCTCCCTTTCCTCCCGAGAGCTCCGCCCACGGTCAGGCACAGACTTGCCTGACTTCCGGTCTCTTCATCGCTCGGGCAATCCCCGGCCGGGATTCCCTGCCACCTGTGTTTTTCTCGGGCAACACGGAGCGAGCCTCCTCCTGGGCACTCGGCCTCACAGCGCTCCCAGAGCGCGCTCTGCGGCACAACTCCAAACAATGCCAGTAAGGAGCAACAACACTTTCCATGCGCTGTTGCTGGGACCCTCGCAAGGGTCAAGAACCTAGCGCTCACCACGCGCGGTCTTTGAGGAACCAAGCGCCAGGCTTAGATGAAGCACAGCACTCCTGCAGACATTCTTCCTTGTAGCAGAAAATAAAAGTAAGGAACCGTCCAGTTCTTCTCCTGGAGTCTTTTGGGTCCATGAGACTCCCACCAGGAGGCCAGCACGCAAATGGGTGCCACGGCGGTTCCTCCTGGCAGAGTGCTCTGACCCCTCCCCCCCCCCAGTCAGTTCCAAGCAGGTCTCTTTTACATGGGGTCACAGCCCCAATACTTATACCACCTATGTTCTTTGTTCCCCCCCCCCCCCGACACAGGGCTCTGTGCCCGGTCTAAACCAGTTCTGGGGGGCACTTAAACATTTTATTTACAGTGCACAGCAACCTCCTTTGTCAGTGTAGGTCCTGGCCCCAGACACACCACAGGGGGGCGGAGCCAGCATTGTGTAAGGCAGGCACAGTCCTATTCAGGTCCAGGTGCTACTCCTCCCACTACTCCAAATGCAGAATGGCCTATTCAGACTAGCGCTGACTCACCCAGCCCCTCTGGAGCCACTGCACCTCCCCAGCCCCTGTCACTCCAGAGCCAGACATGCAATGCACAACAGGCAGGCACAAAGACACATAGCACACAGAAAGGCCCACTTCTAAAAGTGGCATATGAGAGGGCAGCCTCACAGTAGTGAGAAACCAAAATGGCTGTTTGTCACTACCAAGACATGCCACACAGTTAAGGCACATGTCCTACCTATTACCTACAGCGCACCCTGCCCAGAGGGCCAGCTAGGGCGTACCTTAGGGGTGACTAATATGTAGTAAAAGGGGAGTCACAGACGTGGCACCCACTTTATGTGCCACGTCACCACGTCACAGCGGCAGTAAACTGCGCGCGCAGGCCCTGCAATGGCAGAGGCCTGAGACAGGTTTAAAAAGCTACTTCGGTGGGTGGCGCAAGCAGTGCTGCAAGCCCACCAGTAGCATTTAATTTACTGGCCCTGGGTATATGAGATACCACTTTACAAGGGACTGATAGGTAAATTAAATACGCCAAACAGGTGTAGACCAATCTTACCACGTTTACCATAGAGAGCAGATGCACTTTACACTGGACAGCAGTGATAAAGTGCCCAGAGTCCTAAAACCACCAACACCAGGTCAGAAAAAATACCAGGAGGAAGGCAAAAAGTTCAGGAATGACCCTGCAAAAAGGGCCAAGTCCAACAGTTATATTATGTTTTGACAAGCTAGCCTCGAGTAGTTGGTTCCAAGTCACCTTCTTCAGGGTCTTTTTACTATGTTTGATAGCAAGCCTGTAGGCAAGTCTACACTCATACACTTCCTGGATAGACCTTGGTTGTTTGCCTAGTGCTAGCTTTAAATTTCTCAATGCCTTAGAGCAAGTAGTGTCAAACCAACCGCGATTCTCTGATCCGGCTGTATTCCGATTGACAGTAAGGCCTTCAGTAATACATTTTTTTATGTGCTCAAAGGCCATACTGATTTTATCAGCAGCTGCATACTCATCTAAACAGGTATCAAAGGCCGCCTTCTGTTTGGAAATTAACTGTTCTAGAAAGGTATTAGGATTGACCAGGGACCATTGCGCTGAGAGATCTAATTGTTCGCCATAGTTGACACACGTAGAGTGTCCCTCTGTTGAGAAAGTAAATTAATATTCAGAGCTACACTCTGTGGAAAGTGATCACTGATTGCAGAGTCATAGATGGAAAAGTCTAAGACCAACTCGGAGTAACGTAAAGGAAACAACAAAAAATCAATAACACTATTCAAACCCCTACTGTTAAAAGTACACTTTACTTCAATTGGGGGATTAGTAAACTCATTATAGAAGGACAGACTATACTTAAAAGGTAGATCATTTAGCAGGTCCCCATATTCAGTATGTGAAAAAAGAGTAACATCACCGTTATCAATCGCAGCTATCCCACAGACCTTGTTAGATGGCTGTGGACAAGAACATAAATTAAAATCACCACCCCAAAAAACAATAAGGACCTTTCATCAATAACCTCATTAATCTATTGGAATGTCGCAGGACTCTTAAGAGGGCAAATACGTTTAACATCCATAGATCTAAAAGTCACATTGATTTTGTAATGGTTGATCTGAAATTGTGGCACCTACTTAACAACATGACTGTACTAGAAGGGGAACAGAGTGACCACACCCCTTTATGCCTCATGATGGAAGATTTATTTAATAAGTTCTGGGTTGATAGCTCAACTCTTACTAGAACTAGGAACACCGAACATAGAGCAGATAAACACCGCCTTAAATGGCGGCAAATTAGTGCGAAACCTGAGCTTTTAGCTACTATAAAGAATGACATTCTAGGTTTTCTGCCTAAATTACTGGACTGCAGAGATGTAACTAAGGATAAACATGAGGTTATTGAGATGCATACAAAATTCTTTGAGGATATTGCCACTCACTTTGTAGCTCCACGTGCAAGTAAAAAGTCAGCCCATAGTGGAGGGGGTAGCTAGTTCAATAGCGAATGCAGAAAGCGAAGGCACTTATTAGATGAGGCCATAAAAGCAAACAACTCTCCTTTGATAGCACCCACTAGGAAATTGTATAAGTTGGCATTGACCAGGGCAAAAAAAGAGTGGGACAACAAGAGATGGCAAGAGTTGGTGGAGAAATGTGCATCTAAGGATGACTTTCGGTTTTGGAGACTAGTGGCCAGAGGAGAGCATACAGGAGGGTTTGAGCCCTAGAATCATGTCCTTTCTGTGGATTGGTTCAATCATTTCTCAGCACTATATTATGATGATGCCACAAACCAGGGCCAACATCTTTGGATGTCAAATTGATTCTTTTTAAGTCGTCACTCTTCTCCAGGGAGGATGTTTTTAACTTGCTGGCCACCTTTTCTAGAGGGAGAGTTGCTGGCTCAGATAGCATTTCAGTAGATGTCCATCTCCATGATACAGATGTATGGCTAAACTACATACTGGTCATTGCAAACGAGATAGCTACGGGAGCTCCCATTTCGGCATCTAGGCAGGCAGTGGAGGTGGTTCCAGTGTATAAAAAGGGGGACAAGAGCCTGCTAGCCAATTATAGGCCTATTAGTCTAAGTGACTGCCTACAGAAAGTTTTCTGCCGAATGGTACTAGTAAAAATCCAACAACTGGTAATAAGTAACGACATTATAAGCTCGTTGCAAGCAGGTTTTAGACCCAAGACATCAACAATTGATCAGGTCGTCAGATTTGCTATAATATACTGGAAGACGGTCTTGATTGTCAAAGACAACCTATATATCGCCTTTGTCGATCTTCAAATCTGCTTTTGATTTGCTACCACACTCAAGGTTATGGTCTGCTCTGTAAGAAATGGGGATGCCTCTTGACATTTTATCGTTACTGGTTAGATTACATGATAGCAACTTCGCCCAGGTACGTTGGGGCTCACAGGGTCAACTAACTGGAAAAATTCCTGTGTTAAAGGGTGTCCGGCAGGGATGTGTACTGGCTCCTACTTTATTTTCCTTAAATGTAAACGGACTGGTACACTACCTCCTAAACGTTGATGCTGATGCCCCATCCTTGGCAAAAGGGAAGATACCATTATTGTTGTTTGTAGACTACACTTTGCTGATTTCTAAAACCCCTAGCAGTCTGCAAAAGCTTATATCCAGCTTCAGTGATTTTTGTTTGGAGAGTGGCTTAGAGATAAATGTTGAGAATACTAAATTTATGGTATTTAACCACTGTAAAACGTTTAAGGGAAAGCTATCCTTGGGGAGTGAAATACTGGAACAGGTAGATTTATATACATACTTGGGCATTAAACTTTCACCAAACTTATCTTGGGGCCAACATATTGACATTGCTACCATAAAACATAGACAGAGAACTGGTGTAATTTTAGAAGAACAGCATGCCTCTTACACTGGGCCTGTGGCACCCGCTTTGAAGCCAAAGCTCTAGGAGCTGGCTTGTATGGCGCTGAGCTCTGGGGTTTTGGCAACATTACGGGCCTGGCAAAATCCGAGAACAAATTTGAGAATTGGATTTACTTCCAATTAGCACCCCTTTGCATCCTTTATTTTTGGATTTGGGCATGAAAAAGTAAATCTTTAAGCCCATTTGCGACCCCTCCGATATTGGCGTAGGATTTGGGTCACTCCGGAGCTGGTGCATTATGCAGTGGCCCTAGATGAGATAATCAAGCTGGATAAAGCAAAACAAAGTTCCACGGCTGACCTCAGTGTGTCAACTATTGAAGGCGATCGGCTTTGGTGACCTAGGCCTTCATCCCAAGACTGTGAAAATTCCTTCAAAGGGTGTTCTGTAAAAACACTACTGGACTTACACCCTACAAAACAAAGAGTGCATGGCTGGGGATGCAATGTTGACTGGCAAATTTTTAAATTGTAAGACCGTATACGCACTAGAGCAGTATTGGGATTTAGTCACTATTCCATCTGATAGGAAGTTGTACCATCAGTTTAGAGTGTGTACTCTCCCTGTTAAGGCGTTCACGATGAAATGGAAAGGTGCACCTAGTGAGGATTGTCCATTTTGTGAAGGCCAAAAAGAGACCATTCCACATGTGCTATTTGTATTTCCTGCGTATACTAGTTTTCGCTTGCTTGGATCATGCCAACGTGCAGGCTGCTGGGCACCTCAAGCCATTTGGCAGCATTAAGAATATTACGAACAGACCCACTTTCTCTGTATGTTTGCGCAGTTGCAAAATGTTTGGGATTGATGTGGGCAAAAAGGTGGGCCATTATTGCTGCTAAGTGATTTTAAGTCTTACTCTTTTTATGTAGTGTACACTTTTAAAATGATTTTAATCGTGCTTTTATAGTTTGAATTTTGTTTTAGCGAACCTTGCTATAATGGAATATTGATTTTGTAAAATGTGGATGTGGTTATGTTGTTTAATGTGATTATTTTGATATTATTACTGTGCTGTGTGATTGAATGTATTTATTTATTGCTCACTTTTATGGCTTAAGCTGAGATAAAGCTATTTTGAATAACCTTGGCAGTGACAGGAGGAGAGGGTGAAAGGGAGACATAGGAAGAGTGGGTGCACAAAAATGTATTAATGGGGAATGGAGGGAGAAAGGGAGGCATAGAGAACGGGAAAAGCAGGCAAAAATAATGGAAAGATAGTAAGACGAAAAGGAAGGGGAACTGAAAAAACTGCGAATAGACCTATAGAAGGAATTGCTCAGGATTACAGCAGGAAGTGCTAGCACAGGTAAAGATCATGAACACACGCATGAGCCAGGCATAGATATTTTGGGATGGTTTGCGAATTATGAGATTGCATGCAAGGCTCATTGGTTGAATGAAAAATCGAAGGCCATGGCTGTACTGAACTGTTTTCTCATGAAATAAACAAAGGTCATTGGAAGAATCTTTAACCGTGACAATTTAAACTATAAATACATGAAGGAACCTCTGATCAGTCTGCTTGGGCTGAAGCCAGCCCAGCACCATTGGAGATTCTGTAAGAACCAGAAAGCGGATGAGGTTCCTTTAGAAAACTAGATATATGATGTGTTGCATGGTTGGAATGACTAGGTGAAAGGGATGGAAGTGAAGGATTACCAGTTGTTGGTGGCTGTGGGACCCAGATAGGTGTCTCTACCCAACTGAGACATGACAGCGAGGAACCTAGATAAATCAGAGAGGAACCTAGATATGCTTGCTGTGATGGTGAGCCAACCAGGTAAACAAGAATCTGGAGCAGCATAGTTCGAAGTACAATAAAGACACAGCTTGCAGTGGAATATTTCCAAAGTGGAAGGTCCCAGCTGGGACAGAACCTAAAGAGAACTCGGTTCCTAGTCAGAACCAGAAGGGCAGTATGCCAGAATATAGTTGAAAACATATCCTGTTCTAACCATCATTTACAAAGTATTGTTCCACTGTGTGTAGATTCTCTATTCATAATTCCAGAGCAGTGATATTTTTGCCAGATAGTTAGTCCATGATATTCTGGTACCATACCCCATAAATGAAAGGAGAGACGGAGGTTTCTCCTGTGCCCAAGGTTATGACGTAAGTGCCGCAAAGAAAGGCATTACAAAAGGATTGCACTATTGAGAATCCCCTGATAGGCAGTGCTACCTGTGAGGAAGGGTACTAGTGATGTCCCTGTGGCACTCAGCCTAAGTCAGAGGCCAGAGAGACCCATATGTAGTCAAGTGCATTCACGCAAACACCACAAGGTTTGTTAGTGAGGATGGGAATCGATGATAGGAAGGTTCCTTCCATGAGGTATATGGACTCTTACTAGACTGTGATTAAGAGGAAGTGTCTGTAGCCTGAAGAGATTCTCTCTGGTTCCAGAGGCATTGGCCTTGTAGCCAGTGAGGACGACAGAGTACCTGCCTGCCAGGGTTGCTGTGGAAGTCCAAGGCAAGAAAACCATGATTACTGTAAGGGTGCAAAGGAAATAAGGTGCTGGATGCCTTTTCGGTGATGACCTGATTGCATACGAATTAGTCCCAGGGTCAGAGGTCTACTTGTCCTGGACTACAGCAAGTGTGTTTACTAGGGCAGAGGCTGTACACAATGTTTAAATTCTGACAAACTCCTAATTCATGAAACATTTGGGGATAAATACAATTACACAGAATGTTAGCACATATTTATTGTGAGGGTCAGATAACTTACATTCTTCATTTCATTTTAAGGGCAGTGAGCCACATGTTCCTTCCAAACTGCCCTGAATTTGAGGATCCCCCAACGTCCATTTAAAGACATTTGTAGGGTCGCTATTTCTATGTTGTCCAACTTATAAAGAAAAACTGGTCTGCACTATAGCTCCTTGAAAATCTATTCGAGCTAGCTTCTATCAAAGGATGACTGGTGTTTTGGAACAAACTAGCGAGCTGTGTTTTTCTTCTTATTGATTTTTGCAAGGAGTACCTGCTTTTGTTAACAAAACATTTAATTTAATTGTACGATAAATCATTAATTACATGATGAAGTCTTACGACAGTATAAGTAGCCCTATTTTTAGGTCAGGTTTGACAGCAGAGCTGTCACCAAATGTAATGTGATTAACCAAAAAAATAGTTTTCAGGAGTACTAAAGAGAGGGGTTTTTGCTCCACCTACATATTGGTAGCCAGGAGTACATGTTTTGATTGGGCAGAAGTTGTGTGCACAGAAAATACGTGATTTCCCAGCATGAGGCTGTGAATTTTTTGTTTATTTATCTGGCTGCCAGCCATCAGCAGTATGGCTGCCTGAGCTTGAACTTTCAGAAGCAGACGTATGACATTGTAATGCTGTTAAAGTGTCTCCGATAACTAGATAATTTATGGTGGATAGTTTTCTCTAGCAGCAGCACAGATGGGAGGGGGGCAGTCACGAGGAATGCATTGCAGTCCCAGTAACCTCCTCTTCCATCGTTAACGTCTGAATTTAGAGTGTAGTTTTCTATTTGAGAGCAGTATGGGGTGCACAGGGTAACACTAAGCTACAAGGCTGGACACTGCAACCGTCGGCTATTTTATGTGATCAGCAAAAACAGCTTTAAAAGCACTACTGAGAGGGGCTTAGGCACCACCCACATGTTGGTTCTCCCGAGTACAGGATTTGATTGGGCTCTGTCACTAAAAAGACTGCTTGTATTGCATTTTTTGGCTTGTGGCACAGCTGCTACTTGATACAGCAGGACTGAGTTGGTTATGGTGGCAAGACAATGATCATGGTTATAGGGACGATCATTTTATTATGAAGCATTATGATAAAGGCACTAGGTCCAACAGATTTATTGTGAAAAGCATATGTCAATGTCAACAGGAATTTAAGTGTGAATTGTTATTACTCTATATTAAAGCCTACAAATATGTATTTTGTTACAAGGAATTGCACAAATTATTGTAGGAGGCAATGGCTTTGGTTACCACGTGTGACAACCCGTTGGTATAGAAGGTTTGCTCCTGAGGAATCCTTGTTAGACCTCATAAGAGATAGTATTTTGCTTGTGTGTCTGATGGTTGCACCTTGTGGAAAAGCTTACATAAACTATAGGCCTGAATGAGTTATGGTGACAAGCTGTATGCCTGATTTGTGCACTGGGAAACGTTAAGTCCGATGCCATAGGTCTGGTCTGCTTATTATGAAAGGTTGCGACTAAGGCAGTTGGTGTAGCGGTAACAGTAAAAAACATTTGTTTAAGCCAGTAAGCGTTTAACAGTTGATTATCACATTGTTGTACAGCCTACATTCCTGTTACATGTGTCATTTGTTACATGTAATACCTCACTAGGTATAGGTTTTTGGGGTTGACCATCCAATCTGATAAACTAATGAGGTATCCACTCTGATGATTGTTAGTCCCTGTTGAGCGGGGTTGTGTATTGTTTTGCAAGCTCTATTTTCGTATGCATGTGTAATTTTATACCTTTATGCAGGATGGTTGCAAATGTGTTTGTACTTAAATAGGCCGGTGTTAGGTAAAGTGTAAAGCCAATGGTAAAGGTTTCAGGCTTCATTGGGAAAAATCATGCCAGATATCACAGTTTTAATCTGTTTATTAAGAAACATTATGACAAAGCCAGTAGGCTTGACTTACTTAGTGTGAAGAGCTGGCTTTTAAGGACAGATTGTTAATACACTGTGCTAATGCCTGTAGGTAGGTATTTTGTTACATGGAATTTCATACATTACCGTAGTAGGCAAGGGGTTTGGTGTTGGTGATCCACCTGAACAAACTGTGGAGATACAAGACATGAACTACAATAATCCTTTTAAGGCTCTTTTAGGAGAGAGAGATTTTTGCTTTGTGAACTGTAATTTTGTATACCTCTGTACTTTTATCACTGTCTGCCGGATGGCAGCCTTGTGGAAAGCTTACACTCGGTACAGTAGACTTGAGTTGGTTATGGTGGCAAGCCAATGATATAGGCTAAAGGCCTGATTGTTTATTATGAAAAGTTAAGATAAAGGCAGGACACCTGGCATGTTTGTTGTGAAAACCATATGTTGAAGTCCATAGCCGTTTAACCCCTTAACCGCGGCGCAAATTCTCCCGCGGTGCGGGAGAATTAAAGAGCGGGCGGGGCTGCGACGGCCAACGGACGTGCGCAGCACCAGGGAGGTAATGCTTGCGTCGGCCATTGGCCGACGCAAGCACCGAACGGGTTAAGGGTGGATTGTTATTACAACACTTGAAAGCCGGCGTTTATTTAATGTATCTTTAATCTACATATACTATCTCCCTTTATGCATCTATATACCTTCCAAGTACGTATGGATCTATATATATTATTACTTTTCTTCTAATTCAGCATATCCAATGCACTACCCCATTTCTCACCCTATACCTCTATCTATATATCCTCTACCTCCACTCTCTCATTCATCCCAAACCCCAAACCACGATCCCAAAAATAACCCCTTCTAGACTCTTCCCTACTCTACCCCGCCTTGCATCATCTCATACCTTTTACTAGTCCGATCCCCCATAACAAGCCATTCTAAACCCTTCCCTCTGACTCTTCCCCCTCCCACCTCCCTTTTACTCATCCCAAGCCTCCTCCTACTGCTACGAGCTCCAAAACAAAAAACAAAAAAAAGATTTTTAAGTCCTTCCCTCTTCTATCCCTCCATTACCCTTCTCAAACCAAATAACAGACTAACATGTCCACCACTCAAATTAATTTCATATTTCACTATACTAATTCACCACTAATCCTTTATGGGTCCCGGAGTAGCGCGCTACTCGCCAAAAAAGCACTTCAACACCCCATCAGGGGTAGCAAGTGCTATATAAATGCAAACATTTTTTCCCTCTTCTATACCCCTACTATCCTTCTCAAACCAAATAACTGACTAACATATTCACCACTCAAATTACTTTCATATTTCCCTATACTAATTCACCACTAATCCTTTATGGGTGCTGGAGCAGTGTGCTACTCGCTGAAAAAGCACTTTGACGCCTCGTCAGATGTAGTGAGCACTATATAAATGCATTTACAATACAATACTCTGAATTAAAGCCTACAGATAATTTTTTGTTACTTTGAATATCACAGATTAACTTAGTGGCAAGGGTTTTACTGTTGCTTACCCGCTCGGACAGACCATGAGTATACAGATTTGTAATGTGAGAATCCTTGTTAAGCCCGGTTAGGAGAGATAATATTTTCCTTTGACAACTGTATATTTGTTTGCATTTGCACTTTTATGATTGTATGCCTTATGGTTGTGTTGTGGAAAGTTTACACTCTGTGCAGTAGGCCTGAGCTGGTTATGCCTACTCTGGTTTACTGTATATAAGCCAATTAAAACAACTATAGGGTTGATTGGTGTACAGGAAAATGTTATGCCAGTTGCAACTGGTCTGGCCTCTTTATTATGAACAGTTATTACAAAGGCAGTAGGCCTGGTTTATCCTTTGTGAAAAGCCCATTGGAAGTCCAATAAGCCTCTAACAGTGGATTGTTATCGTATTATGTCACAGGCCGTAGAAAGATATTTGATTAGATGTATTCTCATAGATTACCATAGTAGGCAAGGGTATTGGTGTTGGTCATCCACTCTGGCAACCCTTGGGAGTAGAATGTAACTGTGCTGATTCTTCTAGGGCTCTATTGTTTTTTTTAACTATAATTTTGTCGATAGTTGTAATTTTGACAATTTCCTGATGGTTGCTAGCTTATGCGCTTTTCAATAGACCTTTGCTGTATATAATGTCAAGCCACTAGTAAAGGATAGCGCTCTTATAGGTTCACTGGGAAAAGTTATGTCAGATTCCTTTGGTGTGATTGGTTTATAAAAGAAAGTTATGACAAAACAAGTAAGCCTTAATTTATTACTGTGAAAAGCGGCTGTTAAAGGAAATAAGCTTTTAAGGGTGAATTCTTATTATACTATGTCAGATCCTGCAGGCAGGTATTTTATTACATGGAGTCTCGCAGATTACCACAGTAGGCAAGGGTTTTGGTGCTGGTGACCCACCCGAACAAACCAAGGGAACAGACAATTTGAACTATGGAAATTCTTATTAGGCACTATTAGAAGGGGTTTGTTTTGACAACTGTATTTTGTACATATTTGTAATTTTTTACAGTATACCTGATCGTTGCATTGTGGGAAGGCTTATCATCAACACTATAGGTCTAAGTTGGTTATGGTGACAAGCCAAAGACAAAGGTTATAACCTGATTTTTTATAATGAAAAGTTACGATACAGGTATAGGGCCTGGCATAACTATTGTGGAAAGCATATATTGAATTCAATAGGCATTTAAGGGTTATCACTCTGTATAAAAGCCTACATATAGGTAGTTTGTTACATATAATCTCACTGTTACAGTAGTAGGCAACAGCTTTCGTGCTGGTTACTCCATCTGACAAACGATGAGTACAGAAGAATCTTTGTTAGACCCACTTAGGAGAAACAGTATTCTGCTTTGCAAAATGTCTTTTGTATACTAAGTAATTTTATGACTCTGTGCCTGATGGTTGCCTTGTGGGAAAGCTTACGTTCAGTACAGGAGCCTCAGTTGATTATGGTGAAAATCCAATGATAATTATATGCATGATTGGTTCACTGGGAAAAAATATTTTCAATGCCATAAGTATGATCAGTTTATTACGAAACGTTATGATAAACTTAGTAGTCCTGACATACTAATTGTGAAAGCGTATGTTAAAGTCAATAAGCATTTAAGGGTGGATCGTTAATTATCTATATTAAAGCTTACAAATAGGTATTTTGTTATGTGAAATGTCACAGATGACCTTTGTAGGAAAGGATTTAATGTTCGTTACCACCTATGACAGTAAGATTTGTACTGTAATAATTCTTGCTAGAATCTCTTCTTAGCGGTCTGCCAGGATCTTGTAACAAAAAAATAATTCATAAAGCCTTTGGGTCTGCTCTGGTCTATGTATGTCTCAGTGTCATTTACACTCTGCTTCCATCCATCACAGTGTACTTTGTGGTTTAATGGTTCAGTCCACATCAGTCATTAGCGCTGCCATTTTCTGAAAATGAATGGGTTTCAGTGTCAGGGCTGGTTGACCAATTTCAAATTTACTACTTTTGTAGTTCCCCTTTCATTTCTTTGGTTCTCCTCTTTTTTTATTTTAATATTTCTTAAGAGGATAATATAGCTCTCCAGCCAGTACTAACAGGTCACTTGCTCGCTGCTCATTTCCTCTGCAGTGCGCTGCCTCCTACGTGGCCCCTTCCTCTCAATCAGGAAACCATCATGGAATGCTGCTGTTCATAGTGTATCATTGTTTTACTGGTACAAGATAGCCAACACGTCGCTTCTAAATGTGATGGCCATGCTGAAACTTTAAAACAGCAATAGACTGTTTAGAATCCCTCTGCAAGTTGGACACCTGCTGCTATGTTTAGTTTTGTTATTGCAAGCATATGACCGCTTTGTTTAGATGGCAGCATAATCAATTTTTTTTTTACTAGTTATCTTTAAATTTGCTAGACCTGTGCAGCGAACTCCGCTTCGTTTGCGGAGTGTTCCGCGATCTGCTGAGCACGCGGTGTTCAGAAAAAAACACTCTGCTCTGCGGAGCGTAGTTTTTTCCTCGCTCGCGCTCACCAACGTCAAGTTGGTGAGCACCTCCCGGCGAGATTTCTTAACACGGGCAGTCAGATTTCTCAACACGGGCGGTCGCGGATGGACGTGACCACTGCGTTTGCGTTTAGCAAGCTGCTGCTCGGGTAGTAAACGTACTTGAGCGGCAAGAAAAGAAGCAGCGCCCTCTTCCGCTGAAAATCAACGGGAAAGGCATGACCAAACACACTTGGAACTTCAGCATGGTGGAGTTTTTGTCACTTCGCGGAGTTCTGCAGAATCCACGAACTCCGCCCAGGCCTAAAATTGACCTTAGATATATTGAGATTGTGCGCGTTTTATTGTGGTTGTGTCAGAGGATGAATGAATGGATACAGGCAAAGAAGAGTGACAGAGTGTATGTATGATGAATTACTGAATGCCTAAAACCCTCAATGAAACAAAAGGCACTTTCATTCATAATGCAGACCTATTGGCACTGACGAATCTTGTTCTCAGATGTGATGGCATATTGTGTTTAAATTATAACATTTAATTATGCAGCATTAGAGAAGCACAATTTGTATTCTAGGACTTCATTTAGTAAGGGGGAGAACAGCTGAGCACATTTTGCCATGCAATGTGAATAAGCCATCTCACACACACATAGAACTGAATTAACAAAAACCATCTGCTATTGCGGAGAATCCGGATTTATAGATGGAAAAGAGAAATGGTGGAAAATAGCGGAATTTGTGTTAGGATCAAAGGTGGTGGAAACGGAGAGATGAACAGGAAATGCACTGAAACACCATTCTTAACAGGACAATAAATAAATACAGACTGCTAAAATATGCCGTTCATATACATAAAGAAAAAAGGGAAAGCGAGAAACAGAAATAAGTCCAAAGCAGAACTGCAACAGAACTGGGGAGATGGGGAAAGTGACAGCAGAAACAAACCGGTGCAGATGGTGTAATGGTCCTGATCAGCAGACATAAAACGAAAGCAACAGTTTTGCAGTGGGTAGAACTATAGAATGCAATACTACAATCCTAGGTAAATCCTGAGATGTGGAAGAATATGCCATGCTACAATTGTTGCATAGTATACTTTATACTGAATAAACCAGAATTGTTCTTCAAGTGATTTTGAGAGCTATCTACAGTGACAGAGAAGAAACGAAAGCAGCCATAACAAGAAGAGCCTGGTTAGGAGACGAGGCGTTGGCGGTCCATGGGCTTAGAAGCATGCAAAAATGGTGGCTTACATTACCTGGCAATGAATGGCTCTCTTTCTTGGTGGTTGATGTCACCGCATTGATCACTAATAATTCAAAAAATAATAGTCCTCTTTTATGGCAATTTTCAACCCAAAGCACTTTCATCGTAGTCTCCGTCCATCAGCACTGCACTGGGATGAGGAGGTGATTCACTTTCGTCTCATGCTGCTATGATATGTCTTTGGAAATCTCTATTCTGGTCATGAACATGCACAACATCTGCACCAACGCAAGTCGATCTTACCGGCACGACGTGGTAGCCCATGGCCCGCAGGTGCCTCATCTTCATTGCAAACTTGCCTTTGGGGTGGTCTGTGCCGAGACAGAATGATGAAGGCGGGGCACAGATAACAGCTACTCTGTGAACAAGGAGAGCAGGAAAAAAATATTTAACACAGAGTGGTGACTCAACGTCTGTCTGTAGATCGGGGGTGCACCAGATTAGAAAACAGTTTGTGAGTATTCAAAATACACAACAACGCCGGATTCTAGAGGATATTTGTAAATATGCGCCTACCGATTTATGCCTTTGCCTGGATGAAGGTTTGCAACTTGATCAGGAATTCACAAAGCTAGCCAAGTTTACTCCTGGCTCAGGTTTTCAGGAATGATCCAGGAAACGTTTTTAGAATTCCTATTTAAGTCTACGTGAAGGGTCTTGTGTGTGCTATTTTCTACAGTATGGACAGTGCCCCACACAAAAAAGCCATCACGTTTGTGCAGTAGCCCTTTTTTTGTCTGCAAAAAAATCTTTTTTTTTAAAAACTGTTTCCTTTACAGCACAGTCATTTTGGGAGCGACCCTTCTCATTCCCACCTCAGAGGATCTGTCCGTACCTTTGACAAGAGTAAATCTACACTCTGTTTCATGGTAGAAATGACCCGGAAGAATGTTTGTGAATACCCACAGACTTTTGAGTTTGAGGATGTTCCCAAACGTCCAAGGGCATTCCTGCCATAGAACGCTCAATCCCCAACAACGAGGTAGGATTTACCAATGTAATTTCATGACATTGCACCATCATGGGGAAATATTTCACACAAGTTAATCGATTTAAGGGGTCAAGTTCTCCATCTGTGAACTCCTTTTGCGTGCACATCAAGTCATTTGCATGAATAGAGCGTAAAGTGTTTTGCAAAACCTATAGAAAGTTAGCAACACATGTTTACATGTTGTGATTTCCATTAAATCACACAATTAATAAACGAATACATTTAGTCTGGTTGTAACTGGCCCGGCCAAGTCATGACCTCACACCAATACCTGCCTGCTTTCTAAGAAGGATAACACATTGCTTAGTAAGCTATGATCTTGATCTTAAAACGACCATAAACAGCAGTAGGACAATGTGCATTATTTAATATCTTACGTCCATTCTACTGCCCCTTGAAAACCACAATCATGTGCACGTAGCCCCACCAGTGGTTCACCATTGTGGGAAGGCTATGATTTTCAAAATCAGACGTTCTTTAAACGTTATAATGACTATTTCCTAAGCTTGATGACAAGGACAGCAACATTTTATTCTATAAAAATGTTAGCTTAGTATTATTAAAATCCTTGATACTACATGATGCTGATTATGCAAATGAAACATCAACAGCTGTACCTCACTGTCAAGCAGATTCAGAAGGGAAGTTTTCGTCTGTTGTCAAACTAGCAATGCTTTACAATGGGGCAGAGATGAAACTCGAGGAAACCGGTCTCAACGCAGGACACACTAAAATATTGTTTACACTTATTTATCCTTCAGTCTTTCTATTGTCTGTCTTTTAAATTATGCTTTTAGGAAACACTAACCGCAAATGTATAAGTCTGCTCTTCGATAAACGGACATTTGTGTCAAATATGGACTACTAGCTTTTAATATATATGCTACTTAATGGAGGAAGACGAGGCGCGATAGCAGCGTTTATCCAAAGTTATAATTCACTGTCTGCGGCCCTTTGCTTACACTTCCCTGTGTGCTTCTGAAAGCATTCCGTCATATCAAACAGACAGATCGCCGCCCTTACACAGAAAAGAGAATAAAAAAAGCCCCTAGACCACTACACAAGGCATGCACTGCGATCTTAAGGCAGCAGAAATTGAGGGAAAAGCTACTCAGGCGAGCTATTAAATAACACTATCTGTGTGGAAATGAGGCTTACCATGTACAATTACACTGCAAGTAATTGGATTTGACAGATCTGTACTTGTACCAAAAAAAAGTCATGGTGCCAGTTTTTACAACAGTTGTTTCAGCTCCAAGATTACAGCTATACAAGTATAGTCACCCATTTTGTACATCTGGAACTTCACTGAAGCTACAGCAACAGACTAGACAAATGGTGACAAAGGCACTTATAAAACTTTTTTTCAGTGGAATTTCAAAGAAGCCTGTGGGAAATTGTGGTGAATGCACATGGTGACCGCTACCTTTTACCCTGTAGACGAAAGTTTGTTCTCAGCGCTCTAATATGAACAGTGTTAAGTTTCTCTGTCTCCAATGTACGTTCTCTTTCTCGTACTAACCTGCCGCCCACTTAGCGCTCACCCACCAATCTTAAACTATTCATTTGGCTTATAGTGCCACGTAAACACCCCGCATTCACCTACTCACTCACTTTTCTGTGGCTTTTATTTCTGCTATTTTATTCTTGTTGTTCTTGCAGTGCTAGGACAAAAATACTGCTTACTAGAGCAGCGAGTTGGCCAGTGCACGCAAGTTTCAATGCGAGCCTGAGGCTTGGGATCAGCATGGGGTTATGAACATCTGTCTCAAGCACCAGACTTCGATCTCTTTGGTTTTCAGAAGATGACCTAGTTTGGTCAATATATTTGCTTTACTTTCTTTTTAGGAACTGGCTCGTCTTTTACTGGTCCCCATAGGATTATGGCGTTCCAAGCATATCAAACCCAACCTGCAGATGTTCCTGCCCTGACCCCGATGCTACAGAACGAAGCAGAGTAATGTCTGCATTCCTGTTTTACTGTCCCAAAAATATTATTCACCGAATAGACTGTCATATGTGCCAAACATGCTGAAGTTACAGACATGACGTGGTTTCTGGCGCACACTGGTCTGAGATCAGGTCTTAGCCACTCTAAATGCAAACAGTAGAATCATAATTGGTGCGAAAATTATTTTTTCTACGAAGTTCTTTTTGGCCGTGTTAAATTTAAGGAAACCACTAGATATTTGTTTTGCAGCGGGGAGTGACTGTAGGGGAGGGGAGATTTAAGGGGAGTAGTTTTCAGGGCTTCTATCAAGCCTGCAGCTTTTATTACCCCCTGGCATCGTCAAGACCCCACACCCAAGATCTCCCTGGGCCAGTCGGATTGGGAACAAAAATAGGCCCTGACACCATATACAAAAGTGGCCCATATTTGTGGATCACGACCTCTGGTGAAGCATTGCTTGGTTACTATCTGGGGACTAATTTTGGGAGAACACTGTGGTAAATAAAGCCTATTATAGCCAGTAAGACCAGTAGCATTGGATCGGAAAGATAACCCCATTATTACACTGCGTCTCACCCACTGGTCCACTGACACTAATCTTCAAGTCCATGAATCTCCCTTCATCCTTGCTCACGCTCATATCCTTGAGTCCTCTCCCTGTTCTTAAGCCCTTAAACTCCTGTTCGTTCATGGGGGATCAGTGTTCACCCTTACGCCCACGTACCCAAAAGAAACCTCCGATCTGCCAACCTCGCACTAGCTGAAACCCCGCGCATCCACAGAGCCAGAGCAGGTGTAAGATCGTTCTCCCACATTGCAGCCAAGACCTGGAACGAGCTGCCGACAGACATCAGACGCGCCCCCTCCCTAAACACCTTCAGGAAGGCTCTCAAGACCTGGCCCTTCGGCTGAACGGATCTGCGTTCCCCCCCTCCCCTCAGCGCCTTGAGACCCTCACGGGTGAGTAGAGCGCTTACAATTCCCTGATTGATTGAGGCCCTGTATATCTTGCTCACTATTACCTGGAAGCCCCCTGCTTACCCTCAGTTCAGTGAAAACAATGTTCACCATGAGATTTACTGAGGCTTCTTTTTACTCGCACCTCTCCCATGCCTCTGCACATACACAGATGCTGAGGTTCCAACTCGCCACTAAATCTCCAAAGCACCTACTAACCCTTAAGCTCCGCAGGCTTCCTTTTTTTCGGAGGTTCACAGAAAAGACCTTGCTCACAATAGGTCTTCAAGGCTCCATGCTTTATGCTTAGGCTTCGTCCTCAATCTTAGTTTCCAGAGGCTCCTGCTAACTATTAGTTCCAAAAGGCTCCTGCTTAACCTCAAGTTATGTAACATCCCTCACTCTATGGTGCCTGAAGTTTCTCCTTGTCTGCAGCCCCTGAGGCTCCTACTCAACCTCAGGTCATTAAAGCTCCTCCTCTTTCTTGTCACTGAACTTCTTGGTCACTCACATATCCCCAAACTCCATGGTGTCCCTGTTTATTCCAAGACTCTATCTACCTCTATTCACTGCCCAGTTGTTGACTGAAATGTGACCCTATTAAATAAGAATACCGTCTGCTCATTTTCAAGTGAAACAGTACTGCAGGACCTCAGGCTGTCTATCGTCTCTGAAAGGGAAATGAGATCAGCAAGCTTCTGTCACCTGCCCCTTCTACTTGGCAGCCTGAAGTGAGAAGCTTCCCAAGACTCCTTTTGAAGTCAATGGAGCCACTGAGTGGCTGTACGAAATTGGGTTATTGATAGAGGGGGGTGGAAGCCCACTCAGGCCACAACCACAATCCTGGTCAGGGTGAACCACAAAAGTCACTAAATTAACCCTTGCTTAACATTCTGGAAGCTTGACACAAAAGCAGTCAGACTTAACTTGGAGGCAATGTGTAAAGTATTTATGCAATATACAAACAGTAATAAAGTACAAACAAAACAAGAAAAATCCCAACCCAATTTAGAACAGTAGTGTAAATTTTAATAAATAAAATGGCACAAATCAATCAATCAGGAGTTTGTATAGCGCGGCTACTCACCTGTGAGGGTCTCGAGGCGCTGGGGGGAGGCTGCTGATCCGTCTAGGCGTGGAGGTTTAGTCAAAGAGCCAGGTCTTGAGATCCTTCCTGAATTGGGTCAGCGATGGGGATTGCCTGAGATGGAGAGGCAGGGTGTTCCAGGTCTTGGCGGTGAGGTAGGAGAAGGATCTTACTCCGGTTCTGGTCTTGTGAATCTGTGGAACGGTGGCCAGGGCAAGTTGGGCGGAGCAAAGTTGTCTGGTGGGTACGTGGAATGAGAGGTGGTGGTTCACATAGGCTTGTCCTGCGTCGTGGAGAGCTTGGTAGGAATGTGTGAGGAGCTTGAAGGTGATTCTCTTGTTGACTGGGAGCCAGTGGAGTTTTCGGAGGTGTTGTGTGATGTGGATGTAGCGGGGACGTCGAGGACCGGTCTGGCTGAGGAGTTTTGAACGTTCTATAGTTTCCTGAACTGTTTCTGGGTGACGCTGGCATAGAGTGCGTTGCCGTAGTCGAGTCTGCTGATGAAGAGTGCGTGGGTGACCGTCTTTCTGGATTCTGTGGGGATCCATCTGAACATCTTTCGAAGCAGGTGGAGTGTGTGGAAGCAGGATTTGATCTGGCGGCTCATTGTGAGCAAGGAGTCCAGTATGATGCAGAGGTTACGTGCGTGGTCCGTGGGTTGGGAGGGGTTCCTAGTGCGGCGGGCCACCAGAAGTCGTCCCAGGTTGAGGGGGCGGGTCCCAGGATGAGTACTTCAGTCTTGTCCGAGTTGAGCTTGAGGCAGCTATCTTTAATCCAGATGGCATCGGCCTTCATCCCGCTGTGAAAGATTCTGGCAGCTGTGGATTGAAATCCAATCCAGAGTTATACATTTGTAATGTTTCTAGTGAAATCTAGCACCTAAGAGATCAAAGAGCCAATCGCAGGTATCTGGTCACACAAGACCGGGGCAAAGTCAAAAGTTAAGGCTGACCACGATGGCGTGCCGATGGGATACAAGGGGTCGATTGAGTCCGGGCTCAGCCTACCTTCAGAATTAGAAGAAGTTTTAAGAAAAAGTTCAGGAGAAGGCAGAATCTCAAAGGGGCAAAGCAGCAGGCTGTAGCCAAGAGAAGGTCGTCAACGACAGTGAGCCTCTATATGAAGTTTTGGTGAAGCCATCCACGATGGCAGGAAAAGCGGGATTTTCAGGCTAAGGAAGTTGTTGTTGTCGTCATCGTTGATGGGCTGCTGGTCATTGTCGAACACGTGAAGATTTCTACCTTCAGGCTTAGAAGTTTTTCTGGAGCTCAGATTCCCCCAGCGGTATGGGGCTGCAGGCTGCAGGCAGAGAGGGCTCCAGAAGGTCCAGCTGAAGAGGATTTGCTGCTGCGGAGAACGTAGCAGGAGATGCAGCAAAGTCAATCCCACTGGTGATGCACCTTCGGCAGATCGGCTTACATGTAGGTTCCTGTCTGCTGTCGGTTCTCAGAGCAGTTTTTGGTGAAAAATGCTTTAAATCCCATACTTTGGATTCTGGTACGAGGAGGCCACTCCAGCACCACCCCAAGGGAACAGGACCTGGGGAGTTAGGAATCATTCCAGAAGGGGCCAGCAGCAGGGTTAAATGCCTCAGGAACTTGTTATGTCCCTGTAGCTCACACAGCAGGCCAGCCAACTAGACTTTGGAGTCATTCTGGTGGTCCTTAGTTCAAGATGCAGGTCCAGTTCTCCTTCAGCCATTAGGGCAGCAAGGCAGTCCTTTGAGCAGTAGGGCAGTCCTTCTGAATCTTCCACAGGTACAGGAGTGTACAGAGAGTGGTTCTGGGGGTCCAATGTGCATTCCTTGTGTCATGTGGCAGGGAACCCTGCTCTACCCCCACATCTAGTTCAGGGAAAGTTCTTCCCCTGTCAAGGTTCCAAACTGTCAGGGGTGACAAAAGGCTAGTGTCAGGTTCCTTTGTGTGGCTTACAATCCAACTTTACCATTAAAGAGGCTTTTAAATTACACGTCATTTGAGTCTAAACAACATATCTCTATATGCTTCTAATCCAAAGTTAGCACTTATTAAATGCAATAAAGTAACCTAGTGTTAGTTAATGGGAGAGACAGGCCTTACAACAGTGCCATCACTGCCAGGACATGTAAAACTTAAGTACACATGTCCTGTTTTTTAAATACAATGCACCCTGCCCCATGAGCCTTTAAGGCCTACCTCAGGGGTGACTTATATGTATTAAAAAGGAAGATTTAGGCCTGAAAAAAGGTTTATTTCGTCAGGTCGAAATGGCAGTTTAAAACTGCACTACTGGCTACAGTGGTAGGCCCGAGATAGGTTTTAAAAGGCTACTTTAGTTGGCGGCACGAGTGCTGCAGGCACACTAGTAGCATTTAATTTACAGGTCCTGGGTACAGGTAGTACAATTTACTAGGGGCTTACAAGTGAATTAAATGCACCAATCAGGTATATGTCAATTGTACCATGTGTTAGGGAGAGAGCTTAAGCACATTACCACTGGTTAGCAGGGAAAAAGTGCACAGAGTCCTAATGGCAACAAAAACGGGTTAGCAACAGAAGGAAGGAATCTAGGGGAGACCCTGCAAAAGGGCCAGGACCAACAGTGAGTGAAACTGGCATTATCCCATATGACGGTCTGAAGCAAAATAGATAAACACCCAGAACATACAAATTTGACAAACTAGAAAGCAAGACTGCCACCTATGAGTAAAATGGATGACCCTGTATAGATGGATTACTTTATTGCACAAACCAGCAAAAACCGTGAACGATGTAAGTGACTGTTGCAAACGTTTCTGAGCCAACTTCATGTTACAATTTGGAATCGGGACCCACTTATCCTTTCAATACTACTGAAAATTGTTACCATTGCATTGGATAATGAAAATAACCAAGTAATCATGTGTCGGGCATGAGTGCCTCATTCAGTCATGGGTTTTACTTTGCATTCTGGCACTTGTAGCTTGTTTTGTTCGGCATAAATGCAGAGCTAACTAGAAGTGCTAAAACAAATAGGAAAAAAAAAGCTGCTCACACCCGACATGGGGAAACCAGAGCCCTGTGTAACTTTCTCCATCGAAATGCTATCATTGCTCCATTTTTGCCCAGTCTTAGCATTTTGTTGTTTGAGTGTTTTATGTAGTGTAAAGATGCTTTGGCTGCTTCAAATGGCTTTGGCATAAGAATGTATACAAATTTACAGTCACTGTGTAGCGTTTGCTCATCAAAACTTGAGAGATGGATGGTGAGATCACGACTTTACATAATCAGCTGCTTTTGCAATGATATCAGCCAACTGAACCTTTGTCATGTGTGACACCATCTGTCAACTTTTGCTTTATAACTGACAAGAATTTGCATGCTTAGACTTTTAAGGCAATACTACGGATTGTAAAAATATAACTATAGCAGCGATAAAACAGTTATGAAACTTAGTGTGCCCTCTTGCTATTTCTCCATCATCCTTACCAATCAGGGTCTCTTGGCAGTACTCTAAAGTAAGATTGTTTTCCATTTTCAAGGCATGTTGTCTGAAGAATGAAGCAGAGAAGCCCGGTCTCGCTAGTTTAAAGACACTCTTCTACCACATGCTATGTTTCAGCAGAGGCATCCATACATACATTTTGCCCAGTATCATCACTGTTTGTTAAGAAGAGGTTATTTGTCAGAGAATGTGAGAGAAATCCATGCATGGCTCCAGCACAGATTATTTGTCTGGCAGGTTATAGTGTGGCACTACAAGGTTTTGCGATTAGTGCACATAAATCATGTTACGTTAGGTAGTTCCAATTGTGCTCTTCGTTCCCCATTCAATGGAAACATTTAAATAAAAACTGCACAGAAACACAGATTAGAATAAACTGAACCCCCTGCGCACCTATGCCTTCCTACCACCAGTACATCAAATGATCAGTGCTTGAAGTGCTGATACTTGCATTCCTCCTTAAACCATTTTCTTAAAAGGTTGGTTTGAAGGGGGTTTACGCAGCGGCTATAGAAGTCAGAACAGCCAATGCTGGGTTTGGGGGTGGGGTTTATGAGCCAGTCCCTGGTCCGTGGCACAGGCAAGCAGAATGCCTTCAATGCCGCCACCAGTTCCCCTTTCGAGGGTAGTGTGAACTTCGCTGCTCAGAAGCAGCACAACCTGAGGTGAAGCCTCCCCGTCGTGCCTTAAGGCTGGGGGGGGAGGGGGGGGAGGCAGAGCAAGTACAGTAAATGTTCAGGTTTGCCCACTGTCACTCTGTATGTGGCAATGGGCCGGCAGACAAAATATTAGTGGGCCTGTGCTACGATGGGGAGGAGCTGCTGCAGCCTCTCGAGTTCAGAGGAGCAGCATGAACCAGCCCCACTATTGATAAAAAGTAAGTCAAAAACAACAGCCAACATCTGGTCTTGGGCACCGGACTATTGCCTACCTTCCCAATGTGACCCTGCCCTGGGGCCACTTACATGATTTGTAACGGATACAATTTAAAAAGCTCTGTGGCTTGAGCTATGCACCTACTTGTTACACCAAGCAGTTCCTGTATGGGGTTTGAGCAAGAATACTCTAAAGAAGTTGGCTCCAGTTTACAAAGAGCTGCCTCAGTGAAGCATCTATATTAAAAGGGACCATTCTGTGTATAGAAAGCAGGCAGCCCTGCCACCGCCCGTCCCTCCTGGAGGACTGGGAGGGATAGTGCAAGTCTTTAAACCCTCAGCCTAGCCGCATAGGACTGGGATGAACCAGGTAACTGGCAACGAGAGAGGGTCGACTCACCTACACGTCAGCCATTCGCCACCGGGTTCGACCCCTGCGGCATTTAGAGTCCCCCAGCTTGGGCAGAGGCCTTGAGCCATGCCAGTGGATTGGTGGGTAGCCCACCCCCCGCCCTGGTGGGAGGCATCAGAAGGGAAGAACCGGGTGGCTCCTCATCCCGCACACCGCCCACCGAGAGGAGCCAGGGTCCCCACACGGCCTTGGCTCCTTCTCTTCCTGGCTGCCCTGCCACCTGAGAAAGGCTGCTCCTCAGTCGCCCTAAGCCCAGGCAGGCCAGGATAGGGCCTGGGAGGGCCTGGGGCGGCAGGACCTTTGGAGGGGGTGCTCCGAGGGAGGCACTGCCATTCGGTTTCCCCTCTGCGGGGTCATGCTGGGTGAGCGTGGGTTCCATCTCAGAAGGGCCTACCATTGTGTCCCTCCTGGAGGGGCCAGAGCCGCCCCCCCATCCTTCACATGTACGTTCATCTTTGTCGCTTGAGTGGCTCAAGTCTTTCAGCGATACCTCTTGCTTCTGGCTGCTGTACATTGCTGCGTGATGTACCTCTCTCTGCTTCTGGCAGGCCTTGAGAGTTTGCCTTGCCCCCATGGTCCCTTGGTAGGTGTAGGTTACTGACCTTGTGCGGGTCGTGTTGTTCAAGCTTGTGGTGGCAGTTTAGACAAAACTTAAAGGAAGTATTTTCCATGACCACTACCGTGCCTCATTCTAGGTCCATGTGCGTTGTGTGATGTTCTGCAGGAATCCCCCCTCCGGGTTTCGTGGACGGAGGTCTTTTTCCTTCTCTGGTACCTTGCTGTTCTTCGTTTATCATTTTTTCCCCACAAAATCTTCTCCAAAATTTCAGTTTCTTCCTTTGCTTCCAGACCCAACGGTGGAAAAAAGAATCTGAAGATGGCTACCATGCACAGGAACTCCCGGGGTACTGTCTCACTTCCCACAAGGGACAGATCGAGCACCACATGGTGGCCGACGACGCCCACGAAAAAAAAAAAAAAAAAAGAAACAAAGACAATTTCGGATCCAGCCGCTAGATGGCAGAATGCACAGCATGTGAATCAAGAAAAGGATTCATGCTACAAAACCAAAATTCGATTCTCACAGTCCTACATCTCTAACAATCACAAATAGGCATTCTCTAATGTTGCTTGTTTATGTGTTGTGATAATATTGGCTGTTTAAATATTGTGCATGCTAAAATTAATTGTTTTTTCTAGAATAAATAGTAATTATTAATAGCAAAAATAATACCTGCTCCTTAGTAGGATAAAACTGAGAGTCAGCGCCATTGTGTTTTAACTTCTTAATTGCGGTGGATAACCCGCTGACGTCCACTACAGTGCGGTGGACGTTAACAAGTCGTTCATCACGTTAAAGAAGATAATTTCTGGTGCAAGCCACAGAAGCATTTTCTTTTTAAAATATAAAGTCAGGATGTGAGGGAAGAACAGCCTTCGTGTAAGGAGTTTCTATTTTTAAATTTCGTGTTACCCAGCATACACAATGCACTGTTGTCACAGTAAACAAAGGGAAAACTGACAGCGTAATTAGGCACAGTCTGCTTGCACTTCGATCAGTGCTCAGAGACAAACCAGGGACCATGAGAAGACCACAATGGATTCATATGGTAAAAGCTTTCATTTGTTCTTCTTGTAGGCGAAAAGCCTACACACACAAGTAAGGTGGAGTGTTATTGGTAGAAGTATGGCAACGTTGGGTTATATAAAATTTGTGGATCACCACAGATTCTGGAACTTCCCATTACAGTAATGTGAGGAAAATGCTTGATAAGCCAACGTTTAAGGTTTGCAGGTCAGCAAACGTTGTGGGATATCCACAAACGTGACATCACAATGGCCTTTTCTAGGTATCTAGATTTTACAAATATCTGTATTTGATAGGTTTCCCCAGATGGTGGCTATGCCCGGGTCCAAATACCACAGCTACCCACACAATAAACAAAGGTAATTTGTCAAGGTGAAAATTTGATGTCTCAGTATTTTGTTTTACTGTGTCACGGGCAATAGGCCCAGCCACACAATTGGGGTGTAGTTTTTATGGGGGAAGTGTGGGAATGCTGGGTGGTAGGAACTTTTTTGGCTCACCACAGATCCCAGAATTTACCCTTATAGAAATGTGAGGAAAATGTGTGATTTCAGCCAAAGTTTGAGGTTTGAAGATCATTCTGGGTACGAAACAGTCAGGGGTTCCACAAAAGCCACACCAACCTGAACTCTCCTAATTTTCAGAAATGTCTAGGTTTGGAAGGTCTCACTAGTTGGGGCAAAGTCCAGACCCAAACACCGCGGCTAACCACACCAGCAAAATGGGTAATTTTTCATGGCATAAATGGGGTGTCTGCAAGTAGCATTTTGGAGCCTATTGAGTCGCATGCAATAGGCCAACGAACACAAGTTGGGTATCAATGTTGTGGAGAAAAGCACAAGTTACTAACTTGTATAACGATATATCTGTAAGAGACAGTAGTTAGTGACAGATTCCTTACCTTAGAATATCCCCAGGCGTCAGGCTGGATCCGGAAAGTTTTTTGCGCAGCAGTACCCTTGCGCGTCGGTAGGCGGCGTCGTGCGGCTCCGCGTCCGTCGTCGGCGTCGTGATAGCCGGGATGACGTCGCGGGCAGTACTTAGGCGCCGCCCCTGCGCGCTGACGTCAGTTCTGTACACGACTTTCCGCGCCAGGAACGCAGAGCCATGCAAGAAGCTGACATAGGTGTCTGAAAAATACTAGGGCCCTGAAAGGGATGTCCTTAACCCTAGAAATCAGTTCGCAGAACGGGGGAGGATGGGTGGGGCGGTAAGGAATCTGTCACTAACTACTGTCTCTTACAGATATATCGTTACACAAGTTAGTAACTTGTGCATCTGAAAGAGACACGTTAGTGACAGATTCCTTACCTTAGAATAGATACCCCAGCAATACCAACCCCGGTGGTGGGTCTGCGAACAAAGATCAGACAAGGAAGTCCTGGAGGACAGAACGGCCAAAGAAGCCGTCCCTCCGGACCTGACTGTCAAGGCAGTAATGCTTTGTAAACGTGTGCAGCGAGGCCCACGTAGCTGCCTGACAGATAACCGGCAGCGGAACACCACGGCCCAAGGCCGTGGTAGCAGCCGTTGCCCTGGTGGAATGGGCACGCAGCCCAACAGGAGGCTCCTTCTTAGCCAAAGAATAGCAGGTCTTGATGCACAAGGTAACCCAGCGGGAGATGGTCCTCTTGTGCACCGCCCGACCTTTTTGGCGCCCACGTAGCCAACAAAAAGCTGGTCATCCACCCGGAAGTGTTTTGTGCGGTCAATATAGAAGGAGAGCGCACGTTTTGGGTCCAGACGGTGGAGCCTCTCTTCCTCTCTGGAAGGATGCGGAGGCGGAAAGAAGGTGGGCAAAGTGATGGTCTGCCCAATGTGGAAAGCAGTAACCACCTTTGGCAAGAAGGACGGACGCGTCCGAAGAACAACCTTGTCTGGATGAACAGACAGAAAGGGAGGTTTGCAAGATAGAGCCTGGAGCTCACTCACCCGCCGAGCGGAGGTGATGGCCACCAGAAAGGCTGTCTTCAGAGTCAGAAGACGAAGAGGACAGTTATGTAGAGGCTCAAAGGGAGCGCACATTAAAAGGTAAGAACCAAGTTCAAGTCCCACTGAGGCATCACAAACGGAACAGGAGGGAAGAGGTGTGTAATGCCTTTTAAGAACCTGTTAACAGGGGACTTGAAAAGGGAGGGCTGATCAGGGAGCCTGAGGAAGGCCGAGATAGCACTAAGATAACCCTTGATGGTACCCAGGGCAGAACCCTGTTGGGCCAGAGAGAAGGAACAGAAGGACCTCAGAAAGAGGGGCAGAAAGGGGATTCACAGCCTTTGCTGTGCACCATGCCACAAATTTGTTCCACCTGCAGGCGTATACCACCTTAGTGGAGGGACGCCTGGCTGCCAGAATCACATCACAAACTTCGGGAGGCAAGTCGAAAGGAATCAACTGCCGCCGCTCAATCTCCACGCAAGCAGGTGTAGACTGGACAGGTACGGGTGGAGGACCGTCCCCTGCTGCTGCGACAGAAGATCCTCCCGAAGAGGCAGACGGATCGGGGGATCTACGCTCATATTGAGTAGCTCAGGATACCAAACTCTTCGAGCCCAGTCCGGAGCCACAAGAATGACTTGGGCCCGGTCGTGCCGAATCTTCTTCAACACTCTGGGTAGAAGTGGTATAGGCGGAAAGGCGTACAATAGACCGCAACTCCACTCGTGACGAAAGCGTCGCCGAGCGAGTGCCGCCTTGGAAATTCCAACACGCAGAACTGATGACATTGCGCGTTCTCTTCGGTGGCAAATAGATCTAACCAAGGCTCTCCCCACTGTAGAAAGAGTCCTTGCGCCACTTCCGAGTGAAGACGCCATTCGTGATCCATCATGCACCTGCGGCTGAGTTCGTCCGCCCTGGCGTTCAGCGAACCTGCCAGGTGTTGAACCATCAGGAACATGCCCTGAAGTTCCAGCCATGTCCAGAGGCGCAGAGCCTCCTGACAAAGGGTCCACGACCCCACCCCGCCTTGTTTGTTGCAGTACCACATGGCGGTGGTGTTGTCTGTGAACACCTGCACTACCTTCCCTTTGACAGAGGGAAGGAATGCCTTGAGTGCAAGTCGGATCGCCCGGAGCTCCAGAAGGTTGATATGGAGCCGGGACTCCGCCGGAGACCAGAGGCCTCTGATCTCCGCCTCTCCCATGTGACCGCCCCATCCCAGAAGGGACGCGTCCGTCACAACTGTGTGCTCTGGCTGGGGAAGGGAGAGGGATCTGCCCATGACCCATTGCCGGTTCGAGAGCCACCACTGCAACTGTTTTGCAGTCCCCTCCGAGATCTGGACGTGATCGGACAGGTTGCCCTGGTGCTGCGCCCACTGGAACTTCAGGTCCCACTGCAGAGCCCGCATATGCCATCTGGCATGATTGACCAGCAGGATGCAGGAGGCCATGAGGCCCAGCAGCCTCAGGGTCATCCGTACCGAAACCCAGGATAAAGGCTGAAAGATCGGAATCATAGCCCGAATATCCCGGACTCGCCGTTCGGGAGGATAGGCCCGAAACTGCGTCGTGTCCAGAACTGCTCCGATGAAAAGGAGCTGTGGAGAAGGAATCAGATGCGACTTCGGCACATTGATGGAGAACCCCAGCGAGTGCAGGAGTTCGGCCGTAGTCTGGAGGTGGGAGACGACTGCCTGGGACGAGCCCGCCTTCAGCAGCCAGTCGTCGAGGTAGGGGAAGACTGAAACCCCTGCCCGGCGCAGATGAGCTGCGACCACCGCCATCACTTTCGTGAACACCCGAGGGGCACTGGTAAGGCCAAAGGGGAGCACGGTGAACTGAAAATGCTCGAGGCCTACCGTGAACCGAAGGTAACGCCGGTGGGTTGGCAGGACAGGGATGTGGAAATATGCGTCCTGCAAGTCCAACGCTACCAACCAGTCTCCAGGGTCGAGGGCAGTCAAGACCTGAGCTAGGGTGAGCATCTTGAACTTCTCCTTCCGGAGGAAGCGATTGACGTTCCGGAGGTCCAAGATAGGACGCATGTCCTCCTTGTCCTTTTGGGCACCAGGAAGTAGTGGGAGTAGCAACCACGCCCTACTTCTGGGGTCGGAACATGCTCGATGGCCCTCTTGGCCAAGAGGGCCGTGACTTCCTTCTGCAGAAGTACCAAGTGATCCCCTGACATGCGGTGGAATTGAGGTGGCATGGCTGGGGGGTGGACTCGAAGGGAGTGAGTAGCCCCTTCGGACAATGTCCAAGACCCACCTGTCCGAGGTGATAGTACGCCAGTGGGGAAGGTGATGGCGGACCCTGCCCCCTACTGGCGTGCTGTGCACCTGAAAGGAGGGACTAGGAGGGTTTGGAGGCCGCGGACGGGTTGGAGGTGGTGGCCTGACCCGCACGCTGGTTGCCCGATCCGCCACGGCGGAATCCCGTCCTCGGCCACGCGAAGACGCCTGCTGCGCGGGCCGGTGGCTGGGCTGCTGACGTGAAGGGGCGCCCCTACCGTGGCCACGATAGTGGCGAAAAGCAGAAGTTAGCGGAGGGCGTGTAGCAGAAAGGCCCAGGGACTTTGCAGTAGCCCGTGAGTCCTTAAAGCGCTCCAACGCATGGTCTGCTTTGGACCCAAAGGACCGACTCCATCAAAGGGCATGTCCATGAGAGTATTCTGGACATCCCCTGAAAAACCAGTGGTTCTCAACCAGGCGTGGCGTCGTAGCGCCACCGTCGTTGCAATAGACCTGCCCAGTGAGACGGCGGTATCAAGGCCACAACGAATAGTATATTTGGCCGCATCCCTTCCTTCCGCAATGGCGCGGGAAAGCAGTGTCTGGACCTCCTCAGAACACTGGGGCAAAACATCCGCCACCGAATCCCACAAGGAGTGGGTATATCGGCCCAAAAGGCAAGCGGTGTTGATGGACCGCAAGCCAGCACTGGAGGAAGAAAAACCCTTCTTCCCAAATTGATCCAGGCGTTTGGATTCCCTATCCGGAGGGCGGTAGGGAAGGCGGTTTGGGAAGCGGAGGCTTGGACAACCAAGCTCTCAGGGGTGGGGTGGACAGAGAGAAACAGGGGGTCGCCCGGAGCTGGGCGATGGCGTCGGGACACGTTCCTATCCACAGGAGCCCCTGTGTTGGGCTTGGACCAGGCGCCCAAAGAACGTCAGTGAGGGCGTCGTTAAACGGCAGCACAGTCTCCGAAGAGGAGGCTGCCGGCTGAGAGCACCTCTGTCAAGAGATTAACCTTGACCGCCACAGCAGGGAGTTGGAGATGTAAGGCTCCAGCCGCCCTACGCAACACCGTTGCAAAATTGGCCCCCTCCTCCGTAGCCACGGGAGGAGACAGCATGCCAGTGTCAGGGGAAGTATCTAGACCACTGGCATCCCCTAGACCCTCTGTCCAGTCCTCATCGTACTGACACTGTTGTGTCAGAGGGTCATCAGACCCCTCCCAGTCCTCCTGGTCCTCCTCAGGTTCAAAATAAGGGGGAGGAGGGACATTTGGGACCCAAGGTCTCATCGGCGCCGGAACCGGCGTCGAGCGACGTCGGTCCGGGTCCATGCCCGGAGCCGGAAGGAACTGGGGAACGACGCTGCTCGGAGCCCCAGGCGGAGTCGAGAACGGCACCGGAGACATCGGCGCCGGCGGAGGTGTCGTTAGGTCGACCGGCGTCGATGGGGGTTGCGGAGCCGGGATCGAGGCCGGGGCCGAAGCCGGAGCCGGGATCGAGGCTGGAGGCACGGGCGACGCCGGGGCCGGAGCCGTCGGCGGCGCCGGAGCAACCCCATCAGGGTCCGCGGGGCCCGAAGGCGCACCGGAGGGACCTTGAGGCCCGAAGGCGGGCCATGGCCGACAGGAATTCCTGCACTTTGGCCGGATCCGCCCCCGAACCCGGGAAGGGCGGGTATGGCGGGGGCGACTCCACAGGCATGTCCGGGGCCGCGGGGACGGTGCCGGGGAGGGGCCTCAGCCGAGTCGCGAGACCGGCGAGGCGAAGTCCTAGAGCGATGATGCTTTTTGGACTTCTTGTGTTTTGACTTACCGGACGAAGAAGACTTCGATGCCGACGACCGGTGTAGACTTCGCGATCGACCCCTGGACCTCTCACGCGACTGGGGCTTCCGCGGAGCCGAATGCCGGGCCTCGAGGAGCTTTCGAGACCGCTCTCGCAAAGCTTTCGGGTTGAGGGCCTGGCAGTCGGTACAAGACTCCGTGTCGTGGCCTCGGCCGAGGCAGAAGAGACACTCCCAATGCGGGTCGGTAACGGACATCATCCGAGCACAGGCGCCGCAACGTTTGAAACCGGGCATCCCTACGACACCTTGATAGAGAAAAACAGTGAAAAATTTCACCAAAAAGTATGGTCAAAAAATGACCAGGGCACTGCTCTTCCCGGATCTGCGCTTGCTGGCGCGGAAAAAGAAGAACTGACGTCAGCGCGCAGGGCGGCGCCTAAGTACTGCCCGCGACGTCATCCCGGCGATCACGAGCGCAGACGACGGACGCGGAGCCGCACGACGCCGCCTACCGACGCGCAAGGGTACTGCTACGCAAAAAACTTTCCGGATCCAGCCTGACGCCTGGGGATATTCTAAGGTAAGGAATCTGTCACTAACGTGTCTCTTTCAGATGTGTGGGAATACAGAATACGATAACATTTGTTACTATAAATTGAATTTCTCTCTATTTTTCATTTCCAAATGTAAGCCAGTGTGCAAGAAAGAACAAGTTTGCCAAGGACCTCTTACTTGACAGTATGGTAAGCCAAAATTCATAGCTGTACAAATCACCACTGTTCCAAAATACAGTATACTGGCCACGTTTAAAAATGCACTGGCTTCCTTCATAGCAATTTTTCATTTATTTACCACTGAAGCATATTTGATACACAACGAAAAATGTTTATAACCTGCAGCTCACTTGTCAGCTTAGACAACTGACAAAGATTATATATTCCTGCGACCAGCAGAGTCTGTTCGACATAATGATATATTACTTTTGTAAATAGGGCAAAAGGTTACGCATGAAAACTGTATCACCAATTCCTATTTTTTCTGACTTATTTTCCTTTTTTTTTTTATTTTAACAAGTAATTTCTTTGGGAAAACCATGAGCGATCTACACAACTAACCCCTTGCAGAATCCAGAATTTTGTCTAATTTTCAGAAGTGTATAGTTTTCTGAGTTCATCCATGGGTTTCACATTTTTTTCCACCACACACTGCAAGCACCCAGAATGACAAGAAAATAGGAAAAAAACGACTACCACTTAAAAAAGATATGCAAAAGCTGTGGTAAAAAAAGTTTATTTCGTATTCTTACAACTCTGCTTCTTCCTGAAAGCTGTTGATCTTAGTACAGCAAACATTTGTTGATGAGATGTTTTAGAAAAAATACATGCATTTTTAACAGCACATTTGCCATTTAAAAAACAACAAACATATTTCTGCTATGTGTTGGTTATTTTCTAGGTTCCTTCTGGGGAATCCACAACCCCCGGGTACTTTTGGAAATCCCAACACGTGGAGAAAAAACTGACGTAAGTTTATTCTGGCTACCTTGTGGATAGAAAAATGCTTAGGAAGTGTTAAGCAAAAAGTGCTCCAAACATCAAAATAAGGGCTCAGAACTGGGGCGGGAAAAGCTAGCAAGCTAAGGGTGAAATGTGATTAATAGCTATTCATCCGCCCATCTATTATATTGGTTTACAATAACACTCTAGGGGGTGTGCTCCAGGCGAGCCAGTAGCAGATCAGTGTGGCCTTTTCAAATCATTTCGATGGAAATAGTCATGCTGGAGACTTACTAAGGGAATACAAGGCACGAGTGGCTGCAGTCACTGAGCTTCTAAAAAACAGAAGCACCATCCCTAGAGGGCTAAAGACAAAGAAAGGATGCAGGCTGTCGAAGGAGAGGAACTAGCCAGCTGTTTATTGACTTGAAATGCTATAACTACCTTCTCAAATGTGTTCCCCAATAGGACGGTTCACTCAGACTCACTTCCTCGGGATCTCCGCTGTACACAAATAGTACAGAGAAAAATAGCTTTGTGCTAAAAATTAATTTGCATTGTAAAGTCGACAATGGTAAATGTTGTTTGGTTGGTCTCGCTGGATAAACATGGCCTGGAAGTGCCGGGTCAGACACACACGAAGGGCAACAGTGGAAGCACATATGCAAGAAGGAGTTCAAATGAAACTGGGAATGGTACAAGGTGACGAGACAGCTTCTGTTGGACACAAGACGTGGTCCCTTGGCAGTGCACAATTACGGCCACACTTTATTCGGACTTCTCACATTTACGTGAACTGCTACCAGCACACCCGAGTTTTGAATGTGCAGAACGAGACCTTTCTCTTTATCATTTACATTTTTAAGCATAACAGGGTTTGGTTAAATTCCTGGGCGTCAGATGCATTAACTGCCCGGGTCAAAGAGTTTTACCACTATGCCAGTCCATTATTTACCATGTTCTAGTAACCAAGCAAAAGGCAAAGTGGATACACACCATGAGAGGTAAAAAGATTGCCTCTTCGATGTTACTGAGACAGCTATTGTGTCTCCACCTCACTGCACAGCAGCACAAGCAGGGAAGAGGCCCTGCAACGGATACGAGACACCTGTCACCACTTGTGCCTGCGCGGATATGTCTGTCCCTTTGAGGCATAGGGTTTGAGATGATAATAAATGAAACACTTTACATGGGTCCCACAGGTGCACCAAACTACGTTTCCAGGAGCAGGTTTAGGTGAATTCAATATGGGGAGCAGAATGTACACAGCGTGGGGAGGAGAACGCACGCAGCGTGGGGAGTAGAATGCTCGCCAGTTAACAGCCATTCTTCATTTTATTGATTCATATAAGGGTTGCCTTTCCATGTTTTGAACATCACCTTTTCTTCCCCGATTTGTAATTTAAGACATGGCAGAACAGCTTTGTAGCCTTCGTTCTGGCTTCTTTCTGCCTCCAGGTCTTCACTGTTCAACTTACCGACCAATATCATTTGCAGGTCGCACCTGCACCACCCTTGTTGCTGTCTCGGGGGTAAGAAGTCACAGGCACCTCTGAGGACAAGGACATGTCTGTCCTTGTTCCAGCTGCATTCCTGTGTTTTTATTATATATACAGAATGTGCAACAGGGAATTCACCAAAACATTGCAGTAAAGAACAAGTTACTGCCCTTCTGTAACGCTCTTTCTGATAGAGACTCTATCTAGCCGAGGATTTCTCACCGTTTGAATATTCCCCAGGCATCAGACTGCATCTGGAAACTTTTCAGAAACGAGTCTGTGTCGGAAGGTTGCTCCTTGCGGCTCCACACTGACGCCGTTCCGGTCCAGAAATGACTTGCAGGTCACTCCTGCGCACTGATGTCAGTTGTTTTCGAGACTGTCCATGCCCCTGCAGCCCCAAAAGCGAACTGGTAGACAGGGTGAAAATTCCTAGACTTGGTATCCTATTAATGGGTAGAGTCCAAATACAGAACGGGAAGGATGGGAGGGTTGATAAAGACTCTGTGGCTAGTGTCTCTATAAGAAAGACTTATCAAAGATAAGTAACGTATAGTTTACCTGTCGGTGTAGTTTTGCAGCTTGAAGACTTTCTGGATTCACTATGCTGAGCATTATTCCGCCATCTAGTGGTTGGGTCCGGAGTTGTAGTCTTTCTTTTTTTCGTGGCCCAGGTGGGCGTCGACATACCACCATTTGGTGTCCTTCGTGACGTCGACGCGCTTCCTCCGGAAGCTCCCACCTTTGGGCGCCATCTTCGGATTCTTTTTTCTTGTCTTGTGCTACTTCTTCTCTTCTTTTAACCTTTAAAGTCTTTCTATTGTTTTAATCCTCTTCCTCCCGTCTCATCTTTCTGGCGGAGGAGGGTGGGATCGCTAGTGAATCCAGAAAGTCTTCAAGCTGCAAAACTACACCGACAGGTAAGAAACTATACGTTTTGCAGCGTGAATCTTTCTGGATTCACTATGCCGTGCATAGACTTTGTAGCAGTTTCTTATTATTGTGGTGGCTGGGTGGAAGATGAGCTCTGGTTACTGAATATGTGTTGTAAGACCTTCTGTCCCACTTGCGCTTCCTTGTTCATTTGAATATCTACACAGTAGTGCTTAGTGAATGTGTGCACTGAAGACATGTCTTGAATAGGTGTGTTTGCTAGAAACGCAATTGTTGCTCCTTTCTTCCTTGTTGAGTGAGCATGAGCTGCTCCTTGTAACTGTTGCCCTGCTTGAGTGTGGCAGAGTTGTATGGTTTGTGCAATCCACCGTGCAATGGTATTTTTGGTAACTGGTCGTCCCAAAAAACTGCTGGCAAAGGATACAAAGAACTGCTTTGTTTTCCTGCACTCCTTTGTCCTTTCTATATAGTGCATTACTGCCCTCCTGGCGTCTAGTGTGTGTGGCGCCCTTTCTGTGGTTGGTTTTGGGAAAAAACTTGGTATTTGGATTGTCTGAATGATGTGGAACCGTGACACCACCTTTGCATGAAGTGTGGGTCTGTTCTCATTACAATCCTATCATTGTGTATTTGTAAGTAGGGCTCTTGAAGTGTTCGCGCTTGTAGTTCACTCACTCTTCGTAGCGATGTGATAGCTACTAAGAAGGCTGTCTTCAGCGTGAGCATGTGCAGTGAAACCTTGTGAATAGGCTCAAAAGGTGCCTTCATTAATTGAGTTAGCACCACGTTGAGATTCCATGCTGGTGCTGGCATTCTGTTTGGAGGTGCGATTCTCTTTGCTCCTTCTAGAAATCTTTTAACTACTTGGGAGGTGAAGAAACTCTTTCCTGTTTCTCCTCTTGTGTAAGCCACTATCCCCGCTAAGTGCACCCTTAGGGATGTGTAGCTTAGTTTATTTTGTAGAAGGTGCGTTAAGTATCTCAGTACTGTTGACTCTTTTGTAATTTTCCTTTGTAGTTTCTCCCTAATTCACCATTCAGAGAATCTTTTCCACTTTGCTACGTAGCACTTTCTTGTGGTAGGCCTCCTTGCCTCTCTGAGCACCGCCATTGTGCTTGCTGGTAGTCTGAGGTGTGCAAATTCTAGGTCTTCAGGAGCCATGCTGCTAGGCTGAGGCTCTCTGGCTCTGGGTGCAGTACCATTCTGTTCTGCATTGTTAACAGGTCCCTTCTTCTGGGGAATCTGTGTGCTGGTGCTTACGCCATTTCTACTATTTGTGAGAACCAGGACTGTCTGGCCCACTGAGGTGCTATTAGTATTAGCGTCACGTTGCTGATCCTGCATTTGTTGAGTACCCTTGTATCAGTGGTATCGGGGGGAAAAGCGTAGGCAAATGTCTTTGACCAACTGATCCATAGCGCATTCCCTTGGGACCGATGGTCTGGTTGTCTGGATGCGAAGTGTTGGCATTTTGCATTTTGGTGTGTTGCAAATAGGTCTATTTGCGGTGTACCCCATTTCCTGAATAGTTTCTCTATTTCCGGTTGGTTGATCTCCCATTCGTGGGATGCCGACGTCTGCCTACTGAGTCTGTCTGCTTCCACATTGTCTTTCCCTGGGAGATGTATTGCTAGTAGGTCTATTCTTAGTGGAATGGCCCATCTCCATATTTCCTGTGCTAGCCCTGATAGTGCCACCAAGTGTGTTCCTCCTTGCTTGTTGATGTAGAACATGGTGGTTGTGTTGTCTGTTTGGATCAACACCCTGTTTCCGTACAGCTCCTTCTGAAAGGCTTTTAAGGCTAGGAACACTGTCTTTAGCTCTAGGTAGTTGATGTGTTTGACCGCATCCTGCTGCGACCATAACCCCCTCACCTGGAGTCTGTTCATGTGCGCGCCCCACCCCAGTTGGGAGGCGTCCGTTGTGATGGTCACTGTTGGAGTTGGTTGTGTGAATGTTTTCCCTTGTGATATGTTTTCCTTGTTCCACCACACTATTTCCTGATGCACTGCGTGTGTGACAACCACTAGATCTTCCCAACTCCCTGTTGCCTGGGACCATTGCTGCTGTATCCATTCCTGGAACGGTCTCATGTGGAGACGAATGTTTGGGATCAGGTGTATGCATGAGGCCATCATTCCCATTAGTTTGCTCACTGTCCTCACTGTCAGAGCTTGCCCCTTGCGGTAAAGACGTGTCTCCTTCAGTATAGCCAAGGTTCTCTTTGTGCTGGGGAACACCTTGCCCTGTATGGTGTTGATTTCTGCCCCTAAGAATATCTTCACCTGTTCCGGTTCTATTGAAGACTTTCCCCAATGGATTGAGAAACCCAGTTGGATTAGTGTTTGTATGACTTCCTGGATGTGTTGTCTGCATTGGTTGTAAGAGCTTGCTTTTATGAGCCAGTCGTCGAGGTAGGGGTATACATGTATTCCTTGCCTCCTTAGGTGCGCTGCTACCGCTGCTAGGCATTTTGTAAACACCCTTGGTGCGGATTTGAGTCCGAATGCGAGCACTGTGAACTGGTAGTGAGTTTTGTTGATCACAAACCTTAGTAGGTGTTTGTGTTTTTTGTTGATGGGGATGTGTAAGTACGCATATTTTAAGTCTATAGTTGCCATGTAATCCCCCTCCTGTATCTGGGGTATTACTTCTTGCAGAGATGTCATTTTGAATCTTTGTGTCCTTATGAACTTGTTTAAGAGCCTTAGATCCAGAATAGGCCTTAGCGTTTCGTCCACCTTTGGTACGAGGAAGTAGTTGGAGTAAACTCCCTTGTTTCTTTCCTTGTACGGCACGATCTCTATTGCCTTCTTGTTGAGCAATTCCTGTGCCTCTAGTAGCAAGAGTGAAAGTTACTTTGCCGAGTGCACCTTGTAGTTTGACCTCTTGTTTGGAGGTTGTTTTTCCAGCTCTATGCAGTAGCCGTATTGTATGAGGTTTAGTATCCATTTGTCCGTTGTGACCTTCCTCCAATCTTGGAAGAAGTCCCTTATCCTGCCTCCTACTGGTGTTATATGTTCGTGGAACTGTTTGTTTTGTCGAATCATTTTTCGGCTTTGTCTTTTGTTTTGTTGCCCCCCTAGAGGTGTTGTCTGGGTGGGCGTTTGCCTTACGGCGAAGTCACTTGGAGGTGGATTGTTGCCCTCCTCTCCGTGTTTGTCCCTGTCCGTTTGAGTGCCCTCGAAAGGACTGGCCTCGTGGCTGGTACTGCCAGTTTTGTTGCTGCTGTCCCTGCTGCTGCTGCGTTTGGCTGTTTCCTTGATAACCTTGTTGGAAGGGTGGTGCGATGTACTAGGTTGGTTGCCTCCCCTACCTGCTGGCCTTCTTGAGGGTGTACCCCTTCTCATCCCTCTGAACTGCAGTGCTCCCATGGACCTTGCTGTCTCGTCGTCCTTTTTGAGCTGAGTTAACTTGTCGTCAACTGGCATTCCAAAAAGTTGTTCTCCGTTGGAGGGTGTGTTCAGGATGTTGTTCTGTACCTCAGGCTTAAAGCCTGAAATCCTAAGCCATGCGTGCCTTCTCTCTGTCACCCCAATCACCATTTGCCTGCTGGATGTTTCCGCAGCATCCAAGGCCGATTTCAAACATGTGTTAGCCATGTTTTTTCCTTCCTCTACCGGGTGGGCTTCCCTTTGCTGGTACTGGTCTGGTAGATGCTTCAGGAGTTGTCCTACCTCCTCCCAGTGCTGGTATGCGTGCCTATTGATTAGGGCGTTAGAGTTTGCGATGCGCCATTGAATCGCCGCACTCCGTTCTACTTTCCTCCCCATGAGGTCCATTCTTCTACTCTCCTTGTCTGGAGGTGGTCCGGCATTTGTGGGCACATTGGCCCTTTTCCTAGCTGTTGCTGTTATTATCGAATCAGCTGGAACTGATCCCTGAATGTATGCAGGGGCCTTTGAGAAGTGTTTGTACTTTTTTTCTGCCCTCGGGGTCACTGATCTACATACAGCTGGCTCCTTGAAGGCCTCCCTGCCCTGGTCTAGCACACTAGGGAGCATGGGCAGGAACTGACTTCTTGTTTGTGTGGGTAGCAGAGTTTCCAGGAGAAAACAGGCCTTGGTCTTCTCCTCCTCCAATTTCACTCCATATGTCTCTGCAGCCTTTTAAACCACCATATTATAGATCCCTATATCGTCCTGCGGTGAAGGCCTCGAAGGGTATGCGTCTACTCCTTCCGGTATTTCGGCGTCGAGGCCATGCCACTCCAAGTCTTGCGCCTCCGAGGACGTCGAGTCCTGGTAGGTCTGCTGATCTTCCTCGCCTTCGCCCTCGAAGTAATACAGGGCCTCTTCCTCCTGTTCCTCGACCAGTTCAGGCGTTTTCGGCAGCTCAGGGTCTTCGTCGCCCCCTTCGACCTTGGTCGCGGGCTTACTGTACGGGATGGTGTACTGGCTCATCCTTTCGTCGAAGTCCTTTTTTCGCTGCAGGATGCTCGCCATTTCGGCCTCGAGCCTCCTCTTCTTCCTCTCCATCTTGGCAGCTTGTTCGGCGTCGAGAGTTTGAGCTCTTCGCTTCGAGGTCGTCGACGTCGAAGTCGTTGTTGACCCTTCTTTTCTCGGCGTCGAGGTGTCCTTTTCGAGGGCAGCCTTCGACGACCTTGATTTTTCCTGGGTTTTCGCCGTCTGGGAGTCCTTTTCGAAGGATCCGCTGGGCTGCTTGTCCTTGGGTGCCGTTGCTTTCGCCGAGTGTTTCGACGGCAATGCTCCCTTCGAGGACTTTGCCTCACTCTTATGAGTGTCGGTCGAGTGTCTAGGGGTCGACGACTCTCTTACCTCCTTCGACGTTTTCTTTTGGACTTCGACGACTGTGCAGTCCTCTGGTCCTTCGGCAATGTTGTCCTCTTCTCCACTGGAGAGGCCCAAGTCTCGGAGCGATGGATGTGGCCCCTGCCCCTGTATGGTGTAGTTCGCCCTTCTCTGCCTCTCTCTTACTCTGAGGGTCTTCGGGGTGAACGCCGAGCACGCGTTTCAGTCCTTGCTGCTGTGGTCGAGCGGCAGGCAGAGGTTGCAGACTGGATGTTGGTCCTTCTTTTTGTGGTGGCAGTTGCCGCAAAATTTGAATGGCGTTTTGTCCATCCCCGCGCTCAGGGAGCCCCCTGTGTGCGCATTTTCCGTTGGACGTCGAGATCTCGGGTGAAATGCTTCTCCTTCGTCGTCCCGGTTACCTGACCTGTAGTCAGGTGTGTTGAAATCTGTGATTTTGTAGATTTTTCTGCGATTTTCGTCGATTCTCTCTCCAAATCTCTGGGAACTCTTCGGTAACGATCCAGACCCAATGGCGGAAAAATGAATCTGAAGATGGCGCCCAAAGGTGGGAGCTTCCGGAGGAAGCGCGTCGACGTCACGAAGGACACCAAATGGTGGTATGTCGACGCCCACCTGGGCCACGAAAAAAAAAGAGAAAAGAAAAGAAAGACTACAATTCCGGACCCAACCACTAGATGGCGGAATAATGCACAGCATAGTGAATCCAGAAAGATTCACGCTGCAAAACTTGATCTTCTGATAGAGACTTCAAGCAAGTTTCCTCACCTTTAGAATAGATATAAAAACAGTAAATAAGGGAGGTGGCTATGGATGGACTCAAACCAGAAAGTCCTGCTGTACCGAGTGGGCAGAGAGCCCCTCTCTGCAGAGTTGGCTGCCCAGACATTAGTGCTTCATGAACATATGGTGAAATGCCCATGTAGCTGCCTTGCAGATTCTAGGACAGGGACTCTGTGTGCCAAGACAGTGGTAGCAGCTTTGGTCCTGGTGGAATTGGCTCACAGGCCTTCTGGGGGCTGTTATTTCACCAAAGCATAGCAGATCTTAATGCAGAGCACAATCGAGCATGAAATGGCACGCTTTTGCACAGCCTTGCCTTTCTTCGCTCTGGCGAACCCAACAAAGAGCTTGCCGTCCACACAGAGGTTTTTGGTACGATCGATGTAGAAGCTGAGCATTCTTCTGTGGTCTAAGCGATTGAGTCTCCCCTCCTCCTTAGAAGGGTGAGGCGGAGATTAGAGCACCAGCAAGGTGATGGTTTAATCGAGGTGGAACAGCATCTTAACTTTTGGTAGAAGAGAAGCCCTAGTTCGCAGAACCAGCTTATCAGGAAAAACGGTGGTATATGGTGGATGAACGCACATAACATGAAGCTCTCCCAAATGTCGTGTGGAGGTGATGGCGACCAGGAACACTGTTTTGATGGTGAACACCCATAAGGGACAGCTGTGGAGTGGCTCGAATGGACTGCACATCAGATGATGCAGCCCTTTCAAGAAATGCGATACAAAAGGGGATGATGGACGGAACGTTTGAGCCAATCAAACACTCACCCCCAGTCAACTGATCTGGGTTTAATCCATCATCATTCTTTAGCTCACTCCACCACCCCAGTTCAGACATGGCCATATGCAAATCAGTCTGACCCTGTGCCTCATGGGAACAGTCCAGCCCGAACTGCCAAGCCATGTCTTCCCTGGACCGGAAACAAGCATCCTAGGACCGGTTTCTGGCATTCCAGCCGTCATCAGCCAGGCTTGCTTGAATCCAGTGGCAAAGTGAGCAAGGGACCCACGTCTGGGCATACCCCCGCCAACTTAGGGCGAACAAAGCGATACAAAAGGGGATGATGGACGGAACGTTTGAGCCAATCAAACACTCACCCCCAGTCAACTGATCTGGGTTTAATCCATCATCATTCTTTAGCTCACTCCACCACCCCAGTTCAGACATGGCCATATGCAAATCAGTCTGACCCTGTGCCTCATGGGAACAGTCCAGCCCGAACTGCCCATCATCCCCTTTTGTATCGCTTGGGAAGACATGGCTTGGCAGTTCGGGCTGGACTGTTCCCATGAGGCACAGGGTCAGACTGATTTGCATATGGCCATGTCTGAACTGGGGTGGTGGAGTGAGCTAAAGAATGATGATGGATTAAACCCAGATCAGTTGACTGGGGTGAGTGTTTGATTGGCTCAAGCGTTCCGTCCATCATCCCCTTTGTATCGCTTGGTCGCCCTAAGTTGGCGGGGGTATGCTCCAGGCGTGGGTCCCTGCTCACTTTGCCACTGGATTCAAGCAAGCCTGGCTGATGACGGCTGAAATGCCAGAAACCGGTCCTAGGATGCTTGTTTCCGGTCCAGGAAGACATGGCTTGGCAGTTCGGGCTGGACTGTTCCCATGAGGCACAGGGTCAGACTGATTTGCATATGGCCATGTCTGAACTGGGAGTGGTGGAGTGAGCTAAAGAATGATGATGGATTAAACCCAGATCAGTTGACTGGGGTGAGTGTTTGATTGGCTCAAACGTTCGTCCATCATCCCCTTTGTATCGCTTTCAAGAAATGCATCACAACAGTTGATTTAAAAAAAAAAAAAAAAAAAAAAAAACCAGAGGACTGACCAGGCAACCTTATGAAGGCCGAGATGGCTGAAAGATAACCTTTAACTGTGCACATAAAGGCTCTGTTGGTCGAGAGACAGAACAAATAAAACATCAGACAGCTTGGCCAGGAGAGGGTCAGTTTGGTGAGTGCTGGACCAAACCACAAATTTGTCTCAATGACAGGTGTATACAGTTTTTATTGAGGGAAGCCTGGCTGCCAAGATGACATCAACTATCTCTGGAGGAAGGTCGAAGGTGTTCAGCTGTTGCTGATCAATCTCCAGGAATGAAGATGAAAGCTTTGGAGGCCATGGTGGTAAACCCAGCTCTCCCACTGCAACAGCCGATCCTTCTGGAGAGCAGCCTGATCGGAGGACAGATACTCCAGCCCAGGAGTTCTAGATACCATAACTCTTCATGCCCAGTCCAGAGCCACTGAGAGGACTTGGGCCTGGCCTGGTCTGCCCTGATCTTTGAGAACTCGGGGCAGGAGTGGTACCGGTGGAAAGGCATACAGGAGTCCCGAGTTCCACTTGAGGCGGTATCAATCCCCGAGTGAGAGACGCCTTTGGAACACCAAAGCGCAGAAGTGCTGACATCCCACATTCTCGGCGGTGGCAAACAGATCGAACAAACGCTCTCCCCATTTGCAGAAGAGAGCTTGCGCCACCTCCGGTTGTAACTGCCAAGTGAAAATCTCGTGGTGTTCCAGACATTTCCAGAGGCGCAAGGCCTCCTCACAAGGTTCCATGACCCCACCCCATCCCACCCTGTTTGTTGCAGTGTCACATGACAGTGGTGTTGTCTGTAAGCACCTGTACCAACATCCCCTTAATGAACGGTAGGAAGGCTTTCAGCTCCAAGCAGATGGATCTTAGCTACAAAAGACTGATATGGAGCTGGGACTCCACTGGAGACCAGAGGTCTCTGATTTCCACCTCTCCCAGGTGGCCGCCCCCGCTTAAAAGTGACACATTTGTCACCACTGTCAACTCTGGGTGGGGAAGAGAGGAGCCTGCTGCTGACCCAATCGCGTTCCAGTAGCCACCAGTGCAGATCTTTTGAAGTCTCCTCCGAAATCTGGATGTGGTCGAAGAGGTCCCCTTGATGTTGGGCCCACTAGCACTTGAGTCCGTTTGTCTCTTACCTAGCTACAGAAGCATTAGGATGGCAAACAGGTGTATCTGGTCAACCTAATTCAGAAGTGGGAGATTCAATGCTCGATATATCCACATTAATGGCGAGTACTTATATAGTCCCTGCTCATTCACCCGAGACTAGAATGGACTACCTTAAATTCAGATCATTAAAGGCATCTGCCTAATCATCCCCTCACCATGACAAGCCATCTGTAACTGCATCTTTGTTTTGCCGGTCTGACGTCTAAGACCAACTGTGCATCTTCACCCAGGCTCTTAGGAGCCTTGCTTTTCAATGTTTTGACACCTATTTGGGGCTATAGTTGACAAAGCACTATCTACACAGACCTTCCATCGCATATGGGTGATCTTGAAAGTTTCAATGATTTGTCGCCAGTTCTAGCATATAGATTGTTATGCTATATGCTGACAGTCTTGTATGCACCCACTGAAAGTACTCTGAGGACACCTGACAGTAGCAGCAGCACTTCACAAAACTCCCAAATAAATACTTAATAAGCTAAGCCACCACACTACATACATCCCATGGACACTGAGCCACTGCACTGCTTCTCAGAAACAGTAATCCACCACACTGTACTGCATCCCATGGACACTATACTACTACACTAGACTGAATGCGAAGGACACCAAGAGATCTATGCTAGTGACAACTGATTAAGTACTGCCAAGATCAAGCTGTTGAAAAACACTGATGCAGGTTTACAAAAATACTGACTTTAAATTCTGCTCTCATATTTAAGCAGAGGACATAGAAACAAATCTTCTGGTGCAAATAAGGAGCATACCGAATGTCTTCATTGTGCCTCTTGCCCACGTATTAAGGAGGAAGTCACTGCATAATGGGCTTCGGTTTTACAATTGCGCAGAACACCCATTTTATGTCGGTTTGTGTACATTATAAATGTTGCACCTTTTCTACACAGCGGCTCATACAGATGGACCAGACACAGGGTAAATATTGCGACACATCTGCGGTTAGAAATTACAGACATTATTCAGGAATGGTTTTAGAAAATTAAGGATTCCCTCTAGACCAGTTTATCATCCTGACTTACAAGACATGCTCTAAAACCATTAAAATGCATATATTTACAAAGCCATCTATCCATTTACGAAGAACGAAAACATAACATTTTGAGGGGCAGTATTTTAGACAAGCTTTCTCTAATGGCGATCTGAATTGACCACAGTAACCATGCAAACTATTTAGAAAGATAACAAAATGGTTTCCTCACCAGTAGGAGTAGTTTTGCAGCTTGAAGAGTATTCTGGATTCATGGTGTGCATTACTCTGCCATCTAGTGGCTGGGTCCGGATTGTCTCAGTTTCCTTTTTTTTTTTTCTTCGTGGGCCTTTTGGTGCTCGGTCCATCCCTTGTTTGGTGACAGACGGTGCCCCGAAAGTTCCTGTGCGTGATAGCTATATTTGGATTCTTTTTTCCCCTTCTTCTTGTGATTAAGGGTATTTATTTACCTTTCCTGATTTAAGTTCCTGATCTTTCCTTTATGTGATCTTCTTCCCACCTGTTTGCTTTCCTCATCTCTGGGGAGGTGGGTGGGTCACATGTGAATCCAGAAAACTCTTCAAGCTGCAAAAATACTCCTACTGGTAAGTAACCATTTCATTTTGCAGCATGAATCCTTTTCTGAATCTATGCTTTAGATTCTGTAGTGGTTTCCCCTTTCTTGGGATGCCAGGGGTGAGATATGCAAGAGTTTGTGATCAGGTGTTGAAGTACTTTCTGTCCCACCTGTACTTACTTTGTCATTTGTATATCGACACAATAGTGCTTGGTAAAGGTATGTGGGGAAGTCCAAGTAGTGGCTGCACATGGAGTGTCCATTGGCACATTTGCCATTAAGGCTAATGTTGCACCCTTTTTCCTTATTGAATGCGCTCTTGGGCGTGAGCTTAAAGTTTTTTCCAGCTGAGGTGCAGCATATTTGAATTGCCTCTACAATCCAGCGTACAATTGTACCTTGTGTAACAGGTGAACCTTTGGTGGACTTTGCGTGAGAGACGAACAATTGATTCCCCCTACGGAATTGTCTTTTCTCCTGTAGATAATATAGCAACGGTCTTACATCTAGAGTATGTAGTCTTCTTTCCAGCCACGTTTGTGGGGTTTTAAGGAAAACTGGTAATTGAATGCTTTGATTTATGTGAAATTTGCTCACCACCTTAGGTAGGAACTGGGGATTAGTTCTCAGAACTATCTTGCCCTTGTGGATTTGCCTGTATGGTTCCACAATAGTTAATGCTTGAAGCTCACTTACGCTCCGTAGTGATGTTATCGCTATCAAGAAGGCAGCTTTTGTGACATGGTGCAGTTCTGCTTTGTGCATTGGTTTGAAAGGCTCTGTCATAAGCTGTGTCAGTACAGTGTTTTAACTCCAGATAGGGACTGGAGCCTTTGGGAGCTCCTGGAATGGGGTAGGGGGGTGCGATTCTTTTGGAACCTTCTAAGAATCCTTTGATGACTGGTGATGTGAAAAAACGTTTACATGATGCTCCCCTGGTGCACGCTACAATTGTCGCCAGGTGCACCTTGAGGCTTGAATAGTTGATTGCACCATCTAGAAAGTGTGTAAGATGGATTATCACGGTTTCCTGTGTAGGTATTGAAACTAGGGTATTGTTATCTTTGCACCAAATGAGATACCTCTTCCACTTAGCTGCGTAGCATTGTCTTGTGGTTGGTTTTCTTGCCTCCCTTAGTACCCCCATTGTTTTTAGTGGTAATTTTAGGTGTACAAGTTCTGTGTACTTAGACACCAGGCTGCTACGTTGAGTGTTGCTGGTTCTCGATGGAATACTTGAACCTTTTGAATTGTGAGGAGGTCTTTTCTTCCTCGAGTTTGATAATCTGCCCCTTGGACAGTTCGAGCAGGCTTGAGTACCAGGTTTGTCTCGCCCATTGAGGGGCTATGAGGATTAGATTTGTTTGTGGTTGCCTAGCCTTCTCCAGTACTTTGTGTAGTAGAGGAATGGGGGAAAGGCGTAGGCAAATTTCCCTGACCAATATAGTGACAGGGCATTCCCTTCTGATAGGTGGTGTTGAAACCTGGAGGTGAAGGATTGGCATTTCCTGTTCTCCGCTGATACGCAGAGTCTTGTTGTCTTTCCCTGGTAGATGAATTGTTTGCAGGTTGTTCCTCTTTGGTATAGCCCATTGACATATCTCTGGAGCTAGTTTGCTACGGGAGAATAATTTTGTTACTCCATGTTTGTTCAGGTAAAACGTTGATGTATTGTCCGTCTGGATCAATACCGTCCTCCCTGCAATTTGGTTTTGGAACGCTTTTAGTGCTAGTAGCAGTTTTCATCTCTAGAAAGTTGATGTGCTTTATGGAGTCTGAGTTGTTCCACTGACCCTATATTTTACGTTTCCTGTATGGGCTCCCCATCCTTTGTGAGATGCACCTGTTGTGATGGTCACTGAAGGAGTTGATGTCTTGAAAGGTCTGCCTAGGGTTAAGTTCTTGAATACACACCATTGTGTCTCCTTCTGCACCTTTTCTATTACAACCACTAGATCTTCCTAACTCCCGGTGGTTTGTGACCAGGTGTTGCATAGCAATTCTTGTAGAGGGCGCATGTGCAGGCGTGCATGGGTAATGAGTGGGATGCATGATTCCATCATGCCCATTCGTTTCATGACCGTCCTCACTGTCTGAGACGGACCCTTCTGGTAGAGGTGAGTTTGCTCTTCGATTGCTTGTATCCTTATTTGAGTCGGGTACACTCATGCCACCATGGAATTCAATCTTGCCCCTAGGAAGATCTTTTCCAGTTCCGGGGTCAGAGATTTTTTTTTTAGGCTTATGGAGAATCCCAGCCTTTGTAGCGTAGTGATTACCTTCTGAATGTGCCTTTGACATTCTAGTTTGGAGTTTGCATTCACCAACTAGTCTCTTCCTTCTTAGGAATGCTACCACTGCAGCTAGGCACTTTGTGAAAACTCTTGGTGCTGATTTTATTCCGAAGGGTAAGACTCTGAATTGGTAGTGTGTGTCTTTGTGCATGAACCGGAGATATTTCTTGTGTCTTTGATTCATGGGTATGTATAGATAGGCATCTTAAGTCTATGGTTGCCACGTAGTCTCCTTTCAGTAGGTGTGGGATTACCTCTTGTAGAGTTGTCTTCTTGAAATGCTGCGTGTGAATGAATCTGTTTATGAATCTGAGATCCAAAATTGGTCTTAATCTGAGACCTTGCTTTGGTACCCAGATGTAAGGTGAGGAGTTTCCTTTCCTGTGCTCCCTTGTTGGTACCTTCTTTAGTGTCTATTTTTTGTAAGAGTTCCTTTATCTCGTCCCTTAATTTCAAAAGTTCTGTGTTTAAAAACTTCTTCTTTGGGGGGTTTGGTGGTGGTATGCTTGTTAGTTCTATATAATAGCTGTGGCACACCACTTTTAAAACCCAATTGTCTGTGGTGATCTTTTCCCATTCTTGTGGGTAATGGGCTATTCTGCCTCCCACTGGTGTTGTGTAGTGATGCAGTTTCGCGTCTAAGTCACTTGGAGCCTGCTCCTCCCCCTCTGGAGGATTGTCCTCTGGCTTTTCTGCTGCCACGAAAGGGCTGCTTTAGGTGTTGTTGCCAGGATTGGTATCCGGCCTGCTGGCTTGACTGATGTCCGCTGCCTGTGTCTGCTGCTATTGTTGTTGTTGTCCTGCTGATAAAATCCCCCTTCCTGCAGGTTTTCTGAGGTTGCTTTCTCCCCTTCTGAAGGTGCCTCTGTATTGTAGAGCACCCATTGTTCTTGCTGTTTCGCTGTCCTTCTTAATCTGTTGTAAGGACTCATTCACCTCGTGGCCAAACAAAGCGACTCCTGTGAAAGGCTTATTAATTATAGCTTTTTGTACTTCTTGTTTAAAGCCTGAAATCCTGAGCCAAGCGAGTTTTCTGAGGGTAGTACCTGTGCACAATTGCCTGCTGCTGTATCGGCTGCATCTAGGGCTGACTTTAGACAGGTATTTGAGTTGTTCTTCACCTCTTGAATGATAGATTTTGCCCTCTTTTTGTCATCTTCAGGGAGTTTATTTATTATTTCCTCAATGCCATCCTATTGTTGGTGGCCATATCTATTGAGGAGAGCATTTGAAGTGGCGATACACCATTGTGTTGCTGCCTCTCTCTCCAGCTTCCTCCTCACCATATCTAGTCTTTTACTTTTCCTCTTGGGGGCTAGACTTGTGGAAGAATGAGCATTGCTCTTTCTCATTGCTGTGGTGACAATGATGGAATCTGCCACTATGTTCCCCTGTATATACTTGGGGTCTTTTGAGGAGGGTCTGTACTTTTTCTCGACCCTTGGTGTGACTTTCTTTGTTGACAATGGCTCTTTAAAGGCCTCTTTGCCCTGCTCCAGTATACTCGGCAGCATTGGGAGGTATTGTCTACCTTTCGTGGATGGCATTAATGTCTTGAGGAGAAAGCATGAGTCTCCCTTCTCATCCTCTAAGCGGACCCCAGAAGTGTCAGCTGCTCATTTCACCAGGCTGTTACAAAAGGCAATGTCATGTGGTGGCAAAGCTTTCGAGGGGTAAGTATAAACCTCCTTCTCTGGACTGCGTGTCAAGGTCATTCCATTCTTCCACAAAACTCCCTGTTGCCTCTTCCTCTTCTGGGATGTTGAGCTCCTCTTCGACTTACTCCTCATGAGGCTCGGGGGTTGCTTGAGCCTCGATGGCATTCTCTTTCTCTTCGGCATCCGAAGTTGTGGAAGGTCTTGTAGGAATTCTGTATTCCTTTAGTGCCTCGTCAAACTCCTTTTTCCGTTGAAAGAGCCAATTCTGCTTCTAACCTTCCTCTCTACTTTTCCACCTCGAGGGCCTTTTTGATGTCATTCATTGGGGGTGCCCTCTTTCTTGGCGTGGTGGTTTCTACCTCCAACGTTTTGGTGTTTTCCTTCAGGGCCTCTCGACCCCGAGCTGGTCTATGTCGATTTCGACGATTTTCACTCGTCGGTATCCCTGATATGGGATCCGTGGGATTCTTTGGTTTGCGGCTGACCCTCGGTTGTTGTTTTCTTCGATGCCTAGGCCGCCTTGTGTGCTTTCTTTTTATGGCCCTTGGTATCCAAGGGATAAGGGGTTTTTGTTACCTTTTCTGGTCTCTTTTCGACGTCCATCATCATCTTTGCAGCATGTTTTTTTGAAGAATCCCACTCGAGGATTTCGACGTCCGAGCCTCCGTGGGCTGACTCTGCAGCCGCAACCTGTTTATCTTCGTCGCTTGAGAGGCCCAAGTCCTTCAGCAATACCTGTTGTTTCTGGCTGCTATTCATTGCTGTGTGATGTTCCTTTCTCTGCTTTCTTCGAACCTTGAGAGTCTTCAACACAAATACAGGGCAGGCCTCGCAGTCCTTGGTCCCTGTAGTCCCTTTGTAGGCAGAGATTACAGACCTCGTGAGGATCGCGTTGTGCAAACTTGTGGCAATTTGGACAAAACTTAAAAGGTTTTTTTTCCATGACCTCTACCTTGCCACATTCTTGGTCTACGTGCGTTGTGAGATGTTCCGACGGGGTCCCCCAATGGGCTTCATAGATGGAGTTCCCTTTCTTTTTCCGCTACCTTCTTGTTTGTCGATCTTTGTTTTTTTGGCCCAAAAAAAATCAAACATTTTTGGGAATCTTCTCCAAAATTTCAGAGCCTCTTCCCTTGCTTCCAGACCAAACGGCGGAAAAAAGAATCTGAAGACGGCTACCACGCACAGGAACTTCTGGGGCACCATCTGACATCCCACAAAGAATGGACCTGGCACCAAATGGTAGGCAACGACACCCACACAGATAAAAAGAAGAAAAAAAAGGGAAACAGAATTCCGGACCCAACCACTAGATGGCAGAATAATGCACAGCATGTGAATCCAGAAAAGGATTAATGCTGTAAAACTGTTTTAACTATAGATTAGAATCCCCTCTACCTCCAGAAAACACCTTTGCAATACCACAACAATAAATACATAAATATTAAATGTATTCAACACCTTTCAGAATTTTCCTTTCATATCAAAAATTGTTTATATGTTCATAACATAAAACAACAATTTCACACTGTAAAAATCATGCCTAATGGCGGGTTGGTTATGTAAGGCACTAAAGGAGCACTATTTGGTGACCAGTCATCCTATCAAAGATGTCACATTGGGGCCCACTTGCACCAGGATGATGCCACGCCTGCTAAGGGGAGGTGCCATAGCTTGGTGGACACAGTGTTAGAAGCTTTAAAGGTGAGCTTTTCCTCAATGATGGGCCTATACTTCAGGAGAGCTCCTAACCTAACTATGTGGAGCAAACTGTGATGCAAACTTGGGGCCTTATTTACAAGAAAGTAACGCAGCGTGGTGCCACTAGCCATTTGGCTGCACCGCGCTGCGTTACTTTCAAAGGGATGCGTCATATTTACAACAATACGACATATCCCTGAGCTCTCCCCAGTGCTGGCGCACAATTGACTGCCATGCGCCTACGCAGGCACCCTTGCACCATGCATATTTTCTGAACCGCACTCTCTGGAACAGAGATATTAGAAAGATAGACCACATCTCATAGGACGGTTCCTACAGTGATCTGAGCTAAGGTTTGCAAAACAATAATCTAACCAGGAATTATTGCATACAGGTATAAATTCTTTGTACCAAATTATAACCACAACAAAGTAAGGCGTAGGAAGAATAATCATAAAACGCACAAATAGAGCGTGTGTAGGAATACATAAGCAAAGTACCTTTGAACGTTGGCTGTATTTCCCACATCATCTTTTTCAGTTTGTGGAATCACCTTTCTCCTATCTTTATCCAAGCAAATTTCGAAATCTAAAATGAAAAGAGAATTAAGATATGCTGCAAAAGTGTTTGACAGGATGTGAATCCAGGCTTCTACAGAGACACGCAACTGTAAAGGTTCAGTTTCAGTTAAACAGTTGAAGGCCAAATCAAATGTTGCGATAGCACTGCTTGCAACTTTGCATTGTAAGCTTCCAGTTACATACACTTTGAGCTATAACGCACCACTTTCTCTGGACTCTGCAGTGTCACAATCAAAAAAGTCTGACCTCGTTCACAAAGGAGTCAGCGAGCTTTCTATAAAGGTCATGGCTCATGAATCAGCCCTTAGCATGGGACTGCAGATTTGACCTACAAAAGCTAATTTATATTTTACTGACTCCCAAGAAAGCAGAAACAACCAGGGCACTCTCGAGAACTCAAAAAACTATTTTAATTATTTCACAGGCATAGACGGAGCAGAAAATAAAAATCCAGACGCGTTTCAGCCTTACAGGGCCTTGCTCACGGAATAAGCAAGAATTCTTTTTTTTTTTTTTTTTTTTTTTACAGAGTTTTATATAGCGCGAACTTGACCCGAATCGGGTATCAGAGCGCTTTACATAGCACCAGTTGCATTACATGAGGACACATTCATTTTTGATAGGCACGGGGAGATTAAGTGATTTGCCCAGAATCACAGGATGTTCAGCGTCATTGCCGAGACTCGAAGCCAGTTCCCCAGATTCGAGGTCGACCGCCCTAGCCGTTAGGCCAACTCCTCTCCCCAAGAGTCCTTATACTATGTTTTATACATAGTCATGTTGACGCAAACATTAGCTGGAACGTGCTCATGGGAAATGTAGTCTGATATATTTTTTTAATCACGTTGGGGATCGTGCTGAATTTGCAAATACTTTGGGTAATCTAATTTATGTAGACAAGAGTATCTTTCTAATAATGATAACTTAAGTTGAGTGAAGGTGAGCTACCTTCTTAAATGACCTGGTGAAACTGAAATAAAGCAACGAAAGGTGAAACTAAACACAGATCAGGAATTTATGAAAATATTACCCAGGCACGTTACTTTGTAGGGAAAAACTGTAAAGAGAACAAAACTTCAAAACATAATCTTTTAATCATTCTCAATGCGAAGTTGAGACCTGATTTCCCAGGCTAACGTGTGCTTATCAGCCCTTATGCACATAAAGACAGCTGCAACTTTAGATCATTTAAAATAATTCAAGCTCAAATAGAAGGGTTAACAGCCAGGATGTTTTAGGAGAACAAACACCTAAAAAATGTAAATAGAAAACTGGATGCTAGCAAGAACACATGCAAAGTAGGGCCACAGTTTACACAGAGATCATAGTGACATTGTTGCCCGCAATTTGAATAAACCCGATACACCTGCCATCAGATCCACTGGAGTCAAAGGCAATTATGAGAAAATGTGGCAACAAAGAAACAAGCCTCACCAATATAGTAATCATTAGGAAATCGCACTTTCTGGCGAAAGTAGTCCTCATCTCCCAGAATGTCTTGCATGGCCAGCAGCAGGCTGGTGGTAGTTGTCAGGAGGCCAGACGACGGTGTTTCCAACACAACAGTGGCTGCTGGCTTGGTGACAGAGGACTTATCGAGCTCCAAGCAGAGGTTGATATAGTGCAGCATCCGCTCATTCAGGGTAATATTCTGATTGGCTACAATTAAAAAATATATATGATGTTAAGACAACACAGGCACGGACAGCAGAGATTTGTATTGTGAAAAAACCGACCTGAGTTACTTTATGCATTACTTTAAGGCCTAATTCAAGGAATGTCACTCTGCACAGCTTTACCACTGTCAAGGCCACTAGAATTATGCTGCAGTGGAGAACTAATATAGGGGGTAGATTTACCCAAATGATGTGGAAATAAAAGGCACATTATGAGGAGCATTCTCTGGCAGTACTATTTTGATTCATTTGACTAAGAAGCAACATTTTTACTGAAATCTGCATATGAAGCTGTGAATTTTGTGGCTATTGTGATGAATCTATAATGACTTAGTAAACACTGCAGCCATCACATCACATAAATTCCACTGGCCCGGACCATTGTTTTATTTTCATTAAAGGTAAACAAAATCTAAACATTCTAATGATGAAATCCCTGGGTGACTAAGTCTGTTGTGTGCAAGGGAGGCACATTTAGTTAGCAGGATGTTTAAACAAGCGTTGTCAGGATTAAGAGAGGCGTTGATGGCTTGCCAATGTGAGTGAACTCCCAGGCTATTCCATTCACGCCTTAGTCTGATTTTTCGCTCGTCCAACAATGCAGGGCAAAAGGCACACAACATGTTCGAGGGAATACTCGAACTGCCCACAGCCCCTACAGGTTGTTCCTTCCTGGGGTGGGCGCCAATGGCGAGATGTTTCAAAAACGACCACTCCCCAGTATGAGAGCCATGAATCTTGCCTTCAATTGGCTGGAATATGTACAGGCAACATAGGATGCAGGAGATGCTGATAGGTAGGCGTTAATGACCGCCCAGGCGTGCTTGCATTGAGCAAGGGTGACCCTGTCGGAGTGGTATGACCAGAGATGGACACATTTTTTGATACCCAACTTAAAGGAGTTTTGGCTCGGGTCCAAAGTTAGTTCACATCCAAAAGATGCTGGCATTCCTCAAGGAACTGGTGATGTGCTAGGTTTGGACCACTGGTGCCGATTTCGGCCCAAAATAGTGCTTTTAGAAAGCCACCCCTGGCCGCCCGCAGTGTGTAACACAAGTTGAGGTAGGCACCGGCACTGACTGCCAGCTGGTCCAGGCTGCGGGTGAGGACCTTGGCAGACGAAGAACACTTTTATATATTCTTGTGATGAGTTTGTTTAGTAAGCTGCTGTTTTTGCCTAGTAGTACTTAACTGCCGTAGGGCAGTGAAGGTGAGATTTTGGCCCTCATAACTTCCAGTAGTGGGGATAGATTTGGCCCTAGAAATGATAATTTGAAAGTTTTGATAAAGTCACCTGAAGAGCCTTCAACTTCCTTTTGGTGCTGTGCGAATGAGCCTCTTGCATCTATGTGTACCCCCAGGTACTTCTATGATTGATCCACTGTAATCCGATTAAAGATATAGAACCAGACACCCCCAAGGTTTTTTTTTTCTCCTGAATGTTACTACCTTGGTTTTCCTCAGGTTGACCTCCAGGGTGTTGGCAATTGTATCGGAATATAGCTGGTTTAGCAGACTCTGTAGCCCTACTCGTGTAAAGTTGAATAAATCAAGATCATCGGCGTATAGTAAGTTGCTGATCCGTTTGCCACCTAACTTTGGGGGGGGTGGAGGGGGGGGTGATTGTTGATGGAATCAAGGAACGCGACAGGTCGGCGTTGAATAGATTGAAAAGTAGCAGGGGCAACACACACCCCTGCTTTACACAACATGTTGTGGGGATTTTCTTTGATACACGGACTCCATTGCCTAGTTTGATGCAAATACAAAGTGTTGGAGTGCAGCTGGATAATTGACTCCAGGAGTTTTGAAGGGATTCCCCATTTCGATAGTTTGGGCCAGAGTGCCCCTCTTGGTACACATTATCTAACGCTGCTTTGAAGTCAACAAAACAGCAATGCAACAGGGAGAGTGAAGAGGATGCTTTGTCCAACAAAATTGATATTTCTAACAAGTGAGACACTGTGCCTGATTTTCTCGGTGAACCCGGTTTGGTTTTTAGGGATCAGGTTCTTCGACTCTGCCCATAGCTGTAGGTCCTCCAAGAGCAAACTAGCATAAAATGTTGCTCCATTGTCAAGAAGCGCAATTAATTTGTAGTTGCTCAGATCAGATCTGGAGCCCCCTTTGTGGATGGGATGAATTATGACCTGTAGGACGAAGGGCCTCTATATAGTGTACTAAACGAAGTACACTGTGCCGAGAGTCCAGTGGATTCCCAATAGGTGTGCAGAGGTAAAAGCAGATAATTCTAAAACTCTTTTTGTGGTAGTGTGGGTGAGAAGTTAGGCTTATCAGAGGGTAGTGCTAAGCATTTGTGGTCTCACACACACAGACAATAAATGAGGCACACACTCAAGAATAAATCCGAGACCAATTATGTCAAATAAAATCCGATCTTTATATATATTTAGAAACCAAGAACGCCATTCAACAGTTAATAAATGCTTTGTATGTCGAATTTCAACCAAATGTAGTTCCAGACACAAATGTTTACAGGTTTTAAGCAACAGCTGTCAATATGATCAGGCAGAGACCATCACGGTCACGGGGAAGAAAACCATGAGGTTAGATAGCGAGGTACCGACAACACATTTACTGTCGCGGTCGATGCTCGCAACACTCCGCCACGGAGTTTTGGGGGACAACGGTCTCCCAGAGTTCAGGAGAAGTTCCACTCCAGGGGAATCTGAGTTTTGGGAGTCCCAGGACTTGGGCACAGCAGGCAGTTCGAAGTTACCTGGATCGGAGATGCCTGAAGTCTTGGGTTGCAAAGTTTGGTTCTTCACCGCCAGCTGCGTTCAGCTACAGATGCGGTGCGGGCAGACCGTCGTGGTCGTGCCCCCAAGTTGCTGTTTTCACGCAGTGGACGCCACCAGAAAGCGGGTACAGGCTCACATAAGCTGGGCTGTTTCTAGCATCGGTCACAGGTACTGTGAAGATCCCTCATGCTGGTGGACGTGTTGAAGGGGTTGGTTCCCGGACTGGTGACCAAGAAGCCTTGGCTGCTGCCACCTTCAGATGACCTGGTCCGTGTCGGTCTTCACCTCTTGGTGGTCTTGACCGGAGGTGTACCAGCGACAAGCACCACTTGTCTAAAGGGAGGTCCCAGGCAACTGGCGAAGGCAGGCAAGACTGTAGGGATCTTGGAGGCTGCACAGGTTTCAGGTAGGGACGGCAGGCCACAGTTGCCGAGTCCTTTTGCAGTTGGAAGGGTTTGGCGTTGGTTTCTTTTGCAGCAGGGCTCAGTAGCTGGATTAGCAGCACATCCTCTTCCTTTGTCTTCTTTTGGTCAGTGGAATCTGAAGTCAAGGTCTTGGGGAGCCACCCAAATACTAAATTTAGGGGTCGGTTAAAGGGGAGCCAAGTGATAGCCAATGGGCTGCTCACCTGTAGGGTGACTACATCCTCTATATGCTTACCTCACGTGACGGGTGGGCATATCCCTGACCCTGATAGGCTATTTTCCCCATCTTCAAAATGGTGGAAAGTGAAAAGGGGGGGGGTCGACCTTGTCTGCTCCATCCTAGGAGCAGACGAGGTTGCCTTTCCTCCAACCAAAAAGTGGAGCAGGAAGGGGGGGTTTTGGCATCCCCCACTATCTGGAGGTTCATGGGTTGGATTTCAAAGGCGGCATGGCCTTTGGAGCTTCCCACCCAGGACGGCCATCCTGTCTTGAAGGAGGTGCGTCTCTGTCATCTCAAGAGCGCAGGCTCTCACCCTAGGAGGCCAGAACCATGTCTGGTGGTGGCAGACTGACGAAAAACTGTCGGGGACCACACCAAGGCTGGTTGGAATTTTAGGGGATCCTCAAGGGTCGCCAGTGTAAATGTATTCATAAATCTATCAGTGAGGATTTATTAAGCGAGATGTTTGGTACCAAACACCTTAGAAATCAGAGATGCCATCAGGGAGCTAGGAAACTCGTGCTGAGGAGTATCCAGCCCATGCACTCTTTATGGCTTCCCTGTTCACTTACATCACAGAATAGGCTGTATGTTGCAGGGGCCCATCTGCTCATGCAGATAGGCCGACACATAGGATATAGTGCACCCTGCCTTAGGGCTGAAGGCCTACAGTAGGGCTGACATACCTATATCTTATGGAGTGCATGGGAGGCATGGCATACAGGGCTGTGTGCCATGTCAACTCCTCAGATTTTCCTGCACCAAGACACGCAGCCTACAGTTGGCAGAGTGCATAGCCGTGGTGAGGGGGCCCTGGGGAGGCACAATCAGTGCTGCTGCCCCAGAAGGCCCTCTTCAGTGCCCACGCCCTAGGTACCAGGGGTACCATTTACTAGGGACTTATAGGGGTAACTGAAGTTGTGCCAATCGTGGTACAGTTTTGGGGAAAGAGATATGGCCCTGGGAACCTGGTTAGCAGGTACCCAGTGCACTTACGGTTCGAAATCACATCAAGGATCAGGCAAAAAGTGGGGGCTAACCATGCAAAAAGAGGCGCTTTCCTACATGGCCCCACACAACGACTCAGGATTTGTCGGGCTCCTCAGGCAGTTATGAGAAGCGAGGGAAGCCTTCCTGCCCAGAATGGGTTATCCTGCTTGAAAAGGGCTTGGGGGAGGCCGTTGGACACAGGCGCCCCTTCTGTTCTGGCCTTCTATATTACATGGGTCAGCCGTTTCGTCAGGAGAACCTTGTCCATGACCGGGCAGAGCAAGTAGTCTTGATCTTGAGGTGAGGCATGATTGTTTGTGGCATTTGGTGGCCCCAGTCTGGTGCTGGGTCTACATCCCCGCTTGCCGAGAAGAACCCATTCCGGTTCTGAACCCAGGGCATTTTTAAAATTGAAAAAGGCTCCTTTCTGGGCACCTCTATGGGGGTCTGAGATTTTGCCAGAATTGTTGGATAACCAATAGCTTTAAAGGGACTGATCTTGATGACCCATAAGTTAAATGCCTCGGATCTAGACAGAATTAACTGTACGGGAGCTGGTGAGGCACAGGTTGTTAATGTGACTTCTGATGTTTGGGAACCCCTGGGGGGGTTAAATTCAATTGATGCAATATCATGTGATTCCAGGCCACTCAGCTCTTGGACAGCCTTCAGTAACTTGGAATGTTCCCCCTTTTTAGAATGCCCTGGGGACCCTGCCAATAGTATTCCGGAGTAAATAGCAGTTTGGAGGTTGTAGGGTTACTTGTTGTTGAAGACCGTGCATCCAAGGCAGATCCTGGACTGCCTGGATTGGCACGGATAGGGTTTGCTGTGGGCCGGGGAGTGGGCTAGGGGGAGGGCTTTGGAGAACGGACTCAACAGTGTGAGCTGGATCCGATTGAAGGCGCGGAGGTCGCAGAGACTTTGTAATAACCACTGTGAGAGTGTCCTTCCTGACCTGGGCGGGCTCACAGTTGACCGGAAGGGTGAATCTTGATTGATCAACGGGAATGCTTTGTTTGCTGGCAGCAACGTGTGTGTGTGTGTGAACATTGATGTTGCAGCTTCTGGGCTTGCACCGGATTGTCTGGGCGATTGACTGTGCCCATTGCCAGGGGAATCTGCTGGTGATACATTAGGGTTAACGGACACTTGGCTCTCGGTAAAGGTCGGGGATGGGTCATGTGATGACAAGTGGGGTCACTTTCCGCGCCGTTGGGCAAGGCAGACCCAGTTGTTGAGTTTGCAAACAGTGGAAACAAGTTGCAGGTGGCAGTGGAGTTGCTGCTCGACTTGTTTCAAGAGTCTTTTCCTTTCCCTCTAACGGAGGGGGCATGGCAACTGGAGACTATCTGACATGAAGTTTCCAAAAGCGGTCTGTGCCACAGTGGTAGTGTCCATTGGCGAAGGCGGTGAGGATGGGGCCCCTACCTGCTCAGGGCTTGAACTTATTGATTGTGAGTATGTGCTCATTGGAAGACAATCAGGGCCTTCTCATGCCTGGGTATTGGCAACGTTGGTGGTCACAGATGGGGTAGTCGCCGGTCGGGAGGCTTCAGGTTCTGGACTGGAACTGATGGACACAATATGCACGTCTGTCATGTGGATATTGTGGGCTGCAACGGTTCGCAGGGGGCTTGCACATGCAGTTTGTTGGTGCTGTCTGGAACCATCGATGAGCTCCTTGATTTCGGACAGGACAGTGTTGAGAAAGTTCGGAAGTGAGGTCAGACTGTCTATTATAGGAGAGCAGCAGCAGACAGACTGTGTGAAGTTGGCGGTGGATTGTGCTCTGAAGATCAGTTTATTTAAGTTGTCCAGCTTGCTGTCAATCCCTGCTGTGAAGACAGCAAGCGAGTACAGGCGGTCGACTTGAAGGTCACATTTTTCAGAGTGATAGTTTAGCGCTAAAACAGTGGATTGGAGTGTCTTCAGAAGTTGAGTCCAGATTGCGGTGGGAAGAATCGTAGTGGTTTCTGAAGCAAGTTTACTTTGCGAGCCAGGGCTATGGATGGGCTCTGTAAGAAAGAGTGACAGTTCCAGAAGTGATTGATCATTGAAGTCCATGTCACCAGTTCTTGGATCTGGGCTTCCTGAGATTTTCAGATTGAATGGTTTTGTGGGTGAATAGAATTATGTTTCCCGTTGGGGCCCGGGTCCACTGGACTGTGGGTGGTTTGAGGGGGCTGTCCGCACACGTCTCAGGTATTGCCTCAGATCGGGGGCAGGCCGCCAGGTGCAAATGAACTTTGGGTTTGGAGACCTTGGGCTTCACAATTTGGAGATGATGTAGCTATTTCATACAGCGACACGTGAGAATGAACTGCTCCGAGGGATTCAGGCAGAGGGTTTCTTGACAAACGTAAGTCTTTCACAGTGCCCTTCTTTAACAGCACTGAATAAAACATTTATCTCCTCAATGACCCAACAATAGCAGTATATTTTTTATGATATTATATATACATATATTGGACATTTTGTTTGATTTTGTTTACATAACTATTGAATGCAATGTTATAATTTTTTTCTATGTTAGACATGACGCGCTCATGAGCAAAATGGCGGTGCATTGTTGACAAAGGCAAAGAATTGCTCATACGCATCCGTGAGAGACGTTATAGTTAGGCTCAGGTTTCACTCGTACAAAAACAGTGATATTCAGCAGTTATATTTAGCTGAGCTAACTATAACTTGCTCCCCCGCAATGCACTGCTTATGACCTCGCATATTAAATCACTCATGACATGGTCAGTGACATCACAGATGACATCTCAAAAGATATTACTAATCACATCACTGATGACATCATCCAGAGGCTGTGAGTGTTTTTAAAACGTTTATGAGTGTTAAATGTATACACCAAGGTGTATTGGTGAATCGGTGGGTGTATGAGTGCCTGTATGGATGATTCAGTGGGTGACTGACTGACTGTACAAGTGAGTGATTCAGTGTCTAAGTGAATGTATGGGTGGCTGACTGGTTGTGTCAATGTTTGCATCAGTCTGTCAGTTTGTGTCTAAGTGGCTGTATGGGTATGTGAGTGGGTGCATGAGTGGCTGTATGGGTGGGTGAGAATGTGTATGGCTGTGTGGGTGAGTGAATGTGACAGTGGTATATGGGTGAGTAACTGGGTATGTGAAAGGCAGTATAGGTGAGTGATAGGGTATATGAGTAACAGTATGGGTGAGTGAGTGTATAGGAGTGGCTGTATGGGTGAGTGTTTGCTTGTGTCAGTGATTGTATAGGTGAGTGAGTATGTGTTAGTATCTGTATGAGGAAGTAAGGTGTGTGCGTGACTGAATGGGTGAGTAAGGGCCTGTGTGATTGACTGTATGGGTGAGTGAGTAGCTCTATGGGTGACTCAGTGTGTGAGTGGCTGCATGGGTGTATGAGTGGATATGTCAGTGGCTGTATTAGTGGGTGAGTCGATGTATGAGTGGGTGTATGGGTGATTGAGTGGATTTGTGTGTAGATCTATGAATCAGTGAATGGGTGTACAAGTGCTGGTATGGGTCTGTGAATGGGTTTGTGAATGGTTGTGTGGGAGTGGGTGTATGAAAGGTTCTATGGGGGAGTGAGTGGGTGCATTAATGATTTTATGGATGATGTCATCAGTGATGTCAGTGATGTCATCAGTGACGTCACTGACCATGTAATGAACTATGTAATATGTGAGGTCATAAGCAGTGCATTACGGGGAGGTGAGTTATAGTTAGCTGAGCTAACTATAACTGCTGAAGTTCATTGGTTTCGTACGAGTGAAACCTAAGCCTAACTATACCGTCTCTGTAACTTTTGTTTTTTTCAGTGAATTTCTAAAGTGTTTTTTTTAATTCCATTTCCTAACTATAAAGTCCCTCTAACCCTTGTTTTTTTCAGTGAATTTCTATGTTTTTTTTAAGTAGTAATGGCGTTTGCAGAGTGGCGGAGAAAGGGGGTGGGGGCTCTGACCAGCTCTCAGGAATCCCGCTGTGAAGGACCTACAGAAAGTACCAGGAGAGCTTCTTGGCCCACAAGGCCCCTCAGCATCCCAGAGGAATTCATTCCACAACCAGTAGTATGCCAGGAGATGCGTTTGCAGAGTGGTGGAGAAAGGGGGTATGGCCTTCGAAGACTTCTTAGCAATCCCGTTGTGTGGGACTTACTGGAGGTAACAGGAGAGGTTGTTTGCCCCCAAGGACCCTCAGCAGCCAAGCGGACTTCATCCTCGCTTGGAGAAAAGCTTTTGCAAGAAGCTTGAGCGTGCCTGGCGGAAAACCTATAACTCAGAGGCCAAGTGCGCGTACAGAGCAGCGCTAAAAAAATTCCATGGGCTAAAACCTAATACCATCAAGGACTATGTTGCTAATCAAATTAAGTCCTCTGATAACTCTGCTAAAGACGTTTTTAAGATTGTTCAGCGCTATATTAAGCCGCAGGCCCTGAAGAGCACTATTGCTCCTTCAGCTACCCTGTGCGAAGATCTCTCCATCTTCTTCCAGGAGAAAGTTCAGGCTATCTACTCCTCTTTTACCTTGACAGGGTCGCTAGCTACACCATTACCTACTCCCTACCACTCCGGCGTGTGGTCTGAATTTCGCCCTTTCTGCCCTGAAGCGTCCCTGTCTGAACTGAACAAAATTAAAGCTGGCTCACCTGTTGACCCCTGTCTAGCCAGGTTCTTCAAGCTGCTGGCCCCTTTATTCAATCCCTCACTAAACTTCATCTGGAATTCATCTTTGAAATCGGGCACCTATCCAACTATTTGGAAAATGGCATTGGTCCAGCCAATCCTCAAGAAAGAGGACGCGGGCCCGGCAGAGCTTAAGAATTTTAGGCCTATTTCTCTCCTGCCAGCGCCGGCCAAAATTCTTGAGAAGGAAGTTCAGAGATAACTGTCAGAGTTCCTGGAGTCTAACAACTATCTCCATGACTCACAGTCGGATTTTAGATCAGGCTACAGCACAGAGACAGCTCTGCTTGAAGTGGCGGAAACTATACGTGGAACTCTAGACCAGGATAGCTGTGCAATGCTAGTGCTGTTGGACTTGTCCGCAGCTTTTGACACGGTTTCGCATCGGATCCTTCTAGGAAGACTCGAGCTGCTGGGAGTGACGGGAACCACTCTAGCCTGGTTCCGCTCATTTCTTGAGGGCCGGTCTCAGCAAGTATTTCTCCGTCCCCATGTCTCCTCCTCTAGCCCTCTCGTGTGCGGAGTTCCCCAGGGTTCGGCCTTGAGCCCTACTCTTTTTTAATTTTTACCTCACTCCCCTCGCTTCGCTAGTCGAGCAATGTGGGGTGAAAGTTGTCTCGTATGCTGACGATACTCCGCTTGTGTTCTCCTTTAGGGAACACACCAAGGCAGCGTTCACCAATTTCAAGCAGTGTCTGATCAACATATCGACTTGGATGACGGACAGCTGTTTGAAACTGAATACCGATAAAACGGAGGTTCTGTTCTTCAATCAGCCTTCCCCTCCACAGTCCGAACTCTGGTGGCTTTCAGAGCTAAATCCTCCTCCTCTTCCAGCTGTTTCTGCTAGGAATCTCGGGTTTAAATTTGAGTCTAACCTCTCAGGCAAGGCCCAGATATGCCATGTTTCCTCATCATGCTTTTGAAAACTGAAAGCCTTGCGGAGATTCCTTCATCTTTTGCCTATGGATTGTAGGAAAACTGTGGTCCACGCATTAGTTATGTCTCAGCTGGACTATGCTAACAGCCTGTACTTGGGTCTCCCAGGCTACTTGATCAGGAAACTACAAATTATTCAAAATGCGGCAGCTAGGCTTATTAGAAACGTGCCTCTCCGCCACCATATTTCCCCCCACCTGCACAGCCTACATTGGCTGCCTGTCAAAAGGAGGATAGAGTTCAAGGCGCTGACCTTCGCTTACAGAGCAGCTAGAGACACTGGCCCACAATACTTGAAGCAGAGACTCCAGAAATACCGCCAGTCCAGGGCTTTGAGATCGAATCACCAGGAATTACTTGTGATTCCTCGCTTCGCAAAAGCCAGGTTTGGCGGCCGAGCTTTCTCTGTGAAAACTGTTTCACTCTGGAACTCCATGCCTGAGCACATACGGAAGGCCAAGTCAGAACCTATGTTAAGGACGGCTCTGAAAACTTGGCTTTTTGGCCTACCTTAGAGCTCTCCCACCAGTCCTCCCCTGCTGTATCCGCTGCTAGCGCCAGGACACTTCCGTTGGAGGTAGCTGCGTGCTCTATAAATTGCAATAATAATAATCCCCCAACTAGTAGGGTGCCAGGTGGCGTGTTTGCAGAGTGGCAGAGAAAGGGGGAGGGCAACAAAGACCTCAGCAATCCAGCAGTGTGGGACTTACTGAAGGGAACAGGTGGGGTAGTTAGCCCACAAGGACGTCCTTGGGGGCCAACAACTCTTCTTGCTACCTCCACTAAGTCCCACGCAGTGCGATTGCAAGAGGTCTTCTGAGGCCATGCCCCTTTTCTCCACCACTCAGCAAACTCATCTCCTGGCGCACTACTGGTTGGGGAATTAATGCCTCTTGGATGCTGAGGGGCCTTGGGGGCCAAGAAGCCCTCCTGGTACTTTCTGTCAGTCCTACTCAGCGGGATTACTGAGAGCTGGTCAATGGCCCCGCCCCCTTTCTCCACCACTCTGCAAAACTGGCAGCCTGCTGCCGGTATTGAAAGTGCATTTTTTGAGCCTGCATGTCAAAATGTTTTAATGAAATAGAAGAGTAAGATATTTGAGAACTCTTAAAATGTGCCCTAATTTTTATTTCTACAGCACTAACCATCATTTCTATGACAAACTGAACCCCCTTATTTTTTCCTTTCTAAATTAAATGTTTGAAATTTTACCACTTTGATTCAATCAACATGAGGTGTGCCATATTTTTGTCATAAGTAACATTGTTAGAGTTCTAGTTGTTCTTTAGAACACTCTGGGAAATCAACTGACAGGTTGCGCCTGTTGGAAGTACATGATTTACTGAGAATGTTAGACTTCATTTTCATATGGCTGAAAAATATAGTGTGAATTTACAGTAAAATATGCTTTCATTTTGGCTTCTGGAGCACCTTCCATAACCTCTATGGGAAAATCATGAGAAAACGGTTTTCTCTCAAACATGATTCATGAAATCCCAGCAGAAGGCTTTTTCACAGGGTAAAATCACCTTAGAACACACCACAATTCCTAAAATTAGTATGGTACCATCAACAAATGTTTTATATTGTAATTAATACCGGTTATCACCCTTTATACGTTCTCCTTTTTGTGACCCTCAAAACCTGCCATTCACTAAAATGCATTTCAAAGGGTGTTATCAAGTATATTGGCCCCAATCAAATTTCAGTAGGGGTTCAGTAGGATATACGCGTCTTTTTCTGTCTTCAAATAAAATACTCTGCAACCTACCGGAGTGGCTCGTGTATCCTCGTTCTAAGTGTGGGGATCCTTCGTGGAAAAAAAAAAAATATATATATATATATATATATATATATCCACACAAATTGGTACCTCCTTACGTCGCACCGAACAGAGACACGGTGACACCAGCAAAATTAAGTCCACAATGTTTATTCCATGATTTTTATCGGGCTATGACGCGTTTCGGCAGGATCCCCGTACTCTACCAACGGGAACACACGGCACTGCAGACTCCAAAGAATTTTCAAAGCAATTTTATTATTTAATCACCATTTAGTGCGTTAGAATGGACGGTTGACGCGTTTTGGCAATTTGCGTGCAACTGGACCATAGAGTCCCATCGTCCAGATCGTCTTTTAAAGTGCTCATACAGTGCAGTCCCTTGTCACTGTTCATTAAAACCAACAACTAGACTATGTCTCCATTTTGCTTACTGGTAGTAAACATCCACCATTATATCTTTTTTATCACTGTAAAGTACAATATTCCATAAGTAAGCAAAATTTATGAGAACATGAACATGAGCTCCTGTAACGTAATTTACTAGAAAGATGTCAATAAATCTTGATGTACAATGACCCAATTGAGCTGACGATCGGTCTGCCTGGTGGTTTTTGCAATGACTTGTGCACCTTGCGGAGGAAGTAGATGGTGGGGACAATGGGATGTTCAACTCTCAAGTAAATGTATTTCTCCAAGTCAAGGAGGTCCAAATGTCTCCATTCCTGTACCTTCTGATGGTATTCATAGGTTATGGTTCCTGTGGGATTCCCCTGAGTTTCTCGTAATGTAGATCATTTCCTAGTTGTCTTTTAGCCTCAGCCATATAGTAAGTAAAGTCGTGAATAACGATGTTGCCACCTTTATCAGATGCCTCTATTATAATTTTAGAATCTCCTTTTAGTTCTCTTAGAGATGTGCATTCTTTTTGAGTTAAATTCCTTAACATTCGGTGGCTGTTTTTTTCTAATCAAATGGTTTATCTCTTTTATCATGATCTCTTAAAAGAGATCAATTTTGTTACCGGGGGCAACTGCAGACAAAAGGTTGATTGAGCTTTTAGTCCACTATCCCCTCCTTTCCAAGTTGCAAGGCCTATATCTTTACAGAATTGTTCCTCTAATGTTTGGGGCAACACCATTTCTTCCATTTTTCCTTCTGTTTCCCTCTCCAAGGTTACAAGTGTTCTTAGGGCTGGTAAATCCTTCATCATGATCGTTGATGTTTCCAAGGATGTAGTCATTCTCCTTTTGTCTTTCAAGGGATGAGTCTCAAAATGTTTTCTCAATTATAATTTGTGACCAAATTCGTGCAAATCAATGTGTAAATTACGTAAATTGATATCAGTGTCCGGACAGAAAGACAATCCCTTATTCAACACCTTTATTTGATTCAAGCAGAGGACTTTGGAGGAGAGATTGAAGACTAAATTCTCCCTTGCCTATTTCCTTTTTAATTTCATTTTCACGTTCCTCTTCCTTGTTTGGCTTTTCCCTCTTCTTCTATTCTTTCTGGTTTTGACTTGCCTTGTCCTGTCCCAGGGATGGCCCCTCTTCCTCTTCGTCTCGAAGTCATTTGTACTTGTCGCATCTCCCCAGAAAAATCCAGAGTAGAAACATTGGGATCCTCATCCGCAGAGCTTTCATCAGAGCTGTCCACTGTTCCTGAAGTTTCATAACCTGTGAACTTATCCATCACAATTCTGTTTCTTAGGGAATCATATTTTCTGGCAAATGTGTAGATACGCCCACTGGCGTAATCTATTCAATCCCTGTTAAATTTGTTCACTTTCTCTTTTCTACTTCCAATTCATGTTTACTGATCTTTTTCTCGATTAGTTCCAAAGCTCCCTTAATTTCCTCATTCATAACGTTTCTGTAATTCTTGTTCCAGATCTTTAATTCTTGCAATCGCTTTCTCCAGTTTTCTTTCTGCATGTATAATAAGGGTTCACATTATAATAAAGGTTCACATTAATTTAAAAGAAAATTCATAATGAGGGTTCACATTAATTTAAAAGAACATTCATTTGTGTCATTTTGCCACTGTTTGATTAAATCCTCGTCTAGATCATTTAAAGTAGGCATAATCAGAATTCTCAAGCCCCTTGGCACTCTTATGTGCAATATACTGCTCAACTTCCCAGCCAAGGTCATCGAGAAGGCCTTCAACGACCAACTATCCGAGTTCATCAAAGCGAACCACGTCCTGGACTTCTCCCAATCCGGCCTCCGAAGAAACAACAGCACCGAGACTGCACTCCTCGCCACCACTGACTACATCCGCTCCCTCCTCGACCGGGCCGAAATAGCAGCCCCCATCCTTCTGGACCTCTCGGCCACCTTCGACACCATCTCCCAGCGCACCCTAATAATGAGACTACACGACGCTGGCATCCACGACAAGGCCCTGGACTGGCTCCACTCCTGCCTCACCGGTCAAACACTGCGACTCAGGCTACCTCTGTTCCTCTCAAAACCCACAGAGATCAGCAGCGGAGTGCCCCAGGGCTCCTCCCTGAGCCACATCCTCTTCAATGTCTACATGGCACCACTCGCAACCATCGTCAGGAGCCACAAACTCAAAATTGTCTCCTATGCCACCCAGCTGATCCTCTCCCTCACCAACGAACCTTCAGCCGCCAGAAACAACTTCCACAGCGGGATGAAGGACATTGCCACCTGGATGAAGGAAAGCTTCCTCAAACTCAACTCTCAAAGTCCTCATCCTGGGACCCACCCACTCAGCTTGGGACGACTCCTGGTGGCCCGCCCGCCACACTGAGAACCCCCTCACCCCTAAGGACCAGGCACGAAACCTCTGCATCATACTGGACTCCTCGCTCACAATGAACCGCCAGATCAATGCTGTATCCTCATCATGCTTCCACACGCTATGCCTGCTCCAAAAGACATTCAGATGGATCCCCACAGAGTCCAGAAAGACGGTCACTCATGCCCTCATCAGCAGCAGACTAGACTACGGCAACGCACACTACGACGGCGTCACCCAGAAATTCCTCAGGAAACTACAGAACGTTCAAAATGCCGCAGCCAGACTGGTCCTCAACATCCCCTGCTGCATCCACATCATCAAACTCCATTGAGAATGCCACTGGCTCCCTTATTTTGTTCACATGTAACCTTCATTGTTTTGAGATCTTTAAGGAACTCCTCTAGAGATTCTTCCCCCATCACATCTACTTCCTCAGTATATAGTTGCCGGTAGAAGTTCGGAAATACATCCAAAACTCCTGTTGGAGAGTCCTGAATCTGGTCAAGATGATCTTTGATCCTACAGATTCTATTCGACACTTCCCTCTGTTGTAAACGCTTTGCCAGGACCCTCCCAGTATTTTCACCAAGTTCATGTGTTTCAGCCCTATACTGCACATACTTAATAGCAAGCTCTTCCCCGAGATGCTGATATACTCTGGATTTCGTAACAGCTATTAGCTGTTGGCACTCTTCTGTATCTTGACCGTCCCCTATTTTCCTCATAAGCTCAATCTCAGCCAACCTGATCTGTTCGACCCATCCTCTAATCTTCCCCTGTACAGCCCTCCCCCGATAAATAGAAAAACTGAGAGTCTCCCCACATGTGGCCGCTTTAAACGCATCCCACACTACAATTTCAGAAGCAGTGTTCCTATTTATGTTAAAAAATTCCACAATCCACTTAGCCATATGCTCACAATATGCCTGATCAAGCAGCAATTTCCTTTCAAAAGACCACGTCCTCTGAGCTCTTAAAATGCCGCTTAGTGGAAGTTCTACTACTTGTGGGTAATGATCTGAAATGATCCTAGGGGAGATCTCAATGCTAACTCTCTCCGCAATTTGATGTGAAGTGAAAAAATAATCCAGACGGACTAATTTATTATGGGGGGCCGAATAAAAAGTGAACCCGGGATCCTCTTGTCTATGCCTATACCAGGCATCAACCAATCGGTATTCCCTAACTAATCCTTGGAGAGCCTTGAAAGTCCTGACCTTCCTTCCTTGATATGGAGAATTACTGAGAAGATTGAAATTACTATCCAAATGAATGTTAAAATCTCCGCAGAAAATTAACGGATATGACCATAAAGCCAGTTCTACGCTTAAATGATTCAGAACCTCCGGATCATCCAAGTTTGATCCATATACCGAGCAAATTGAGAGCCGGTTTTCATTAATTACAAGTTCCAGAATCGCCCATCGCCCCCATTTATCCTCTTTAACTTGTTTACAGATTCCAACACCTCGCTTTGCTAGAATAGCCACCCCCCTTGTTGTAGTACCTTGACGAGTACACGCCAGTAAGTCAAGGCCCAAATCCTTCAGCCAACCACGTTTGCTCCAAGGTATATGGGTTTCTTGCAGACATAGTACGTCTATCTGCATAAATTGTATAACCTTGGCCAATAAACCTCTTTTTTTCCTACTGTTCAGGCCACATATATTCAGTGAACAAATACGAATTTTACCCCTTCTACCCATCATCCTTATGGGATACAGACTCTTTACCAGAACTAGCCAAACAGTTCAAACAGTGCAGATATGCTTTGCAGGTTATACCAGAAAATACTTTCATTCTTACATAAAAACAAATGCCATGACAATATATGGAAAACACCGACTGTGCTGCCCTCCGAACCCCCCTAACCTCCCCAACACACCACCCCCCCAACCTACCCTCCACCCTGAAACCCCCCTCCCACCCCTCTCCTTGCCACCCACCTCATGAGGGATAAGGACCGACGGACCCTGGTGATGAAGAGCTAGGCCACCACCCCCCTCCTCTAGGCTAACCCCCCCCCCCCATAGGATGACAAAAGTTCAAGAAGACACAAAAAAAAAACCCCAAAAAAGAGACCCGATTCTAACACTTAAATAAGCATAGGATAGGCATCTCATGACCAACCCATAGTAGAGATTAGTTACTAAAGCCATCAAATTTGCATATCCACCCTATATTGATTGCATAAATTCGCTTGCTAAGACTTCAGAAGAAAAGAATTGCGTCTGTCCCTGAAATACCACTTTCAGTTTAGCAGGATTGAGCAAAAAAACCTGCGCCCCCTTTGCCTGAAACAATGGGATCAGTTGGCGCAGCTGCCATCTTTTCTCAACTGTTGCCTGAAAAAATCGGGTCTCACAAAAAATTCACAGCCCTTTCCCATCCTTTTCCTGTCCGGTCTGGCCAAATCATATAATGCCTCTCGGGCCAGAAAATTGTTAAGGCATATAAGAATAGCCCACGGCCTATCAGTGACTTGTCCCCCTTTTTTACGTTGGTTAAAAGGGAACCGGTGAGCTCTTTGTAGTTCAACTTTCCAGTTCCATTGCCGGAGTTCAGGGAATGCCTCCTCAAAAAGTTCAATCACAAACTGCAGAGCGTCAGCACCCTCCTTGCCCTCAGGGATACCCAGAATCCGCAGGTTGTTCCTCCTCGATCGATTCTCAAGATCAGTCACTTTCCAGAGCGTGTCCTCCTTCAGGGCTTTCAGGGAATCGGTAAGAGTTTTTTGTGCAGCCAGCTCGTCCTCAAGTGTAGATATTCTAGACTCAGTTTCACCAATCCTGACTGCGAAATCGGAGCAAGTCTTTGCGACCCTGCGTATTGAGTTTTGTAATTTGCAACACGCACCTTGAGTGTGCGAACTCTCCAACCGGGTCTCCTCGCGATGAGCCATGATGGTCTGATAAATAGTGGAAAGTGTAATTTCATCAGGGTCACGTGGATTTACACTTGCGGCTTCTATAGCCGCCCCTCCAGCCGTTGCTTTGCTCCCATCCAGTTTAGGCGAGAAAGAATAATCCCATGTCATTGAGCCGGTTGAGCCTAGAATCTTATCTGGTAAGGCATCGCCTTGTTCTCTTTGCTTACGGACCGTTCCCGGAGTATGCGGAGACTTATCTCCCATCTCTTCCTCTTCGCATCGTAAGCTACTAGCATCACTTTCATCTTCAGCGCAATCTTTTCTGAGGCTATCATCCCCCGAGGAGTTGGAGTGATCTGACATGAAATAAAACTAATCCCCTGAATCCCCCTCTTTTGCGAAACCTGAAGCTGAGCACTCTTCTTGAGGTCCCTGCGAGTCCATTTCTAATATATCAGCCCTCTTGCTAAGGTTATTTCCATCCTTCTGACTCCCCGCCGCTTTTTCCTGGCTGCTATCTTGAGAGACTACAGTTCCCATAAAGCTTATTCCTTGTTGCTTAACAGATATTCCATCCACTACGCCAGCAGTAGTAATCAAAGTCTCTTGATTATTATCATGCCCACTAATGTCAGGGGATCGGTTTTCACCTTCAAGTGACCCCCGCTTCCCGCACTCTCCATGCTCAACTCTTTCACCCTGATCAAGGAAGAAGATTCAGTACCTTGAGTAAGCCCTTCCTGGGGTGTTATAGCTGTCCCAGACGTGACCGGCATCGTTGCAGTTTTGATAGCGGCAATGCCTCCAGCAGATGGATCACCCGTTATTTTGTTCTTTCCAGCCTGTGCCTTGAATAGCGCGGGGACCGTCTGACGCCCGCGACCTGGGGCTCCTCCTTTGCCTGCTCGGTCCCCAGTTCCTGAGAATCCGGTAGGTACCCCCGCAAGAGACCGGCGTACTCCAGCGTCTGCAACATCGCCATCCAAAGCGGGTTTCCCAGGGCTCCCAGAGCCTGCGGGCGGCCCCGAGTCTTAGTGCCTCTAGTGGACGATTTAGGCGGCATCGGGACGATCGAGCAAGTAAGAGAAGCAAAAGCCGTCGCGGGAAAGAAAGAGCCCGTGCGAGCCAGTCTCGAAGGTGAAGGCAGTCCCCAGAACCACAGCCACGAGCGCCAGATCATGCCTGGAGGCCACAGTAGCTACTTCCTTCCTCGCTGCATTGCTTCAGGACCGGGTAAGGAGGGGTGGGGGGAGAAATTAGCCAGGAGAGAGTCGTACAGCCAGCTCACTCGGCCGACATCGCGGCCGCCATCTTGCCTCACGCGAGTCTAGATCCTTGCAGCCCCAATTACATGGGAGGAGGTTGAAAGTGCTATAATCTCTTTAGCTGCCGGTAAGGCTGTGGGTCCGGCAGCATTCCTTTGGAATTCTTCAGGACATTTCGTCAAGCACTTCGATTAGATCTGGTGTCTCTGTTTCAGCTGGCTCAAAGGGGGCGAACTCCTGACTCTTGGCAGAAGACTACTATAGTAGTATTAAAAAAAAAAAAAAAGACAAACCTGAACTTAACCCATCATCAAACAGACCCATCTCTCTTATTAATTCTGATAGTAAGATCTATTAAAAAATAATAGCTTCTAGATTAGGAAAGATCACCACCCCTTTGGTCTTCATCCGCCAACATGGGTTTATCCCAGTAGGGACACGGCTGATCATGTCAGACGTGTCATTGCCCTTCTTGACTGGGCTCAGGCCACGAAGTCACCGCTGGGGATGGTCCTGTTGGACCCGGAGAAAGCGTTCGACAGGGTCTCCTGGCGGTTTTTGTGGTCTGTCCTGCGATGGAAGGGGTTGTGTCCTGAATTTATTCAAGCAGTACAGGCACTTTATCTATCACCTGAAGCTGGAATCCGTATATCGGGACAGGAATCAAAATCATTTAGTATAAGTAGAGGCACTAGGCAGGGGTGCCCGTGCTCTCCCCTGCTGTTTGCACTATACATCGATCCTTTTCTTAATAAATTAGAAATGAATATGAACATGAAACCAGTGAAGATTAACGATATGGAGTATAAGACACTGGCGTACGCTGATGATATTGTGATACTTACTAGTGATATCAAGTCGGCTTTCCCAGCAGTGAAGGCTTTGGCAGAGCAATCTGGGGTCTCTTCAGGGTAGAAATTAAATATTGATAAGACTCAGATTCTTCACTCTGATACTATGCTCCCTCCAGATCTCCCAATTGTGTCTGAAGCAATGTATCTGGGGGTTAAGATCTCAGCCGCAGTAGACCGAATACCGGAATTAAATATTGTGCCAATGATTGATACTGTTAATAGGATATTGGAGAGGTTAGATCATTTACATTTATCTCTACATGGACGAAGAAACGTCATTAAAATGTTGGTCTTCCCTAAATTTTTATATCTCTTCAGGACCATCCCCCTGGAGTTTTCTACATCTTGCTTAGCAAAGGCAGAAAGGGTGTGCTCTAGATTTTTATGGGGGTATCATAGATCGAGAAGGGTGGCTAAGTGGATGGCACTCCCAAGATTGCCGGGGGGGGGGTGGGGCGTACCCAATCTCCTTTTTTATTATTGGGCGTCACTTCTGCAACATATGGGGATACTTGTGGTCGGAGCTAAGGCTGAAATACCGGCGGCTGTCAGACCCACTATATATGAAATAGCATTGGGGATGAAGCAAGGCAATGCTTAGTCAAGACATTAGAACCCAGCTACTACAAAAAGACTAGATTCAAAATAATTAAGGCGGCTTCTTCAATCTGGAGACAGATACGGCGTAGATTGAAGATCTTAAACATAAATGCGTACACCCCTTTCTCGGCTTGCGGCATCTTGCCTTCAATCTTTCAAGACCAAACTACTTTTAGATGGGGGAACGCTGGAATTAACGCTCTGGGGGATGTATGTACTGAAGGTCAAATAGCTTAATTTATGTTTTTTCAAGAGAAGTTTGGGCTGGGCAGAAGAGACTTCTTTAACCCCTTCGATGCTTATGACGAGCTGGACTCGTCATGGCACCCAGTGGTCGTGTGCTCATGACGAGTCCAGCTCGTCATAAGACCACCCACGGGGGAAGCGCTGGCGCTCCCCCTGTGGGAATCCGATCGTTCGTTTTTTTTGGGGGGAGGCAGGGGAAGGGCTTCCCCTGCCTCCCCCCGCCCTCCCCATCAATGACGTCAGCGCGCGAGGCGCGCTGACGTCATTGAGGGTTTCCCTTTCTTTCCTGACACGCTGGAAGCCATTTTCTTCCAGCGCGTCGGGGAAATCAGGTGAGTTTTGGCTCGGGGAGGGGGGGTTTGAATCAAAAGAGGCATCGAGGGAAAGGAAAGGGTTTTCCTTTCCCCCGATGCCTCTTTTGTGCATTCCTGCTGCACGATCATGTGATCGTGCAGCAGGAATGCCCACTAGGCACCAGGGATGTTGTGTGTGTGTGTGTGTGGGGGGAGAGGCAGGTTTATCACCGGCTGGAGGGCCATTTGGACACCTCTCCAATCACCAGTTCTGTTTTCTGAGTAGTAAGGTGATGTATATCTCAGTGATTCGCCCTGTAAACATTAATCTTCTTCAAAGCATGCCGCTAAGAGAACCTACGTGTTGTTCATTGATGGGAAAGCTTTCATGAAGCTGGCTGTTCAACACATGGTTTTGTCAACCTTGCATAAAATGTTTTAGACATTTCTGTGTCTCGAGTAGTTGGAGTTTGCTGCAGCCTCTGGTTATTGATGTGGGTTTGTGGTGGCATTGTGAACCACTTCTTGTCTCCTGAAAGCTTTCTTGGGCAGCTCATGGAGAGAGAGAGAGAGAGAGAGAGAGAGAGAGAGAGAGAGAGAGAGAGAGAGAGAGAGAGAGAGAGAGAGAGAGAGAGAGAGAGAGAGAGAGAGAGAGAGAGAGAGAGAGACATACACTCACTGACTCCAGCACGCAAGGGTGAGGAATGTACAGGAAAAAGTACAAATTTACAATGAAGAGCGAACTTCCTAGAGGGGGCTCAGAGAGAAAGTATTAGTTCTGAAAGTGTCTTTGGAAGAGAAGAGATTTGAGGTCAGCTTTGAAGATCCAGGTAGAGGAGGTGGCATGGAGCAATGGGGAAGCGAGTTCCAGATTCTCACCGCATTTCCTGAGAAGGATTGCGCCATCGATCTTTCCCTTTTTGAAGATGGGGGGCTCAAGCAGAAGCTTTACCGCATTGCGAGAAGGGCGAGAGCCACCGGACAATTTCAATTTATTTGCCAGGTAACGAGGGGAGGAGGTGTGTAAGGCTTTGTGTGTGATGCAGGCAGTTTTGTAAATCGATCTTGCCTCGATCGGAAGCCATCGAAGAGAGGATAGGAGTGACGTGGTCGCTTCGTTTAGACCCTGAAATGAGGCGAGCTGCTGAATGGAGGATGGATTTGAGAGGGGAGAGGTGGGATTTGGGTAGGCCCGTCAGAAGAGAATTGCAATAATCCAGTCTTGAGAGAACCAGAGATTGTACCAAGGTTTTTAAGTCTTTCTCCGGGAAGAACCGACGGATCCCCCGTAGAAGGCGCAACTGGTAACATGCGTTCTTAGCAATAGAGTTGATGTGGGAGATTAGGTTGAGTCTTTTGTCAAGAATGACACCTAGGGATTTAGCGCTGTCGACAATGATGGGTTTGTTGTTGAGTAGGTTCAGCTGATCCATCCAAGATTGAACAGGAGGAGGTGAGAGAGAGGTAGAGAGGAGGAGGAATTCAGTTTTGGCGGGATTCAGAATGAGTTGGTGAGCTAACATCCAGTTGTGAATAGAGTTGAGAGTAGAGTTGAGTAGTGAGAGATCGTGTGCGGAAGATAAAGGTATCTTCCCACTAGTCCACCAGGCATTTATTTGTGGAGAGTGACCCCTTGGGTGGCAGAATAGCAGTATGTTTTTAGGCCCATCTGCCCCCAAGGAGGGCAGAAGCCACTAGACACCAGGGTTTTTTTAATTTTTGTGTTGGGGAATGGCCAAAAGGGCAAGGGTTGCTCCCCTTTTACGGGGGTGAATATTTTATTTATACTGTTAGGCCCACCTACCCCTTAGCTTGGCTGGTGGATTGTGTGTGGACTGGTGCATTATTTGCATATGTGATTGTAATGTTTTTTTTCTCCTTTTTTATTCTAGTGTAAAGCTTTTGATTCCTGTTTGCGGTTTCGGCAGTGGTTGTTCTGCAGTTTTGCGTAATTGCATTTATTTGGTAAGAAAAATATTTTTGTTGTGTGTACTCCAAATGAGTATTATTGTCATGCATGAATGAATTTTTTTGTAAGTGGTGTCATAATGGCAGCATATTTGTTAGTGTTCAGAGCATGAAATTCTTTGCGATGTTTTGCATTGTCTTATGTGTAATTTTTTTTTCTTCTTTTTAGTGGGATATTGATGATCCTTACTGTGTCTGTGCAGAGTAGGTGGTGGTGAGTCTAGCTGCTTCTGTCACGTGAGTGGTGTAGTGTTGGAGTATATAGGTCTTTGTGATAAAGCTACATTTTGTTTATTTCTTTTTTTTACAAAGGGTTTGTTGTTGTTGACTTGTTTGACAAGTAACCTTTATTAGTAAGCATTATGGCTAGCCGTAGAATGACTGCTCAGCAGGTGGTTGGTTTGCTTCTTGAATCTTCCTCTGAGCAGGATTATGAGACTGACAGTGCGTCTGAGGGAGAGGAGGGAGGGGAAGATTCAGGCAGTGAGTTTTCTCTCCACATGGAATCATCGGATGATGAAGGTACTCTCAGTGCAGATGAAGTGCCTGTTTTAGAGGAGGATACTACTGTGCCGATGGTGAAAGAGGCATCTGGATTGCAGCCTGGGGCTGCTAGGCTTCCTACTGGAAGTGCTGGACTTGGGGTTGATCCAAACATGGTGCAGCCGGTGTTGCCTGCCTTTAGTGGTTATGCAGGTTGTAGAGTGGATTGTGAACATTATTTGCCTATACAGTATTTTCAGTTGTTTATGGATGATGTATTTTTGGGTGAGATTGTTGAGCAGACTAATTTGTATGCTGAACAGTTTTTGAGGGACAACAGTGCCAGACTTAGGCCCCATTCTAGAGCTACCCGGTGGAGTCCCACAAATCTGGAAGAGATGAAGAAGTTTTTGGGTTTGACTTTTTTGATGGGTTTGATAAGGAAGCCGTCCATGGGTTCATATTGGTCTACCAGTCCCTTGATGGCAACGGCCATATTTCCTGCAGTTATGACTCGTGATCGGTATTTACTTTTGCTTCGGATGCTGCATTTTGTTGATAATGGTTTGGCGTTGCCACGAGATCACCCTGAATGTGACCGTCTTTTTAAGATTCGGCCTGTTCTTGATCACTTTGTAGATCGATTTTCAGAGATCTATACTCCAGAGAAAGAAATATCTATTGATGAGTCTTTGGTCCTGTTCAAGGGCCGTTTGGTTTTTAGGCAGTACATTCCTAGCAAGAGGGCACGCTATGGAATTAAGCTGTATATGTTGTCTGAGAGTAGGACAGGATATGTTTATAATTTGCGTGTGTACACTGGTAGGGATTCCACTATTGACCCCCTGGTTGTCCGTCCACTTTTGGAGTTTCAGAGAAAATTGTGTGGGATCTTGCTAGAGGACTGTTTAACAGAGGCCACCATTTGTACCTTGATAACTTCTACACTGCTGTGCAATTGTTTAAGGAATTGTTCAAAGTGGACACTTTTGCTTGTGGCACAATCCGCTCTAACCGTAAAGGTTATCCAAAAGAGCTTGTTTGCAAAAAACTTCAGAGGGGACAGTGCAGTGCCTAGCGTAGTGAGGAACTGCTAGCTGTGAAATTTGTGGACAGGAGGGATGTGTACATGCTGACTACCATCCATGATGAGAGTACTTCACCTGTGGCTGTTTGGGGTCAGATTGCTGAAGTGCGCAAACCTGTGTGCATTTTAGACTACAATAAGCACATGGGTGGTGTTGATAGAGTAGATCAGAGGTTGGAACCTTACACTGCTATTCGTAAGTCTTACATTTGGTATAAGAAGTTGGCCATCCATCTCTTCAATTTAGCAACTTTCAATGCTTTTGTTGTGTTCAAGGAGTGTTCTCCTGCGTCAAAGTTGACTTTTGTTCAGTTTCAGCAGTCTGTCATAGGCAGCCTTGTTGTTGTGGAACAGGCAAGTGTTCCTAGAGTTGGAGTGGTGGAGGATGTGGCTCGATTGAAAGATCGCCACTTTCCTGATCACATTCCTCCTACACCCTCAAAAGACTTTCCCACTAGGAGATGTAGAGTCTGTTGGCGAAGAGGTACGCGGAAGGAGACTCGTATGTACTGCCCTGAGTGTCCTTCTAACCCTGGGATGGTGTGTGCCTGCTTGTTATAGAGCATACCACAAGCAAAAGAATTATTGGGAGCAACCATGAGTGGTAAAGTGAACTGCCTGGTCTGTAATGTTTAAGAATTGTTGTTCTGTTTCAAGGTTGGCATTAGTGCAATGTATTTAGTTTCTGATTTTGTGTTAGTAGATTTGTATCTATTTGCAATTTGTTTGTGTTTTCTTTTTTGTATAAAAAAATCCTAAATGTGATGGTGGTGTGTGTAGGCTGGTGCTTGGCTGGCGGTGTGCGTGGAGTGGCGCTTGGCTGGCGGTGTGCGTGGAGTGGCTCTTGGCTGGCGGTGTGCGTGGAGTGGCGCTTGGCTGGCGGTGTGCGTGGAGTGGCGCTTGGCTGGCGGTGTGCATGGAGTGGCGCTTGGCTGGCGGTGTGCATGGAGTGGCGCTCGGCTGGCAGTGTGTGAGTAGTGACTTGCTGCTGGTCACTACACACACTGCTAGCCGAGCGACACTCCACGCAATCCATCAGCTTGTGTGGTTGCTGTGTTAGGAATGTGGGCGTGTGAAAGTGATGGGCCCTTGAATGGCGCTGTCTGCTGGTGTGAGTGTTGTAATGTGATGGGCCCGCGGCTGGTGGTGTGAATGGTTTTGTATTTGTCACATGTATGAAAGGTGTATGAATGGCCTGTAAAGAGGTTGGTGCCTTGTCGTGGCTTTACAGCTCACGAGCTGTGAGTCAATGGTTCAGTTTCTCGTCCTTTCAATTATTAACAGTGCATTTCATTTTTGTGAAATCACTTGTTAATACAATTGTATATACTGAACCATCACTCACCCTCGTGCCAAATCCAACCAGTATGTGTGTGTGTGCTTGAGGATTAGATGGCTGTGCAGTAATATATTTTTTTTGTCTTTCTCAAGCAGGGTGTACCTTGTCCCTTTTTGTGCATGTTGTAATGTGTTTGTTTCGTGCCTGGTGGTGTGAATGGTCTTGTGTGTATCACGTATGAAAGGTGTGTGAATGGCCTGTAAAGCGGTTGGGGCCTTGACGTGGCTTTACAGCTCACGAGCTGCGAGTCACTGGTTCTGTTTTTGTCCTTTCAATTATTGACAGTGCATTTCATTTTTGTGAAATCTCTTGTTAATAAAATTGTATATACTGAACCATCACTTGCCCTCGTGCCAAATCCAACCAGTATGTGTGTGTGCTTGAGGAATAGATGGCTGTGCAGTAATCTTTGTCTTTTAGTCTGTCTGCCAAGGTGTACATTCCGTCTAAGAATAACCTACCAACTGTAGATATTGTCGTAAACGAAACACCCATGGGAGTACATGGTGATATCTCTCTTGTGGATCCCAACAAGTTATGGTACCCACAATGTCCTGCAAACCTCAAAATGTCTGTCACATTTTCCTTGCAATATTGTGCCAAAATGTTCACGCTGCAGAAATAAACAACACATTATCTCAAAATGACCTGGTTTTGCAAGGGGGTCACCTGGGTTTTTGGCCCGGGGCTCGGCGGCCACATAGGGAAACCTACCAAACCCACACATTTCTGAAAAGTAGACACCCGGGGGCTTCCAGGGAGGTATGGCTTGTGTGGATCCCCCAACGTTTCCTTACCCAGAATCCCCTGCAAACCTCAATTTTAGCTGAAAAATCACTTTTTTCACACATTTTTGTGTGGGAAAGTGTGGCATCACTGGCCTCACACAAATTTCCTACCACCCAGCGTTCCCTCAGGTCTCCCGATAAAAATGGTGCCTCACTTGTGTGGGAGGCCCAAGTACCAGCGACAGGCAAGGGCCCACAACGTATTGAGGCGACCTCAAAATGGCCTTTCACAAAACGACCTGGTTTTGCAAGGGGGGTCACCTGGGTTTTTGGCCCTGTGCTCGGCGGCCATCTAGGGAAACCTACCAAACCCACACATTTCTGAAAAGTAGACACCCGGGGGCTTCCAGGGAGGTATGGCTTGCGTGGCTCCCCCAACGTTTCCTTACCCAGAATCCCTGCAAACCTCAATTTTAGCTGAAAAAATCACTTTTTTCACACATTTTGTGTGGGAAAGTGTGGCATCACTGGCCTCACACAAATTTCCTACCACCCAGCGTTCCCAGGTCTCCCGATAAAAATGGTGCCTCACTTGTGTGGGAGGCCCAAGTACCCGCGACAGGCAAGGGCCCAAAACATTTTTTGATAGGCAATGTTGATGTTGCCTCAAAACGTTTTGTGTCCTTGCATGTCGCGAACTTAGGCCTCCCACGAAGTGAGGCACCATTTTTATCGGGAGACCTGGAGAACGCTGGGTGGTAGGAAATCTGTGCGAGGCCAATGATGCCACACTTTCCCACACAAAATGTGTGAAAAAGTGATTTTTCAGCTAAAATTGAGGTTTGCAGGGATTCTGCAGGAAACGTTGGGGGATCCACGCAAGCCATACCTCCCTGGAAGCCCCCGGTGTCTACTTTTCAGAAATGTGTGGGTTTGGTAGGATTTCCCTAGATGGCCGCCGAGCACGGGCCAAGACCAGGTGACCCCCTTGCAAAACCAGGTGGTTTTGAGATAGGCAATTTTGATGTCGCCTCACTACGTTTTGGGCCCTTGCCTGTCACGGGTACTTGGGCCTCCCACACAAGTGAGGCACCATTTTCATCGGGAGACCTGGGGGAACGCTGGGTGGTAGGAAATTTGTGGAGCCAATGATGCCACACTTCCCACACAAATGTGTGAAAAAGTGATTTTTTCAGCTAAATTGAGGTTTGCAGAGGATTCTGGAAAGAAACGTTGGGGGATCCACGCAAGCCATACCTCCTGGAAGCCCCCGGTGTCTACTTTTCAGAAATGTGTGGGTTTGGTAGGTTTCCTAGATGGCCGCCGAGCACGGGGCCAAAGACCAGGTGACCCCTTGCAAAACCAGGTGGTTTTGAGATAGGCAATTTTGATGTCGCCTCACTACGTTTTGGGCCCTTGCCTGTCGCGGGTACTTGGGCCTCCAACATAAGTGAGGCACCATTTTTATCGGGAGACCTTGGGGAACGCGGGGTGGGTGGAAATGTGTGGATCCACGCAGATTCCAGAACTTTCCACCACAGAAATGTGGGGAATATGTGGTTTTTTTGACAATTTTTTATGTTTGCAAGGGATTCTGGGTAACAGAACCTGGTGGGAGGCAGTCAAGTCACCCCATCCTGGATTCCCCTGGGTGTCTAGTTTTCAAAAATGTATAGGTTTGCTAGGTTTCCTAGGTGCCGGCAGAGCTAGGGTTCAAAAACTACAGCTAGGCACTTTGCCAAAAAGGGTCATTTTTCACTGCGAAATTGAGGTGTGACCATGTTGCGTTTTGCGCCGTTTCCTGTCGCAGGCACTAGGCCGACCCACACAAGTGAGGTACCATTTTTCTCGTAAGACTTTGGGGAACGCGGGGTGGGTGGAAATTTGTGGATCCACGCAGATTCCAGAACTTTCCACCACAGAAATGTGGGGAAAATGTGTTTTTTTGACAATTTTTTATGTTTGCAAGGGATTCTGGGTAACAGAACCTGGTGGGAGGCAGTCAAGTCACCCCATCCTGGATTCCCCTGGGTGTCTAGTTTTAAAAATGTATAGGTTTGCTAGGTTTACCTAGGTGCCGGCAGAGCTAGGGTTCAAAACTACAGCTAGGCACTTTGCCAAAAAGGGTCATTTTTCACTGCGAAATTGAGGTGTGACCATGTTGCGTTTTGCGCCGTTTCCTGTCGCAGGCACTAGGCCGACCCACACAAGTGAGGTACCATTTTTCTCGTAAGACTTTGGGGAACGCGGGGTGGGTGGAAATTTGTGGATCCACGCAGATTCCAGAACTTTCCACCACAGAAATGTGGGGAAAATTTGGTTTTTTTGACAATTTTTTTGGTTTGCAAGAGATTCTGGGTAACAGAACCTGGTGGGAGGCAGTCAAGTCACCCCATCCTGGATTCCCCTGGGTGTCTAGTTTTCAAAAATGTATAGGTTTGCTAGGTTTCCATAGGTGCCGGCAGAGCTAGGGTTAAAAAACTACAGCTAGGCACTTTGCCAAACAAGCATTTGCAATGCAATAGGTCTCGCATTTACGAGAGTTTAAGCTATTGGCATTGTAAATGACAATGCCTTTTATTTATGTTTATAAAAACGAAAACAAAAATAAAAGGCATTGTTATTTGCAACATCAATAGCTCAAACTCGCGTAAATACGAGACCTATTGCATTGCAAATGCTTGTTTTGCAAAGTGTAGGCTGTGCATTTTGGGCCCTAGCTCAGCCAGAACAGCCGGAACCAGGAAACCTAGCAAACGTGCACATTTCTGACAACTACACACTTGGGGAATCCAGGGTGGGGTAACTGGTGTGCATCCCATGAGGTTTTCTTACCCACAATGCCCTGCAAACCCCAAACTTTGTCTGAAATCATGCATTTTCATTACATTTCTGTGACGGTAACTTCCAGGAATCCACAGGAATTCACAAATTCCTACCACCCAATGTTATCCCACTTGTGCCGATAAAAAAGCTGTGCCACTTGTGTGGCTGGGCCTGCCCGCGACAGGAACAGGTCAAGCCAAGGTCAATGGGGCACCCATTGAGCTTGGTTTGATGTGTTCCTGTTGCGGGCACTAGGCCTAACTACACAAGTGGCGCAGCGTTTCTATTGGCACAAGTGTGGCAATGCTGGGTGGTAGGAATATTGTGGATTTCAGAAGTTTCCATCATAGAAATGTAAGGAAAATGAGTGATTTCAGGCAAAGTTTGGAAGCAAACTGTTGGAAGAAACAAGAGGGAGCAGAAGCAAGGAAGTCGTGGGTGTAGGGATAGAAGCAACACTCAGGCAACAGGTGAGGGAAGGAACAGAGAGGGAATGGGTGAGGGGCAGACGTAAAAAGGTGGGTGTGGCAGTAGCAACACGGAGGCCGCAGGTGCATCAAATGGAAATAGGCAAGAGAGGAACATGGAGCGCGGTAGAGGTTAGAGAGAGGAACATGGAGCACAGTGGAGGGGGAGAGAGGTACACAAGGGAGACAGATGAGGACGGAGACCAGCGAGCTCAGAGGCAATATATGCATGCATGTGTCATCATGCATATGGAAATCATGACTACTGCAGAGCAGCAAAATGACATACAGGTGCCTGCAAAAAACGACGCTCTGAAAGTAGATTTCTGCTTCTGGGCATTACAAAATATAAATTAGTTTACTTTATATATATTTTTTTTTTTTAAGAATGAGAACGCCGAAGACGAGGGCACGGGGAAACAGGCTGAGTGGAGCGCAGGATAGGAGAAACCAAGGACCAGCTGGGGAGGAGAGAGCAACAGATAACAGGGGGCATTGGCAGAAGGAAGCAGCACTCGAGGGAGAAAGAAAAAGCAAAAACTGAGGAGCAGCAACATTGTCGTGGTGTCACCAGGGCTTTAAGTGGAAGCTTTTTCAATATTATATACAAGCCATAGTTGCTGCTTATTTATCTTATGCAACTAACAACCATTGACAAAGCCAGTAGTCCTGACTTGTTGTAGGTATGATGTTACTTGTTGTATTATATATCTAGATGCAATGAAAGAAACAGCAAAATAAAAGTCGGGTGGCACACTATGCTAAGCACAGATTTTTTAGCTTAAGTGTTTTAAGCCACGCCCTTAATTACATTGGCCACGCCCTTTGAGAGACCCTCCAGTTTTTCATCCCACTTAAAGCCCTGACTCAAACCAAAGACGACAGCTTGGAAAACGAACCAAGAAGATCAACTGCTTACTCAGCATGAACATCGGAAATCAACTTCGGTAGAAAACTGTGTGTCTGGAAAACTGCCGAATCAGTATGAAAAACAACATATTGCATTCACTCTACCACCTGACTTAATGGTTTTAAATACAGCCGCCTTAAAAGAATTACATCTTAAATTGTATTGGAACATAGATTTAATTGAGCCCTTAATAAGCTTAGTGAGAACAATATTATGTTTGGTGTTCAAGCAAAGGAAGCTTCCACGTTGTATCTTTTAAAATGTCTTGTACCATAATGCTATTGAACAATAAAACCCTTGAGGGACTTTCGATAAACTACTAAGGTTGGCAAATAAACCTTTAAAGACAAATAAAGGATGCCACTTTTCGCTAAATGTAAACGTGCAGTCACTACCACGCAACTCAGAGGAATACATAAATCAACAAAAAAATCAAATGTTTAACAACAATGAAACAACACCCTGACTCTCACTAATTACTTGTGCATTGATTTAGAATAGAAGAGCAAGTTTACACATTTCAGAAAAGCAAACCATGAAAATGCCATGTCTGCCGATGTGCAGCACGTTTCCTCCAGACAGGCGTTGTGTAGGCTTGCATGCTCTCTTTATTCCATGGCGATTATATCTGTTGCCCAATCAAAATTACTATTTTTCCAAAAACACTAATTAGTTCATCTAGTGACATCAATAATATTTCAAGCGACTCTGTTACTCTTGGCCAATCAGTTTGCGCTCTCTATCAACCTTCAGAACAGCGCCTCTCAGTGGTGAGAGCGGAAACTGCTTTATTGAATGGCTCAGTACCATGCACACGGCCATATGTGCTATGCTGCTGCTTCCATATCCACCACGCAGGTGGCAATCTCGCGGGCTCACTTAGAAAAGGCGCCCATCAGTTTGGCCGACAGCAAATTAGATCGTCATCACAGTAGGTATATCTCACGCATATGTTTTTACTGTCTCCCATTATTGGCTGATGTGCACATTGAAAAGTAGTGAGAAATGAAAGAAACCGGCGAAGGCTGCATCCGCAGCTTAGGTGTAAGCAGAATGTTTGTCAGCACCAAGATGAGATTCCAGAACACGTCCGGAGAATGCCACTGCTGCGCTAGGAAAGTCCGAGGCTTTGAAGGCACGCGCCGGCAGCAACCAACTGACAGGATTTCCCTACACCAAAAACAACATGGCGTCAACAACAACGCCAGGGCTCATTGAAAAGCACGGAGTCGAAACGGAGGAGCGGGGGCGAGCGAGTGGGGGCGAGCGAGCGCGGCAGCCTGCTCAGCTGACCAGACGCTCGTGCGTCATGGCCTTTTGCCGGCATGTGTTTCCAATTATCGCGCACGCGTCTGGGCACGATAATTGGAAACACATGTCTGCCGCGCGTACCCATCCCAAAAAGGCCAGCCACGACGGACGAGCGTTTGGACTGCTTCTGAAAGTCACTTACTAAAAGTCTTCGCCTCTAGCAGCGCTTGCGCGCTACTCAAGGCTCGACCTAAAAAGGGTCATTTTTCACTGCAAAATTGAGGTGTGACCACTTTGCGTTTTGCGCCGGTTCCTGTCGGAGGCACTAGGCCGACCCACACAAGTGAGGTACCATTTTTCTCGTAAGACTTTGGGGAACACGGGTTGGGTGGAAATTTGTGGATCCACGCAGATTCCAGAACTTTCCACCACAGAAATGTGGGGAAAATGTGGTTTTTTTGACAATTTTTTATGTTTGCAAGGGATTCTGGGTAACAGAACCTGGTGGGAGGCAGTCAAGTCACCCCATCCTGGATTCCCCTGGGTGTCTAGTTTTCAAAAATGTATAGGTTTGCTAGGTTTCCCTAGGTGCCGGCAGAGGTAGGGTTCAAAAACTACAGCTAGGCACTTTGCAAAAAAAGGGTCATTTTTCACTGTGAAATTGAGGTGTGACCACGTTGCGTTTGGCGCCGTTTCCTGTCGCGGGCACTAGGCCGACCCACACAAGTGAGGTACCATTTTTCTCAGAAGACTTTGGGGAACGCGGGGTGGGTGGAAATTTGTGGATCCACGCAGATTCCAGAACTTTCCACCACAGAAATGTGGGGAAAATGTGGTTTTTTTGACAATTTTTTAGGTTTGCAAGGGATTCTGGGTAACAGAACCTGGTGGGAGGCAGTCCAGTCACCCCATCCTTATTTCCCCTGGGTGTCTAGTTTTCAAAAATGTATAGGTTTGCTAGGTTTTCCTAGGTGCCGGCAGAGCTAGGGTTCAAAAACTACAGCTAGGCACTTTGCCAAAAAAGGGTCATTTTTCACTGCGAAATTGAGGTGTGACCACGTTGCGTTTTGCGCCGTTTCCTGTCGCAGGCACTAGGCCGACCCACACAAGTGAGGTACCATTTTTCTCGTAAGACTTTGGGGAACGCGGGGTGGGTGGAAATTTGTGGATCCACGCAGATTCCAGAAATTCCACCACAGAAATGTGGGGAAAATGTGGTTTTTTTGACAATTTTTTATGTTTGCAAGGGATTCTGGGTAACAGAACCTGGTGGGAGGCAGTCAAGTCACCCCATCCTGGATTCCCCTGGGTGTCTAGTTTTCAAAAATGTATAGGTTTGCTAGGTTTCCCTAGGTGCCGGCAGAGCTAGGGTTAAAAAACTACAGCTAGGCACTTTGCCAAAAAAGGGTCATTTTCACTGCGAAATTGAGGTGTGACCACGTTGCGTTTTGCGCCGTTTCCTGTCGCAGGCACTAGGCCGACCCACACAAGTGAGGTACCATTTTTCTCGTAAGACTTTGGGGAACGCGGGGTCGGTGGAAATTTGTGGATCCACGCAGATTCCAGAACTTTCCACCACAGAAATGTGGGGAAAATGTGTTTTTTGGACAATTTTTAGGTTTGCAAGGGATTCTGGGTAACAGAACCTGGTGGGAGGCAGTCAAGTCACCCCATCCTGGATTCCCCTGGTGTCTAGTTTTCAAATATGTATAGGTTTGCTAGGTTTCCCTAGGTGCCGGCAGAGCTAGGGTTCAAAAACTACACCTAGGCACTTTGCAAAAAAGGGTAATTTTTCATTGTGAAAATGTGGTACGTCCACGTTGCATTTTGAGCCATTTCCTGTTGTGGGCACAAGGGCTACCCACACAAGTGAGGTACCATTTTTATCGGGAGACTTAGGGTAACACAGAATTGTAGAGCAACTGTTATTACCTATTGACTTTCGATGCATTTCTGCCTTCCAAATGAAAGACAATGTGTAAAAAATAAGTCATTTTGAAAAATGACCTATAATTCTCATGCTAGTATGGGTACTCCCAATTTCGGAAATGTGCAAATAGCTACTGTTTCTAAAATCTACATTTTGTTCCCATTTCAGAAATACATAGGTGTCTTTCATAACAATTTTTCCATGTATACATTTTCCCAAAATAATTGCTATATACCCGGTACATAATAAAAAACCATTGCAAGATGCTGCTCAGTTATTGGCTCTGGGTTCGTCGGGTTCTTGGTGAACCTACAAGTCCTATATATCCCCACAACCAGAAAGGTCCAGCGGATATAACGGTATATTGCTTTCAAATAGCTGTCATAATTAGAAGAAGTTACAGGTGAAAACGTTGACACAAATGGCTGTTTTTTTCAACTAATTTTCAATTTTTCCTTCATTTAACTGTTAGTTTCTATAAGGAAAACTTTAAGGATCTACACAAATGACCCCTTGCTGAATTCAGAATTTTGTCTACTTTTCAGAAATGTATGGCTTTTCAGGATCCATTATTGGTTTCATACCCATTTCTACCATTAACTGGAAGGAGGTTGAAAGCACAAAAAATAGCAAAAATAGGCTATGTCCCAGAAAAATGCCAAAACTGTGTAAAAAAAGTTGGTTTTCTGACACTTGTCCCTGAAAGCTGGGAAGATGGTGATTTCAGCACCACAACCCCTTTTTGATGCCATTTGCAGGGAAAAAACAAGATGCTTTCATCTGTAGCCCTTTTTTCGCATTTTTCCCCAAAAAACACAATTTTGCTGTATTTTGGCTAATTTCTGGGTCCCCTCCAGGGGAATCCACAAACCCTGGGTACCTTTACAATCCCCATGATGTTAGAAAAAAGGACGCAAATTTGGCGTGGATACCTCATGTGGTCAAAAAGTTACAGGGGCCTAAGCGCGCACTACCCCAAATAGCCCAAAAAAGGCTTAGCACAGGGGGGGAAAAGGCCTAGCAGCGAAGGGGTTAAGTACTTGCAGATTCGGAGTTTTTTGGGGAGAAACGTGCAAGGGCTAATCGCAAATCTTGAAAAAATACGTTTGGTGGAAACAATACGAATTAGATCTCGAATTGGGAAAATCTATCAAATTTTATTGGAAGCTCTTCCCAATGATATATGTAGTCAGAATACCAAGTGGGAGAGACAGTTCGGGAAGGAAAGAATAAATTTAGAGGATTCACTTGAATTATCCAATCAGATTTTAATAACAGGAAGCCTTAGGACCCAACATTATATGTCCATTTTTGACCTGTATTATACTCCTGCAAAGGTAGCTAAATGGGGGGGCACACGGGGAGGTAAATGTAGCAGATGTGGGTCACAGGCTGCTGGTACCATACACATGTTCTACTCATGCCCTAGCTTAGCGAAGTTTTTACAGGATATTGTGTCCTTTCTGAATACGGTTTTAGGTATCCCGGTAATAATGACACCAGACCTAGTAATTTTGGGCACGGAATGTAATACGGGGGGAAATACGAGGGCAAGGCCCGAGATCGGATTTGTGTTCATTGCTATGGCCATTGTGCGATTATGCATTACCTTTCAGTGGATTAGTCCTGATTCTCCTACTTTCATAAATTGGCGGTCTAGGATATTAGCGATATTCAATATTGAATCTTCAGAATATAGGCTGAGAGGACGTAGGAGACGTGAGCTTGGGCAAAAAAATCTGGGCTCCAATTGCAGGATGGATAGAGTAAATTAGGACGAGACAACCCAATAGAGGAGCAGGGGAATGTTCCTTTCTGCTTTTTTCCGTTTTTTTTCTCTCTCTCGCTTTGCTTTTCTTCCGGACCTGCACTATGAAATTATGTTATACTTCTTTATTGCTGATTTTGTTAATGTATTATAAAAGTTTGAATGTATTATTTGATGATGAATTTGCCATGGCATGTAGATGCAATTTTGGGGAAAAAAAGAAAAAAAAAAAAAGAAAAAGAGAATGCCACAGGCTCCCAGTCAACAAAAGAATCACTTTCAAACTCCTCACACATGCCTACAAAGCCCTCCATGATGCAGGACCATCATATCTGAACCCCTGCCTCTCATTCCACGTACTTACCAGACACCTCTGCTCCAACCATCTGGCCCTGGCCACCGTCCCACGGATCCGCAAGGCCAGAACCAGAAGATGATCCTTCTCCTACTTTGCCGCCAAGACCTGGAACACCCTGCCTCTCCACCTCAGGCAATCCCAGTCACTGACCCAATTCAGTAAGGATCTCAAGACCTAGCTCCTCGACAGAACCCCCAGCGTCCAGATGGATCAACAGCCGCCTTACCCGTCAGCACCTTGAGACCCTCACGGTTAGTAGCCACGCTTTACAAACCCCTGATTGATTGAAGGGTGGTTGATTGAAGGGTGGTCATTTCCCACCACTTGTTTACTTCCATTATCAGAGTGTATTCAAAATCTTTGATGATGGTGCTCGATGTTTTTTTTTTTTCTCTTCTACTTGTGCAGATATCGTACTAGTTAATGGCATCGAATTATCATTTAATAATTCTCTTGCTCTCTGTGCTCTTAGTTTGCTGCTTTGTGACATGTTGTCTGCCCGAGACTCAAAAATGTCCAACTTGTGCATTAATGTTAGTATACTCCTTGTGGTATGTCTTTTGCAGATAGAGTCTGCTCTCCCTGTTTTTCCATACAACTTGGGTGCCGGAGAAAATGCCCCGAATCTTTTTACTTTATACTTCCCGTGTTTACTGGTTAAGCATATGACCTTTGAGCACGGTCCCAGTGCGGGTTGACCGCCCGCAGGTTGTCTTCAGTATGGGGTTGGTAGTAGCTACCCCCCACTGCTACCTCCGCAGCGCTGAGTAGCGTAGCCCCAGATATTACCTCCAACAACCATATAAGCTTCACTGCTGGCGTCTCCCGCTCACCAGTGTCCATTTCTTCGCTGTCGGCAAAAACGCTGCGCAGCCTTGCAGCAGTGCCAGAGGCGTCAGCGAAAACCCCCTCTCCGGATTCCAGAATGCTGCTGAATCGCTGCCTCGCCTCACTCTCCGGGTGCATGCGAGACAGAGACAGACAGACACACACACACAGACACACACACACAGAAATTCCTCAGGAAACTACAGAACGTTCAAAATGCTGCCCCCACCCCTCCTATCTGACTATGTAATGTGTATGTGATATAATTGAGCAGTATTAAAAACAGTTTTCCTATTCAAGAGCAAGACATGAGGCATTTACTTTTATGCTGCATCTTTGCCACACTACGATCCTTTCTCTATAGAGAGGACCACCATCTAAGAAAGGGTGAAAATCCTTTACGTCGCCAGAAATAAGAAACTTGATTGACCCAATGTAGAGCACAGACCCAAACATAAAATAATTTGGAGTTTAAACAGACTAAATGTTTGGGGCCTGGATAGGTCAACCCACAAGAACATTCAACTTCAGGGTAAAGCAGGCACGGCACATCTAACAAAAAATATTAATAACCACAAAGCTATTGGACCCAGAGGTGACTGTCTAGACAGGGGCTGTATGAATATTGGACTGGGCTCTTTAATAACTCATCTTAATTTCTACAGTTTCAGAAAAATGTAAATTTTAGATCTATTTGGATCACAGGGGTTCTTACCTGAGTTTAGCAGCTCATTGAGTGTGTCCTCTTGAAGTAGTTGGTCGAGAGGCGTTTGTGGAAAGTAGCCCATTATGCAAAAGGAAAAGACAACTCTTAGTAGCTCCACAGCAGGAATCCGAGAAAGATACAATTCCAAAATAGTATTTAAGGCATCCAGGAACCTTTAATAATACATAAAGGAAAGGTAAGTTATAAAGGCTTTCTTTACAAATCTACACTATTGGCTTATCTACATGTTTGTAGTCCTTGTCTGTGTACAAGATATTCACATGAAAGGAAACTACCATTTTCTTAGGGTGTGAGAGGTAACGCTACCAACTGTCAAACAACAATTCTTCAAATATATATATATTTTTTTTACAATGTATTTTGTGGTTTGAAAAGTATGAACCTAGACTCAAGAGACAGTGGAGCCCTGTGCATGAGAGAAAAAAATGGGGAGCACCGGCACTTATTTTTGAAAAGCCAGACACTTTTCTGCTGGCTGATCACAGGTGCTCATGAGTAAGAGTAATGAGGCAATCATTAATCATTAACAAATACTGAGGTCAGGGCGAATGCCAGGCAGAGGCTGTCACTTATGACTCACTAACATTGTGATACCTGTGTGACTACTCACAATCACTCACCATTCCCAAAGGACAGTAGAGATGGACTGCTACAGCCTGTAGCACTGGCCCACCAAATTATATATCTCATTAGCGGATTGTCCTTAGCTAGGATGCTTAACTGTGGTGGATTTTGCATTGGTAGTCCTGCTTTTTAGGTTGATCCTAGCGCAGCGTGCATGCGCTGTTCTAGGAAAACGACCTCTTGGAATCACTCTGGACTTTTCTTTTTTTTTTAAAGCATTTTTTCTATTGGGGTTTGCGTGCGTCTTTATAAAAAGACAGCACACAATTGGGCAAAGGCGGGTGCATGTCCCACCTTTCCCAGGGAATGTGTACGCCCACGGCCTACGGTTACGAGCAGGGGCGCCATCTGTTCGGGGTCATGTCACCATCTGTTTTTAATTAGCACGTTCGCGGCGCTGCCGTGCTCACTCGCCCCCGCTTCTCTCTCGCGCCATTCTTTGCTTTTCGGGAAATGTTTACTCCCAGAGCGTTTTGCTCTCGGGAGCCAGCAGCAGCGGCGCGCAGGCTGCCATCTGTTTTGGGTCAGGTTTCATTTCCAGACCATGCCGCTTTCATTAGAAGGCGCGTCCCCTCCAACCCACCTCCACAAGAGTGCGCTTTCATTTTCTCTAAAACACAAAGGAACAGAAACAAAATCAATTACGGTGACATCTTACTTTTCAGTGGAATCGTCAGCACCGTCTAATGAACAGGCCTTGGCCAGAGCCTCACGGGAAATTTCAAATAAGCTTATTATGTCCATCCACACTACTTTGAAATGACTCCAGACTGCAGTGTCCGGTTGAACGTGAAAACCTTGCATTTCAGCCGCTGCTTCTCTAGAAACACCAGCAGCACGAAAATACTGACAATAAGCCAGACTCAGTTAGCCTGCCCGGTCTGCTCTGGTCCAAGCCGATTCTGTTGGCTCAGTGGGCAGACGCTTCCACCCTATTAATCTTATGTTTGACCTCACAACCGCAGGTTCGAACCCCAGCGCGTCTGCTCAGCCTTTCATCCTACTAGAGGCCGACGAACTAATTAACATTCATTTGGTTGGCAATAAACATCTGTTACTCGGCACCAAGATGCAGCATACTCTAGCCCCGACTTCACTTGCACACTGGGATAACTCACTTTCGCCTCCTTTCAATTCGGCTCCTGATTTTCTCTACTGTGCTCGCTTTCTGATTTGGTACTGGCATTATATAATGCAATCTTAACTTTAAGGCAAGCACCCTATTAATCTTATGTTTCACCTCACAACCGCAGGTTCGAACCCCAGCGCGTCTGCTCAGCCTCTCATCCTACTAGAGGCCGACGAACTAATTAACATTCATTTGGTTGGCAATAAACATCTGTTACTGGGCACCAAGATGCAGCATACTCCAGCCCCGCCTTCACTTGCACACTGGGATAACTCACTTTCGCCTCCTTTCGATTCGGCTCCTGATTTTCTCTACTGTGCTCGCTTTCTAATTTGGTACTGGCATTATATAATGCAATCTTAACTTATCTTTTCGCTCCCCCACCTCAGAAATCTGCAAGCACTTCTCCTTTCATTCCTTTTTATTTTTTGCATTATGTAGCGCGAATGAAGGTATCAAAGCACTTTACATAAGTACTAGTTCCATTACAGAAATCTGCCCGGTGGGTGATAATGTGCTGCATGGCTAAACACTTATAAGGTCCCAAAGGCGAGACCTATTGGCTATGCCAATGCTCGTTTACTGTGCAAGCCAGGCCCAGTTACCCCGCTGTACTGGATGCGTCACCCGCACCTGGCACAGATAAGGTGGACCCTTGATGTGACAAGCAGGCTGAGCCTCCGTGCAAGTCGGGATGCTAGTGGGAGTTGGGGCACTAGTGGAAGGTAATACCTTTTGGTCTCAAATGCAGTGTGTGCATGACTGCTTGTGCCTGTGTCTGAGAGTATGTGCATGTCAGTGTGCTGAGAGTTCCAAAGTCTACTCCTGGCTAAACTGATAAAATGTGGTTCGAACCAGAAATATGGTGCTCAATCTGCAAAATGTGCTGTATCAAAGGCATGATGTCCACCCATTGTAAAATGCGGAGTGGCATAATGGTTATTATTCTTTCCAACTGTGGGCGCTCATGGCAGCATGTCTAACCTCAATATTAAGCCTGGCTGTACCCAGTACTCGCCCCAGGCAAAATGCAGACTCTGGAATAATGTGGGGAATACTTAGAAAACTGTGTGCATCCATGGCATGATATTCACTCATACTTGCTCTGGTACAGTTTAATTTCAAGAATAATGTGTGTATACAAGGCATGACAGTACCCACATGTGATAGAATTTAGCATCTAGCATAGCGGTGCTAATTCATGGCCTATTATGGACATCCACTGCATGATCCACGCCCTTAGTTTAATGCTGGACACAGAACTATAGTTGTAATTCTTAGCAATGTGTAGGTATCCTTGGCATGAGGTGGTGATACACAGATATACTAGAAAGTATCTATCAACGTGAGGCTATAGTACAAGTGAGTACTTGATCAAAATTACATTTATCCTTGGATACCAAAAATGAAAATGCAGTATTTCAGGCAATGATGAGTTTTAGTTTGTGGGAAAAGAGTTTATTTTTCTAAAACGAAAAATGTATATTTGTTAGCAAAGTGGGTTTATTTTCCTAAACTGATATGTTATTATAGCTGGAGTCAAAATAATTAAATTTTGAAATATATATTTGAAGCCGAAATGTTACTGATAATCACTACTGCTGCCTGTTTGTAAGTTTGGAAACCCCTCTGCTGTCCAGCTAAATATTTAACCTGTGCAACAGCACTGGAGTATGGGCCTGCACAATCTGTCTAACTCTGCAGCGTGCGGCAGAAGAATGTGATACAGGAGTACTATATTTATTTATCCATTCTGTTAGTTTGATGTAGAAATTCAGTCGCAACATGATTGAAAGTTTACTTGAAATGGCTAGTTGGAAAAGCGAAAGGAAGACAAATTTAGAAGTGTAGACGGATGCTATCAGAAATGATAGAATATGTGAAGTTACGTTTTTAACACCAATGCTTGGCAGGCATTTTTCTTGGGGAATTGTACTGAAAAAAGCAGCAGTTGCGCAAAATGTTCTTGTGGTAGATGAATATGCAACAGTCATGGGAATAGTGAGGCATGACTGGCACACTGGGAAATCCAGAATATTTCACGAGTTGCCTCCAAGAGCCTATTTTCACACAAATGTATTCGAAAATTTTACTTTTCAATGCTCTATTCTGCCCCATTTAAAAAAATGCCCTCGGTGGACAGTCAAATGCTGAAGCTTTCCTGACATGATGTGCATTGTCATGCAAGAGTGAGCAGGTACAGATAAAACCTGCATCACTGTTTTGAGAATACCAATTCATTGGTTTGTTTTTAATATTTCATAACTGGTATATCTGAAGTCGTTTGAGCCTGGGTTCTCCAGGACATCAAGGAAACCTACCAACGCCTAGCATTTCTTAAACATAGAGAGCTGGCGCAATCCAGAGTGATTTAGCCAGTGTGAATCTCTGCATGGTTTCTTACCTAAAAGCCCAGAAAATGTCATAACAAAACCCCAATTACTTCTCAGGGTCTTGAGATGGTGGCTGTATATGCATCCCACCCAGGGAGCTGTAGTAAGCCTAAGCACGTCTGAAATCTAGGGACCCAGGGGAATCCACGTTGGATCCCACCAGCTTTTTATAACCAGCATGCCTTTCAATTGTTAAAGTATGGGTGAAAATACTGAATTGCCTCCCTATGTGAGTGAACCCATCTCACGTGACCGAACAGACAAATATTGGGACCATGTCAATGCCAAATTGATATTACACTGACTTCAATAGGTCACAGTTTCGGCACTTTGTCAGGCCTCTCCTGTCCTGGTCCATCACCACCCCCCAACATACGCGGGGTACTATTTTATCGGTGTGAAAAACACAGCAGAATGGTAGGATACTATGTATTATCAACTGAATTTCTTCAAATTTATGGTTTCCTTTTGTAAGTCGCTTTAAATAAATATTTCTTGAGGGGGAAAAAACGTCGCACTCACCTGACGTTATGGGTAATCCAAAATTAGGAGTGACAAAAATGTCCCACATCTTTATACTTTGATTCTTGGGTACATTTAAAAAAATGCATAGCTTTTGTTTAAACCCATTTTCAACTAGATTTAGTGATGCAAAATCAGCACACAATGAAAAATCGATGTGAACTCACTTTGTTTTCGCTTTGGTATCGCTTATTTTGGCTCTAGGCACCACTGTTTTTTGTATAAAAGCACAAACTCTATTTGCGACTAAAGAATTAAGCTGATAGAACGGTATATTACTTTCGTAGGTGACCTTTATTCTTAAATTGCATATAAAAACCTTGTTTCCTATTTTTTCTTTTTCCTCCCTTACATTCACTATTTTTTATTAAAACATTTAGGGGCCGATTCCGATTTCGGCCGGAAGGGCACCGAACGATGGTCGGAGCCCTTCTGACCGAATCGGAACGTGCCGGCCGGATTCCTTTCCGACCGAGCCATTCCAATGGGCTCGGTTGGAAAGGAATCCGACTGGGATTTCCGGATGGCTTACGACGGGCTCGGAGAGCCCGTCCGCTGTCCGGAAATCCTTCAGTACTCCCCCGGCCGCCTCTTCACGACCGAGGGAGTACGATGGCAGTATTTCACTGCCTTTTCGTGCCGGTCTTTCCGGCACGAAAAGGCAGTCGGTAACCGTCTTTGGGGGCCCCCAGTAGGGCCCCCATGGGTGCGAGGCCACCGAATGACGGCCTGGGGGCACCTATGGTGCCCCTCTGTTGATCCCTGCACCCGGTGGCAGGCACCTTGGGGTGCCGGCCACAGGGTGCAGGGATGAACTGCACCCCTGCTTTCCACAATGCAAGCATGCATTCCGCTCGGAATGCATGCTCCCATTGTGTAGTATACGAGTGCGACCGAACAGGGTTCGGTCGCATCGTACTTGCAGGGCCGTAACCGACGACAGCAGGTCGGTCGGTTACGGCTCCTGACCGATGTCGGACGGACCTGAGTCCGTCCGACATCGGAATCGGCCCCTTAGTGTTTTTAGGGAAACATTAAGCAATCCACATAAATGACTGATGAATTCAGAATTTTGATTAGTTTTCATAAAGATTTAACTTACTGGATTCACCCATGGGTTTCTTACCTGCTTTACCTACAAATTTCAGGTAGGTAGAACCCTCAAAAATATGGAATAATGATTAACACTTGCAAAATTGCAAAACTGTGGTAGAAACGCATATATGTTCTACTTTTTCGGTTTCTTAAAGCTGAGAAGGATATTATCTTAGCACAGCAAACATCTGTTGTGAAGTTAGAAGAAATAAAAACACTTTTTTGATTTGCACATTATTTAGAAAAAAAATGTTGCCATATTTTAACTATAATCACAGGCCACTACAGGGTAAATCACAAACTCTGGGCACCTTTACAATCCCTAACATGTGAGAACAAGCATTTGCAATACAATCAGTCTCGCCTTTGGGACCTTATAAGTATTTAGCCATGCAGCAGAAATAATACAAATTTAGTGATTGAATAGTTACAGTTTGTGCACAGATGGAACTAATTTCAAACCGTATTCAAAAAGCCCACACCCTGGCTGTCCAAAGTAATGTCATGAAAGATGTTAATGGAATGTGATATCATCGATGACGTCATTTGTGATGTAACCTATGTCATCATGTGTGAGGCAATGAGCAGTGCCTTAGAGCAAAAAATAGTTATGTTAATGCTTATAAATACCACTTCAAATCTGGGGATAATCTGTTCCTCTTCGTGTCTTACTTTTGGAGCTACCCGCCAAACATTTCCATGGTGGTAAAGGGTCAGACTGGAGTCTGCGAATGCCCACAATCATACAAGTGGGCGTTCCCAATATTTCCAGGCTAATTGTAGCTTGATCTGCCCATATCCTAGCCCTTGCACTGGATTTACTACTGGGGGTGTCTCCTTACTCATGGCCAATGATACCTTTGTGAAGTGGCGCCCTTGTTCAGAAAGCACCACAAGCGTGAGAGCCAAATTCTTATAAAAAAATGATTCCTCTGAAGCTATAGGTTTAATCTCACGCATGGGTACAGATTTACAATTTTCTGCAAATCAGAAAGGTTTCAAAAGTACTCCTCGAAGCCTGCAATAGTCAGAGGACCGATACACAAATATTTGGCTGTGATTTACTCTTGTAAAACACTTGGCTTACTCCAGGAGTACTATGATAGCATGACAAACCTACTCAATGCAACATCATTATGAACTGGGCCCATAGATTTCCAAAAGAGCTCAAGGAACAATTTTGTATAGTCTGAATTAGGTGCATATTTAGGGAATATATATATATATATATATATATATATATATATAATTGTAAATAGAGTAGAAGTATACATTCATAAATGCCTCTTTAGTGCAATTCCATATGTATTTATTTGTTTAATGTCTTTTTCTTTGCTGGATTTTTTTTATGGAGAATTCCATCTTCAACACTCCCACCAGATTTGGTGGTATTCTCTTCCCATCCTAGCCTTGAAATAGATTTACTCCTGCAATTGACTGGAGTAAATATTCAACTGTTTCCAGTGTGCAAATAGGTCATGGGTGAAGTATTTGAATAGCAACAAATGTGTGATTTTGTGAGTGTTCTCAAAAGTTTGGACATCACTGCCTTGACATGCCCACTCCCCGGGGGAAAAACATACTCTTTCATAATAGTACACCTTACTAGGGTAATACTGCATGAGCAAAACCCTGTATGAGTGGAAATCCAGAATTTTATTATTTCAAAAGTAAATTTACAGTTACAGGTCCTGCCATCCATGTGTGCAAATTCAATTTACACGTGCAGAAATTTCGTGTGAATCGTGCCCAAAGAGTTAATGTATTTAATTGTAGTTCACGTGCTTCTGGAATATTAGTAAACACTTGTGAAGTCTAGTTTGCAAACCTAACTTATGGTTTTATGTATAGGCTTTTTAGAAAATCTGAGGTATGCTCTGGCATTTTCCTTTCACACACTGCTCTAGAGCATGACTGTTGCAGGAAAGTAGGATCTGCTTCTTATGGTTACCCCCACTTTTTGCTTGATGTGATGCGGTTTTTGACTAGTCTGACTAGGATCCTTCTAATCAGGACCCCAGTCTATCTGCTTTCTCCCTAAACTGTTGTGTTCAGTACCTAGGTACATCCCAGATTGGATACTGGGGTACCCTTGTCAGTCCCTAGTATATGGTACCCATGTACCCAGGGCATAGGTACCCCAGAGGTCTCCCATGGGCTGAAGCATGCATTATGCCACCGATGAGAGACCATTCAAAATGGAACTACAGGCCAGCCATTGCAGTCTGTGTAAGTTGGTGCATGCACCATTTACTAAAGATATAGGTTCACTATATCTAAGGGTCACTGCACTTAAAACCTAAAAGTCACCCCTCTAGCAGGCCTGTACAATCCTGAGGGCAGGGTGCTTGGTTTTAAGTGAGAGGGTGCCCCTGCATGAGCAGGGCACCCCTGCAGCCTACGGAGTTAATTCTCCCGGGTTGTCAGTGAAGCAGCCATATACTATATAGAGGGGCATCGCGTGACACTTTGTGTGGTTCCTTTTCATTTAATCTATACTATAACATTGCATTCTGGTAAACAAGCTGCTTTACACTCCTTCAAGACTAAGCCTGAAGGCTGCTCTCCACAGCTACCACTTGGATAGCTTTCTAATGTTGTCTGAGACCTCTTAAATCACCATAAAGGTTGTCTGGACTGGTGCAAGGTGCCTACTTACATTAGTGGACATCATATACCAGGCCCGCCTCTCACAAGTGTGTTTAAGTTACACTTTGCAGTCAAAGAAAGGTAAATAAAATGCAGATTTCTGTGTTTAAATAATTGCCAGCAGTTTGCCAAAAGAGTTTGCGTGATATTTTCAGGTCTTTGATTGAAAAACACAAATGTGGCCGGACAAAAAATACTCCTGGGTCTCTTGTTTGTTTGTTATTTCAGTGTTACCAGAGGGTGCTGTAGCTGCTCCCACATCCCTATTTCCAGCACCACTACTTGGGTGTGTTCATTATTGTCTGCATTTAGGATCCCAAGATTTGCCTGGGCCTATTGTGTTTTGGTTTTTTGCATGAGATTCTGATGTTTATCTCTGTTGTTGCTCATCCAACACCCGGTCATTATTGCATGTGTTGTTTGCTCTCACCCGTCAGTGTATATTTGGCGAGCCTGTCCCTCCGTGGCGCCCTTCCACGCAGTGGGGGGGGGGGAGGGGGGAGTTCATACAGCTTGCCCTGAGCTGCAAAGGCAGTGGGGCTTCCCATGAAGATAAAAGAAGATGGGAAGTGATGAGGTGGGGGGGAGCAGGAGCATTCCAACGAATGAGGGAGGCGGGGGCAAGGGAAGGCGCTAACGACAAATACATGTTGCAAGTGTTGGGGCAGAGGTGAGGCTCTGCATGCCTGGTTTGTTTAGCTGGGAATCCTTAGACAGGCTCATTCCTGATCAATGCAGGGAAAGGGTGGGGAGGGGAGGCACAGTTCTTTTAAATAATAATACCAAACATTATTGTACTTGCTGAGAAAAGGCATACAAAGGATAACAAAACTCCTCCACGCCCTGTTGTGAAAGGAACCCCTGGGATGGGCGGGGATGGCACACTGCAACATCCTCGGTTGCTCCCCAGGTTTGGTGTAAATATTAATGAAGAGGCAGGCCGCTTGTAAGACGCACTTACTTTCCCCAGAAGGCCGTGCTGGAATACTTCGCTGGTCTTAATCAATAATCCATCTCTAGAGTCCTCAAGTTTCTGACTCACTCTTTGGCCCTGATCTCACTTTTACATTGTTTCTAAGTCTCAGTCACCCGCCCCCTGTCAGACACCCCAGGGTCTGTGTGGGCTTGGACTGGAGCCTGTTCTCACAGCTGCACTGGGGAATGGGTTACATTGTAGACTAAGATAGAGAAGCTCAGCTGAGCTAGCCCCCAAGCATGCCTGCCATATGCAGCACCGACCGAGACTGCCACTAGATTGCTGTTGCACAGTGGTAAGAGCGCTCTGGGCCGAACAGCTGAGGAGGCGCAATTCTCGCGGACACGAGCCAAGAAAGGGTAAAATAAAATATTAACACGGCCGCCTAAAGTAAACAACGAGCGGGGCGTCCATGAGGAAAGATGAAGCCCACGGCAAATGAAGCAAAGTAAACAAAACTTCTCACTACAAGGCAGGCCAACAAAAAAACAAGCAGTGTGTACAAGGAGCACTTACGAAGACCCGTGCAGCTGAGAGCAGCGACATGGGAGGGAAACAAGCTGTGTATATGGCTGCAATGCCAATACAGGAGGAGGAGCCATCACACACTGTACAGTGTGATGGCCAACCAAAATTTTCTCTTAGTGAAATCGCCAGGGAGGGAACTAAGCACACAAAGGAGGGGCATTTACAGAAATGAAGCCATAACAAGCCAGCAATTCTGAATGCCACAGATAACCAATGGCAATCGGTGGGTGTGCCAAAATTCCTCAGAAGAGATGCAACATGCCTCTCGACCAACAACTTTATTTCGACCTAAAAAAGGGCGCACATTTGGCCTGGATAGTTGACAGCGAAGTCGTTAAGAAGCCAGCAACTTTCAAATTCCAGCATGTGTTATACTGGCAGCTGATCCACAGCTTCGATTCTTTTTGACATTGAATTCAACACTTTATTGTTTAAGTTAATAAAAATCATTAAAAAAAATATTTTTAACTGTTTTTATTGATTTCAAACAAACAACAAAAACATAGTGCGCGTCGACAGCGTCGTACAGAATGTAATGTCAAATACACAAAAGAGGCAGTCAATAAATACATTAGGTAGAATCAGCAAGTTAAATCAAACAATGATGCGGTAAGGCAAATGGATATAGAACCAAGGCCACGAGCTAAGCAGTATACTAAGGAGCAGCATTGCACACTTGGTCGTCAGGAAGATAACAAAGACCAATAGCGCTAGGAGGTATCAATCCTCGCCCCTCTGACCCATCGCCAGAGAACGCGTCATCAATGTTCTGAAACACACCCAGCAACTGGGCCCAGAGCAGTATAGCCTTAGCAGCCCCCACATCTGTGCGTGATGTTCTCATGTGTTGTTCCTCCGCCGCCCCCCACTCCAACAATCGAGAAAAGGAAACAAGGGAGACCCTACTCACAAGGAACCAGGGTAATCTAAGTGAAAACAGAAACAGGGGTCCCTGTGAGTTAATAAGGTACTTTCATGATAATGATTGTATGCGCAATCGCAATAGAAATGGGTTAGGTTGATGGCGGAAGGAGAAAGAAGCATATACCCATCTGATTCTGGTAGTTTCAATCGTTATTTATGTATAAAGAATTTCTCAATTTTTCAAACAAAACAGTAGTGCATGGTGTCCCCAGTGAACATGGAACCTAAAACATTGGTGACATATTAGTGATATATACATGTGGTTTCCAGTATATCATAAAGTCGACCATTTTCAACAATATACAATGAAGCAGCGTTCTTATAAAATAATAAGTGCTGGTAAATGGTTCACTTTAATTTTTTGTCGACGGCGTTTCAACCCTGTGTGCAGTAAAGGGTCTCTTCAGGACCTAAATTTGTAGGGACATCTAAAATTGAAAAAAAGGAGGCTGTCAGTAAAAGGCCATGATGGTCGCGATGTTGCTTGAAACAAAGCGCAGTGCAAGGTTAGTCTGTACCTGAGGAGATAGTTGTGCAGCAATGTGGTGAACCAGTGCCAAACGGAAGTGAAAAGGAAAAGGAATTACTCACATGGGACCCAGCTGGGCTCTGTACATGTGAAGAGGGAAGAATAAAGAAAAAGGTCAGGGTGAAATCCGGTTATCTGCTATTAGGAATCAATACTGTCTCATAATGAATTGGGTAAGTGCGCCGACTTACCTACCTGCGCTGTGACCTTTGATCAATCCATAAATAATTTCTTTCTTCACTGCTCTTAATTCTGAAAATAAGGGAGGACATGGGAGGAATGAACTATTCTAATTTCTATCTTTCACCTTTAACGGTCGGTCTTTCCACCATTTCTGTTTATGATGACAGACAACCGGATTGCATCACTAAGCGGCTATCACTAGTGATGCCTGCCTCTGAAACCGGTTTTGGCGGGATCGTGACACACTTAATGGTGACGCGATCGCCGCTCCCTTGCCACTTGACCGTGTAGACAGACAAACGCTGATCTACACCAGCGCGTAGCGGCTGCACGCGCTCCCTATACCCGAACACGCCAGAAATCAGGTAAGACCCTGTCCTCTTCTCCGAGAGTGCACAGGCCACGAATATAGGCCTTCTGTTCATTCCTCCCATGTCCTCCCTTATTTTCAGAATTAAGAGCAGTGAAGAAAGAAATTATTTATGGATCGATCAAAGGTCACAGCCACCGCTTTTCCTTGAGCATCTCACTCATTACGGGTAAGGTCCCCCCCTCCCACATCACTAATGTCAACACACGTGGCTACCACTATGTAAATAAATTAATATTACTCTTTCACAGAGTACAGAAGGGATTCACGGATACAGTGTTTCCTCGCAATACCCAAGCTTCCACTTCTTGATTCGAAACTCAAGTGCCATCCATAGTTGTCAGCTTCTCCGCCCTCACATTGGGGTAAGTCGGCGCACTTACCTAATTCATTATGAGACAGTATTGATTCCTAATAGCAGATAACCGGATTTTACCCTGACCTTTTTCTTTATTCTTCCCTCTTCACATGTACAGAGCCCGGCTGGGTCCCATGTGAGTAATTCCTTTTCCTTTTCACTTCCGTGTGGCACTGGTTCACCACATTGCTGCACAACTATCTCCTCAGGTACAGGCTAACCTTGCACTGCGCTCTGTTTCAAGCAACATCGCCACCATCATGGCCTTTTACTGACAGCCTCCTTTTTCTCAATTTTAGATGTCCCTACAATTTTAGGTCCCAAAGAGACCCTTTACTGTACACAGGGTTGAAACGCCGTCGCCAAAAATTAAAGCGAACCATTTACCAGCACTTTTTATTTTATAAGAACGCTGCTTCATTGTATATTGTTGAAAATGGTCGACTTTATGATATACTGGAAACCACATGTACAGATCACTAATATGTCACCAATGTTTTAGGTTCCATGTTCACTGGGGACACCATGCACTACTTTTTTGTTGTTTGAAAAATTGAAAAATTCTTTATACATAAATAACGATTGAAACTACCAGAATCAGATGTGTATATGCTTCTTTCTCCTTCCGACATCAACCTAACCCATTTCTATTGCGATTGCGCATACAATCATAATCATGAAAGTACCTTATTATCCCACAGGGACCCCTGTTTCTGTTTTCATCCCCACTCCAACAAGTCACAAAGCCAGTGCGTTAACAGTGGGACCCTCGTACCCATCCAACCAATGGCCACCCGCCTCTTCCCCTACAATAAGGCAAACTGGGCTAATCTATAGGGGATCCCGCGTCCCCTGGGGCGCACCACCACTCCCAGAAGACAAGCAAGCGGATTCCAGGCAATATGAAGTCCGGTAACCAACTCGATGCGCGGAACCACCTGGCCCAAATAAGCCTGAACCTGCGCACACTCCCATGCCAAAGTTAAGAAGGTGGCCCCAACCTCCCCGTAACACGCACATGTGGCACACGTGGTATGGTTTATTTTGTTGAGGCCATGCAGAGTAACATAAGTATGATGTGGAAAATGAAAGTGCAAGAGTTTAAACCTGTTACAGGATACAGTGCGGACAAGGCCCAACGCACGCACTCAGTGCGAGTTCGAGATGGTTGTACCCAAATCCATCTCCGAGGCCCCCACGCAGGAAATTGGTGCTGTTGCATATCAGACCTAAGGGCTCTGTAAAAAATGGGTAATTAAGTGGCATCCTTCTCCCCATCAAATGGGACCACCAAGGACCGCAGAGGGCTGGAGCGCCACAGGAAAATGCGACCAGAGCTCCCTCACCACACTTTCCAATTTTGCCTCATGTAAAAAACTTCTGGTCCCATCCTCAAAGTGTCTTGTGCCACCTAAAATGAGATTAAGGTATCTCCCAGGTAAACATCCCCTGTTCCCATACATACCCCCTCCCACCACTGCTCCATAGATATGACTGAGTCAATATCCCTAAAGAGCGTCAAATCCCATAGTTTTAATTCCTTACTGAAGGTTGGTTCTGCAAATTACTTTGTGAACCACTTTTCCCCATATACCGGCTGTATGTGTGGCCAACTACGTAACAGGGAGCACCGACCTGCTCCTCGCATTAACAACTGGGGCAAAGTGTCATCCAAACTCAGTCCCCAGAAGCCATTTCTCCCAATTGTCTGACACTGTAAGCCACTTGGCTGCATGCTGTAAATGCTCACCGTAGTAGTAGAACTGCACATCCGGGACTGCCAATGCCCCGTCCTCCAAGTCCTTCTTCAGCGGTGCAAGCGCCACCCGACTGCGCCTTCCCGCCCACAAAAAAGACACCAACAAGCTATCTAACCTATGTAAGAACAGATCCTACAGCGGAAACAGGGAGTTTTGCACAAGGTATAGGCAGCAAGGGAGAATTTTTTTTTGTGCCATTGCTGCCCTGCCCATCACCGATAGAGGAAGCCTATTCCAGAATTTGACGGAATTCTCCAGCTCCGTTGGCACCCTATCTACATTCTGTCGCTGATGTTGTGCCGCATTGTGTGAGACCCAGATCCCCAAATATCTAAATTCCTCCAATTCCAATCGAAGACCCACATCTGGCAACTGATCTCATTGTTTCCCAACCAATACACCCAGAGGGAACAGCAACGACTTGTGGACATTGATCCAAGACCCGAAACCTCACCATAATCTTCCAAAGCTGCATCAGAATGGGAACAGAAACCCCAGGCGAACGCACATATATCAATGCGTCATCCGCATATAGCGAGACAACATGGACAGTATCACCCATCTCGATCCCCCGGGGTTCCAGCTCTGCACGCAGTACCAGCGCAAGAGGCTCAATTGCCAGGGCAAACAGGAGGGGCACCCCTGACGAGTACCTCGTCCCACCAACCAAGCGTCAGAAAGTTCACCTCCCACCCTGATGCGTATAGAAAGGGCTGTATACAGTAGTTGTATCCAAGCACAGAAATTTGGTCCAAACCCCATGCCCTGTAACACCGCCATCAAAAAGGCCCACACCACGGTGGCAAATGCCTTTTCTAGGTCTAGGGAGACCAAGGCATTATTGTCCTCCCCTTTCAACGCATCATGCAGAACATGGGCCAGTCTGCGGAGGTTGTGCGTGGGTATACATGCCGGCATAAAGCAGCATTATTCCTCATGAACCAGATCTCTAACCATCCCAGTCAGCCTTATTGCCAATATTTTACGTAAACTTTTATGGTTGGTGTTAAGCATGGTGAGAGGGACTATACTCAGCAGGATCCACAGGGTGGTCTCCCCCTCCCCCCCCCCCAGACTTCAGCATCAGGCCACTACCCCATCTCTCATGGTCGGCGGTAGAAGACACTTCTCTCTTGTCTCCCGATAGACCTCCAGCAACCTTTCCTTTAGGACGGGAGCATAGGCATGATGGAACTCCACAGGGAAATTATCACTGCCTGGTGCTTTGGACCTGTTAAGCCCCTTTATGGCTGCACCCACACCCTCTAGTTTTTGGACAGCTTCCCTGTGTAACCGTGGAAGCTCCACCCAAGCCAGGAACCCCCAATCCTGTTTTATAAACTAACTTAAAATGGTCCAGCAGAAGCAATAGGATATCCCACCGCAGAGATTGTAAATGACCCTGTGCATTCCGTATGGTCAAAATGGGGGGTATCTCCTTTTCCCGAACCATAACAATATTACAGTAAAAACAAAGGTGTCCCATTTTGTGTCAAACATCATAGTTGTCATCGTCAATAAAGCATGGCGTTAATCGCACCTAATCAAATAGGACATTATGAACAGTCATTTTATCGATGATGTAAAGCCATGGCATCATCCAAAAAGAGCTGTAGCGCTTTTAAGGTCTAACCAATGATAGTTGAATTAATAATAACAAGCATTGGCATAGCCAATAGGTCTCGCCTTTGGGGCCTTATAAGTGTTTAGCCAGAGCTATTGACTTTGCCAATGTCTTCAAGCTGTGTTGTAGAGAAGTGTGGCTGCTGTGCAGCATGCTGAAAAGTTATAATAAAAAAGTGTCAGAAGCATTTTTGTTACTTTACACATGTCCAAGAAGGCATTATGTAAAACTGAACGACCATATTAAAAAAAGTATTTACAATAAAAAATTTCCTCAGTTTTCTTTTGTTCTTGCAATGCTGGCAACTTGTTTCTGCCTATTCCAATGGTTGTTTGTTAAAGCTTTTTTTTTGAGGGGGCATAAACAATCGGAGGGTGAAGGTTGGGAACTAGTACCTGTATTATAACACTAGCAGCGGCCAGACGCTAGGGGAGAATTAACAGATGCCAGATTCCAAGAGCAGGCTGAGGTGGTGCTGAGTGATGCTGAGGTGGTAGTGGTGGTGGTGACTGGTGCGGAGACGATGCTGAGGTGATGCTGAATGATACTCAGGTCTTGCTGAGTGATGATGTGGTGGTGTACTAGTGCAAAGGCGATGCTGAGTGATACTGCTGTGGTGCTGAGTGATGCTGTGGTGGTGCGGAGTGATATTGTCTTTGCGCTGAGTGATGCTGTGGTGGTGCTGAGTGATGCTGTGGTGGTGCTGAGTGATGCTGTGGTGGTGCTGAGTGATGCTGTGGTGGCGCTGAGTGATGCTGTGGTGGCCCCGAGTGATGCTGTGGTGGCCCCGAGTGATGCTGTGGTGGCCCCGAGTGATGCTGTGGTGGCCCCGAGTGATGCTGTGGTGGCCCCGAGTGATGCTGTGGTGGCCCCGAGTGATGCTGTGGTGGCCCCGAGTGATGCTGTGGTGGCCCCGAGTGATGCTGTGGTGGCCCAGAGTGATGCTGTGGTGGCCCAGAGTGATGCTGTGGTGGCCCAGAGTGATGCTGTGGTGGCCCAGAGTGATGCTGTGGTGGCCCAGAGTGATGCTGTGGTGGCGCCGAGTGATGCTGTGGTGGCCCAGAGTGATGCTGTGGTGGCGCCGAGTGATGCTGTGGTGGCGCCGAGTGATGCTGTGGTGGCGCCGAGTGATGCTGTGGTGGCGCCGAGTGATGCTGTGGTGGCGCCGAGTGATGCTGTGGTGGCGCCGAGTGATGCTGTGGTGGCGCCGAGTGATGCTGTGGTGGCGCCGAGTGATGCTGTGGTGGCGCCGAGTGATGCTGTGGTGGCGCCGAGTGATGCTGTGGTGGCGCAGAGTGATGCTGTGGTGGCGCCGAGTGATGCTGTGGTGGCGCTGAGTGATGCTGTGGTGGCGCTGAGTGATGCTGTGGTGGCCCTGAGTGATGCTGTGGTGGCCCTGAGTGATGCTGTGGTGGCGCTGAGTGATGCTGTGGTGGCGCTGAGTGATGCTGTGGTGGCGCTGAGTGATGCTGTGGTCGCGCTGAGTGATGCTGTGGTGGCGCTGAGAGATGCTGTTGTGGCGCAGAGTGATGCTGTGGTGGCGCAGAGTGATGCTGTGGTGGCGCAGAGTGATGCTGTGGTGGCGCAGAGTGATGCTGTGGTGGCGCAGAGTGATGCTGTGGTGGCGCAGAGTGATGCTGTGGTGGCGCTGAGTGATGCTGTGGTGGCGCTGAGTGATGCTGTGGTGGCGCTGAGTGATGCTGTGGTGGCGCTGAGTGATGCTGTGGTGGCGCTGAGTGATGCTGTGGTGGCGCTGAGTGATGCTGTGGTGGCGCTGAGTGATGCTGTGGTGGCGCTGAGTGATGCTGTGGTGGCGCTGAGTGATGCTGTGGTGGCGCGGAGTGATGCTGTGGTTGCGCTGAGTGATGCTGTGGTTGCGCTGAGTGATGCTGTGGTGACGCTGAGTGATGCTGTGGTGACGCTGAGTGATGCTTTGGTGGCGCTGAGTGATGCTGTGGTGGCGCTGAGTGATGCTGTGGTGGCGCTGAGTGATGCTGTGGTGGCGCTGAGTGATGCTGTGGTGGCGCTGAGTGATGCTGTGGTGGCGCTGAGTGATGCTGTGGTGGCGCTGAGTGATGCTGTGGTGGCGCTGAGTGATGCTGTGGTGGCGCTGAGTGATGCTGTGGTGGCGCTGAGTGATGCTGTGGTGGCGCTGAGTGATGCTGTGGTGGCGCTGAGTGATGCTGTGGTGGCGCTGAGTGATGCTGTGGTGGCGCTGAGTGATGCTGTGGTGGCGCTGAGTGATGCTGTGGTGGCCCTGAGTGATGCTGTGGTGGCCCTGAGTGATGCTGTGGTGGCCCTGAGTGATGCTGTGGTGGCCCTGAGTGATGCTGTGGTGGCCCTGAGTGATGCTGTGGTGGCCCTGAGTGATGCTGTGGTGGCCCTGAGTGATGCTGTGGTGGCCCTGAGTGATGCTGTGGTGGCCCTGAGTGATGCTGTGGTGGCCCTGAGTGATGCTGAGTGATGCTGTGGTGGCCCTGAGAGATGCTGTGGTGGCCCTGAGTGATGCTGTGGAGGCCCTGAGTGATGCTGTGGAGGCCCTGAGTGATGCTGTGGAGGCCCTGAGTGATGCTGTGTAGGCCCTGAGTGATGCTGTGTAGGCCCTGAGTGATGCTGTGGAGGCCCTGAGTGATGCTGTGGAGGCCCTGAGTGATGCTGTGGTGGCGCTGAGTGATGCTGTGGTGGCGCTGAGTGATGCTGTGGTGGCGCTGAGTGATGCTGTGGTGGCGCTGAGTGATGCTGTGGTGGCGCTGAGTGATGCTGTGGTGGCGCTGAGTGATGCTGTGGTGGCGCTGAGTGATGCTGTGGTGGCGCTGAGTGATGCTGTGGTGGCGCTGAGTGATGCTGTGGTGGCGCTGAGTGATGCTGTGGTGGCGCTGAGTGATGCTGTGGTGGCGCTGAGTGATGCTGTGGTGGTGCCCCTGAGTGATGCTGTGGTGGTGCCCCTGAGTGATGCTGTGGTGGTGCCCCTGAGTGATGCTGTGGTGGTGCCCCTGAGTGATGCTGTGGTGGTGCCCGAGTGATGCTGTGGTGGTGCCCGAGTGATGCTGTGGTGGTGCCCCTGAGTGATGCTGTGGTGGTGCCCCTGAGTGATGCTGTGGTGGTGCCGAGTGATGCTGTGGTGGTGCAGAGTGATGCTGTGGTGGTGCAGAGTGATGCTGTCGTGGTGCAGAGTGATGCTGTGGTGGTGCAGAGTGATGCTGTGGTGGTGCAGAGTGATGCTGTTGTGGTACAGAGTGATGCTGTGGTGGTCCAGAGTGATGCTGTGGTGGTCCAGAGTGATGCTGTGGTGGCGCTGAGTGATGCTGTGGGGCGCTGAGTGATGCTGTGGGGCGCTGAGTGATGCTGTGGTGGTGCTGAGTGATGCTGTGATGGCGTTGAATGATGCTGTGATGGCGTTGAGTGATGCTGTGCTGGTGCTGAGTGATGCTGTGGTGGCGCTGAGTGATGCTGTGCTGGCTCTGATTGATGCTGTGGTTACGCTGAGTGATGCTGTGGTGATGCTGAGTGATGCTGTGGTATTGCCGAGTGAGAGAGAGTGAAGATATACATCATGCTTCGGAAATTATGGCTACTTCATTTCTGCTGAGAGTCCTAAAGCCATTTTATTACAATGCACAGTTCCCAATTCTGCTTAAGTGCATTCAGCTGAGCACACGGCCCAGGTACTTCACAGAAGTGCTTTCTCACAAATGGTATGGAGAAACGCCTGCACCGCACACAATGGAAGCGAATACTAGTCAATCATGTTAAATATCAATATATACATAAGTATGCACTAAATAAGCAAGCATTTCGGTGATATAGGTTTCAATGTTTTTTCAACAGTGCTAAACATGAAGTCAGAATATTTTGAACACAGTCACACTAAAAAATAAAAAGAATAAACTTGCAGATGCGCCTGTAGAAAAGAGTTGACTTTTCTGTCCGGTTCCAGAGGGGACATAAGTCTGGAGATGGGGGAGAGAGGAGAATTGGGAGACTACATCACTTCAAAAACCTGACTGAGGTTTACAGGGAAGCAGAACAGCAGAACGCTGTTGTTTTTCATGTGACTGTAGTCCAGGGCCGTCAGTTGGTAATGTGAGCTGCTGCTGCGATCGAAACATCAGAGTCGTGACAGATGCCAGACAGAGCTGCATATGCCATGACGAGAGAGTTAATGAGCCATGACGAGGAAATGAGGAAGAGATAGGAAAGGCAGATGGCTGGTGAGCGCGTGCACGCGCGCGTAACAGCACGCCTTAGGCCACAAGCAAAAACTTGTGGTCGCATTTCTAAAGCCCCCACTCACTAAATGTCTCGCCAGACCAGCTTGCGCTGGCTCAGGCGAGACCTAAAAATGACGTTAACAGTGGAATATTTGTATAATAAAACCTCATGGGTATTGTATCTTGTCAATCAATAAAAGGACATTATGAACATTCTTTTTCAGTGTTAAAAACCACCAAAATGGCATCCTTACAGTGCTGAAGTGCCATTGAATCTAGCCAAGAATGATTGTATCAATGATTAAATAACGTCATGAATTACGTCTTAAGATAAAACCACCATGGTACCAAATGAGTTCTAAAGAAAATCATCAAAATGTCAAACAGATGCCATAATTCTGTTATAATCTATACAGTATTGGTTAATTTAGTGACCAGAGAATCATCATAAAGGTCTTGGGAAGACTTTTAGCATGGGGCCCAGCACACTTTAAGCAACATTTGATTTAATGGGTCTTTAGGAGGATCGGGCTTAGTTAATTTTTCATGTAAAATCAGAAACTTCATCATTTTGCATTTGAGCCGAGGGTCAGTTGGATCAAGACCTTTTATTATGGCTGTTCTGCAGGATCAAATGCCCCTCATGTTAAAAGCTTTTTTTAATATTAAAACACAAACAATGTTTTAAAATGGGCACATGCAAATTAGATGGATAAAGTCCTCTTTTACTGCACCACATAGTCTGCATGTCTTTGGGCCATTGTATTTCCAAGACAGTTCATCGGTCAAAGATGGCAGAGTGCCAAAGCGAGTTGCCATTAGCTTTCTCGAGAATGTTGTAGCTAAATATATAGCCAGTTTCAGTGTGGGATATGTTTGGAGGACCATCCGGACATGCGTGCGACTGGTTAGTCTGAATTTATCATCTAAAAGTGAGTGCATTTTGGCAACTTTATTTATCATCCGGCAAAATACTGGGAAAGGGAGGTTCTGATTCCAATGTTCTGTTGTACTTGTTGCTTCTAGTGATGATCGTAGATATTCATTGTGGATATGCTTCCTGGGACTGCCATATGTCGTTATTTAGTGGATAGATTGTTTGACCAGAGACTGTACCACTTTTTTTGTAGAGTATCTTTTCCCCAGGACTTGTTGTGCAAGACCAAATTCCAAACAAACTTGTGCTGGAGAAGCATTCTGTGGTAGGTTAAATACTCTTTTTTATGCTTTGGTTTGTATCCTGTCCAAGAGTGATGCATCTTTACCATGCAAGACCACACCTGCATATGCCAATGTTGGCATCGGTTCAGCTGCTATGACCGCCAATAGCCATGTAAATGAAAAGAAGAGACATCCAGTTTTTTTTGCCAAGGAACAGAATGTACAGATCAAACCGTTTCCTTTCTTTACCATATATTGTTTGTGCCTTTGAAAGTTCAATCTGTTGTCTCTTTTGACATGGAAATGCGGATTCCACTGTAAATTTTTCTTAGCATTTTAGGACTATTGCCTGGGAAGCAAGAGGCATACTTACTTACTTTAATGAAGAGTCATACGATGCAGAACTAAAATACCAACTAACTGGATTTAGAGCTACGGAATCATTAATGAACAAGTTACTTATCTTGGTAACGTCTTTTCTGGTAGAGACTCATCTATTCCCAGATTCCTCACCTTTTGAATATTCCCTAGGCATCACGCTGAACCCAGAAATCTTTTTCCTAGTACCTCAGCACGTTACAACGTAGCGCTATGCGTCTCCGCACTGATGACATCCCTTTCCTGAAGTGACGTGCGGGGGCCTATAAAGGCGCCACTCCAGCACGCTGAAGTCAGTTGCTTTCAAGCATGTCCATGCATCTAGATGTGGAGCCACAAAAGCAAATTGGTAGACTTGTGTGCAGATTTCTAGACTTTGAGATTAATGGATAGAGTCCAATAACAGAACAGAGAGGATGGGAGGGTCGGTGAGGAATCTGTTGCTAGAGTCTCTACCACAAAGAGTGTTATTGAAGGTAAGCAACTTGTTCTTTTGATAGATACATCTAGCCACAAGTTCTGAATAGATACCAAAGTAGTCCCTATGGCAGGTGGACTATGGTTGGACTCAAACCCGAAAGTCCTGCAGAACTTGGCGGACAAATTGTCCTTCTCTTCTTGGCAAACTTGCCTGTCCAGGCAATAGTGCTTTGTGACCATATGGAGAACCTCGCCCTCCCCCCCACGCAGCTGCGTGGCAGATGCCTAGGACAGCTTTGACAGTGGTGAAATGGGCATGCAGCCCTTCTGGAGGCTTTTTTCCCCAAAGCGTAGCAGATCCTGAATGTAGAGCACGATCCAGCGTGAGATGGTACGCTTTTACACAGCCGTGCATTTTTTCGTTCCAGAGAACCTCACAAAGAGCTGATTGTCCACACAGTGATCTTCGGTACGATGCCAATAGAAGCGGAGCGCTCTCTTGGAGTCCAAGCAATGAAGTTTCGTCTCCTACTAAAAGGGGGAGGCAGAGCATAGAATGCCAGCAGGGTGATGGTTTGACAGAAGTGGAATGGCATCACAACCTTCAGTAGAAAGGAGGCTCCAGTTCGCAGAATCAGTTTATTAGGGACGATGGGGGTGAATGGTGGATGAACACACTGAGCCTGAAGTTCACTCATCCCATGCAGAGGTAGTAGCAATCAGAAACACAGTTTTAATGGTGAAAAGCCGCAAAGGACAGCTGTGGAGCGGCTCTAAGAGATTACACATTAAATAAGTAAGGACAAGACTGAGGTCCCATTGGGGCATCACAAACGGAGGAGGGAGAGACATATGTTGAAGCCCTTTCAAAAAGCACATCACAACTGGTGATTTAAACAAAGAGGGCTAATCAGGCAACCATAAGAAAGCTGAGATGGCCAAAAGATAACCCTTAACTGTGCCCAGAGCAAGGCCTTGCCGGGCAGGAGACAGAACAAATAACAAAACATCAGATAGTTTGGCTGGGGGGGGGGTGGGAGGGAGCGGGGGGGGGGGGGAGATTGGTTAGGGCAGTAGGGGATGTCAACCCGGAGAGTGCTGCACCAAGCCACAAGACGCATACAGTTTTTGTCGAGCGAAGCCTGGCTGCCAAGGTGACATCAATCACCTCTGGAGGAAGGTAAAGATGTTTAGCATTTACCGCTCAATCTCCACGCATTAAGGTGGAGGCTGCGAAGGCCCCGTTGCAGAACACTTCCCTACTGCTGCAATAGCAGGTCTTACCAGAGGGGCACACTGATTGGAGGACATATGCTCAAGCCTAGAAGTTCTCGATACCAAACTCTCCTTGCCCAATCTGGAGCCACTAGGATGACTTGAGCCTGGTCTGTTCTGAACTTATTGAGAACTTGGGGAAGAAGTGGTAATGGTGGAAAGGGACAAAGAAGTCCCAAATTCCACTTGAGGCAGAACATGTATCCAAGCCAGAGATGCCTAGGAAACTCCAACATGCAGAAGTGCTGAAACTGAATGTTCTTGGCGGTGGTGAATAGATCAAGCCAAGGTTCTCCCATCAGCAGAAGAGACGGTTATGCTACCTCTAGCTGTAACTGCCACTCGTTATCTGCTAGACACAGATGGCTCAGTTCAACCGCCCTGGCGTTCAGTAAGCCTGCCAGGTGGTTCGCCACCAGGAAAATACCTTGGTGGTCCAGGCATTTCCAGAGGCGCATATCCCCATCCCACCCGGTTTGAACCACATGGCGATGGTGTTGTCCATGAGCACCTGTACCAGCCTCCCCTGAGATGGCAGAAAGGCTTTCAGTGCCAAGCAATTGGCCCTCAGCTCCAGAAGTCCGATATGGAACAGAGACTTCTCTGGAGAGCAGAGGCCTATGATCTACACCTCTCCAATGTGGCTCTGGGTGGTTCTGGGTGGGGGAGGTAGAGGGGTCTGTGCGGTCCAGTAGCAACTACTGCAGATCTTGTGGAGTCTCCTCTGAAATCTAATCATGCTTGGAGAGGTCCCCCTGATGTTGGGCCCACCCGGACTTCAGATCCCATTGCAGAACTCGCCTATGCCACCTAGTGTACTTGACCAACAGGTTGAAGGAGGCCATCAGTCCCAGCAGCCTCAGATGGCCTCACTGAAATCTAGGATCAAGGCTCAAAGATCGGGATCATAGCTTGAATTTCCTGTATTCTTTCCCGAGGCAACGGCACGAAACTGAACTGTGTCCAGAATGGCTTCAATGAAGGCAAGGGTCTGAGAATGAGTCAGGTGTGACTTCGGCACATTGATATTGAACCCCAAAGATGACAGGAGGTTGGGGGTGTGGCCTGCTTGGTTAAGATGGTAGACGCCACTCCATGAGCTCTTCGGAGGAGTCTCCGTACCCATCCTGCTGCTGGTATCGACTGATCATTATCCACGGGGCCGGCTCGTCCCTGTGAACACCTGGTGACTAGCGGATGCCGCCTTTCTCCTGTCTTGGCTGTACAGTGGATGCACCATGGCATGGGGCGCGGCCCGGGGTGTTTCAGCGGCAGCCGAGCACGCGCTCAGCCCTTTGGCTCCGCCTCCCTAGCTGAGCAGTGGTCAGGGGGTGGCGAGTTGTGGACCCCCAGCGTTTAACCTTCTGAGCCCTGCATGCGGTCCAGGGCAGATTCACGAATGAGGACGGTCCGCCGGACGGGCCCGGCTTGGACACGGTCACTGCCTGTTGGGAGGCCCGCCCAGAAGCTGTGGGGCACGGGCCCCCGGCAATGCCACAGCATGGCTTGTTATGCCCACGAAGGTCGAAAGCACTGCAATACAGGCCGGGAGTGCCCTTTCTGAAGACTCTTGACACTGAGCCAGCCCTTGGGGACGCCATATGCTGTGCCAGCCCTCTGTTGGACCTGCAGCAAATGGACAGAGCCAGGTAGGGCTCACAGTGGTTTCTATATCCCCCCAGGACCTTCACTCTGGACATTGGCAAATTGCCACAGGCCCTAAGGGCAAAAATTGATGGCTCGCACTTTTCTGGGGGGCCAGTTTTTGCAGATCATCCCCCGACTGCCCCGACGTGACTCTACTTGCCACCATGCGGCGAGGCTGGTGAGGGACCAGACTGCTTGTGCTGCCAGGGTTGGGATTTTCCCCTGTGCAAGCGGGTCAGGCCCTCTCCATTCCTTCCCCCTCCCCATCTCTCATGTTTTGTCGTACCGCACTCTGACCCTATGGCGCATCAGATGCCCGGGCCTACACTTTATCTGCTCTTCCCTCCGGCATTGTGCCCTCTCACCAAGTGGTTGTGGACTTTAAGCTGTGCTCTCGTGCCTGGATTATCCAATGGTTCCAGTATAGGAGAGGGGGGCCCTCTGGCGCATGCGCAATCTAAAACAAATACATTCACTGCTCCGCAAGCCCTCCGGCCAAATAAGACTCCGCAACAGCACCTTCTCTTCCTCAGGTGGGTCAACTGAACACCTCCGATATTCTTCTCGCCATCCAGGCCTCCTGCTCCTCGCTGCAGTCCAGAATTGGGGAAGTTGGCGTGGACATTGTACATCTCTGCCAGGATCTCCGCAACGTCTCAGAGCGTGTAGCCCGCATCGAAGGTTGGATATTGGACCTAGAGGACTCTGCGGCAAACTTTAAGCCGGAGGTGGTTCACTTGACCACAGCTTCCTGGAATTTGGAGATCCGGGCTGAAGATGCGGAAACCGGCCCGGGGGAACAACCTCCAGTTCGTAGGTTTCCTTGAGTGAGTTGAGGGAATGGTGCCTGAGGACTTCCTTGAGAAATGGATCTGGTCATTGGTCCCTGAGGGGCACCTCTGCTCATGTTTCGTGGTAGAACTGGTGACAGATGCTTTTTGGGTGCGGGGTGGGGGCTAGGTATGAGGTGTTCTGGCCCATTAAGCTGTATGTTTTATTTTGTTTTAGGCAAGCTGTGACCCTTGTTCACTTTTACTCACAGGAGGTCCCTGTGGTCAATGCTTGGCCCCTAGAAAACTGTATGATGTCCAATGGCCTTTTAAGTAATGACATGGAATGTCAACAGCCTCAATGATCGTATCAAGCGGAGTGCCGTCCTGAGTTTTGCCAAACGCCATGCACCGGATGTACTTACTTCAGGAGATGCACCTTCTAGGCACCCGATGCTGTTCCCTGGCTAGATAAGGATTCGACAAGGTATACCACACAGGTCACACTAGGGGCCCCGGGGATTGGTTGTCCTGATTCATAAGCACCTTCCCATGGTGGTTACCCATAGTTCATCAGACCGACAGGGCCTATTTGTCGCCGTGGAGGGGATGATCAATGGGCAGCCTCATAACATATCCCCTCGGCTACCCGGCCCTACTTTGGCAGCAGTGCAACAGGTCATAGCGGCGTTTTTCCAGGGGCCTACAATCTTGGAAGGAGACTTTAATATGTCGTTGTCCTCCACAGCATATTCCTCTAGGATCCGGCCCGAGCCCCAGCCCTCAACCTCCAGCCTTGAGGACCGGCCTTTGAGATGTATGGTGCATCTGATACCCTCAAAATCGGGCCTTTACTCACATCTCTGCAGCCCATAAGACTAACTCCTGTATTGATTTTGGTTGCATGCCCACCAATGACCTGCTAAATACTAAAGGTGCGGAGATCCTAAATCGGGGTATCTTAGACCATGCACCAGTAACTGATTACCTGCGACATGAGCTTCAGGGGAAGCGTCCAATCTGGCGCCTTAACGCGTAGCACCTCATGGATAACCCCACAGCAGAATTCCTGTCTCAGGAACTAGATGCCTTACTAGAGGGAAATGTGGGCTCAGTGGCCTCACCGGGGATACTCTGGGCAGTCGGCAAGGCTTTTATGAGGGGGAGTTGCCCACACACACTTTCGCAGACATCGCCGGCAGAAGGATCATGGATATGGAGGCATGCATAGCACGGGAAGAAGCCAAGTCAGATGGGAAGAATAGCGAATTACGTCAGCTCGCACTGGATAGGCTCTCACTGGAGCAACATTGTTTGGACAAGGCCAGACAGTGCTGGTTGGCCTCACAGACCAGGATCTACGGCTGGGGAGACAAGTTAGGTAAGCTCCTGTACTGGCTAGCGCCCCTGGATTTGGCGGATAGGGTGGTGCCTAGTATCCGGGCCCCCGACCGAGGGTTGGTATCCAAGACCACGGATATCGCAACGGCATTTGCTGATAATTACTGTGCTTTATTCATACACCGCCCACGGCCCCTAAGTGAGAATTCCTCAAGGATGATTGCAGATTTATCCTTGCGTTCTCTTGAAACATCAGCTGCCATGGAGCATGATGAACCCTTGACCCTCGAAGCCCTCTCGGCAATGAAATCGAGCAAGACGCCGGGACCCGATAGTTTCCCGGTAGGATACTACAAGAAATACTGCACAGCACTTATGCCTTACTTGTTGGCTCTTCACAATGTGATAACCAAAGGGTGTTTCCCGTCAGAACTTAACAAAGCGACTATTGTGGTACAGCACTGAACTGGGAATCCCCCTGTAGACTGCGCTTCCTACCGGCCGATTTCTTTTAATCGATCTCGAACTCAAAATCTATGCTAAAATGCTGGCCAATCGTCTGCTCCAGGTTCTACCAGCTTTGATCCATCCTGATCAATGTGGGTTCATGCTCCATCATGGTACACGTCATTGCATCCGCAGAGTGCAACGGGCAGCAGCGTGCCGTCATCTACTACCAAGCTCCAATGCTCTTCTCCTCAGACTTTGAGAAAGCTTTCGACTACCTTGACTGGGATTTTCTCCGGTATGTCCTGGCCTGAATGGGCATTGGTCCCCGTTTCATATTGTATGTTCAGACTTTCTAGATTGGCCCCACGGCACGGATTTGTGTGAAGGGCTCCCTCTCAAGGGGGGACTACACAGGGTTGTCCCCCTCTCCTCTTTGCCTTAGCAGTCGAGCCCCTGGTGACTTGGGTCCGCGGCAACACAGTTTCGGGAGTTCCAATGAAAGATGGGAGTCGAGGCAGACAGTATCGAGCTTCATACTGATGATGTGTTGCTTTAGTGAATGACCCAGAGGCAACAGGGCCCAGAATACTACATATGCTTGCTTTTTATGTTAGCCTCTGGCCTGATGGTCAACCACTTGAAGTCCCTGCTGTTTGCTCTGGAGGGCCCCTTGCACGACCAGAACTGGAGGGTCCCCATCCCCCTCAGGCAGCTAAGCTTTCTTTACCTTGCCATCCCTGATCTGGTATGGTCACTGAATCTGAAGCCCCTAGTGACACACATGCGTGGTGATCTGGAGCAGTGGTCCTCCCTTCCCTTCAATACTATGGGCAGAATTGCAATGTTTAAAATGATGGTGCTGCCCTCACTACTTCTAAGTCCTGCAGATCTTTCCCCATGCCATTCAGGCTTGGTTCCGCTCCATCCAGGCCATGGACACACAGGGTTTCCCTGCATAGCGCTCAGTAAGTGTGTACAGTCCACATTTGATTGTGGTTTATTAGCAGCCCACCTCCGTCTCCATTACTGGGCCTCGCAATTGGTGGTTCTGAATAACTGATTCTTTGGAGGTCATGAGGATCTGGCATAGTGGGCGGAAACTTCCCTCATGTCCTGGGATGTGATGGTGGACTGTGTGTATGGGTCGCCTGTTGGAAGATGGCTCTGTATATGGTATACCACTAGGTGGTTGTGTCATGCACACAATCCAGAGATTCCCCAGAAGTGTACAGGGCTCATTGCAAACCCAAAGTGCTGTATTATTGGAAGTGTGGGCGAGCAGCCTTAGGCCTAACACAGAGGAGTGCAAGACATTTATTGCACACACATAGACCAATAAGGGACACATTACTCAAAAATTAGATCCACACCAATTTTTAGAAAAAAGAATCTTTGTTTGAGTTTTATTTTAACACCAAGATCTTTGCAAAACAGTAAGTACGTTTTTCAGGAAAAATAATGTAGTCTTTCACGTTGGATATTTCTCACAGGAGCCGGTCGCGGTCAGCCTCTGGATTCAGTCTACAGGCGTCATTATGGAGTCCAGGAGGGGTCAAGCAACGTTGGACTTGAGGTCAGGATTGCTGGAGAACCTGTTCTGGATCGGTGGGCCACCTGGACATGGGTCAGAGGCGTTTGGCGCAGAGTGGGCAGGACCCACAGATCCGGAAGTCACCCGAGTCCTTGGTGTAGGTTTCTTGGAGACAGATCCGCTGTCCTCTGGAGTCTCTGGTCTTTTTCGAAGGGCAGGCAGTTTTCCTTGGGTTCTGTAAGTTGCTGGCTGCGAGACAGGCATCGTTTTCTTCGCAGGGTCTTTGAAGCTAGAGAAAGGCCTGTAGGGCTGGGGCCAAGTCAGCAGGTGTCTTCAATCTTCTCTTCCTGGCATCTTCTTTGTCGTCCTTTCTAGGTCTTCAGGAACTAGTTTGTAGGTCTGGGGGAGCCACCTAAATACTAAATTTAGGGGCGTTTTTGGGGAGTAGTAGGTATGGCCATGGGCCAACTTACCTGGGGTGGCTACACCCTCAAACATTCCACCTCCTTTGGGAGGGGACATAACCCCAGCCCTGTCTGGAGGAGTTTCCCCATCTTCAACATGGTGGGGACTGAAAGATGTGCTTTACTTCGCCTCCCCCACCTTAGGGGTGGAGTTGGCAGAGGTGGGCACACCTCCTAACCTTCCTAGGTTTTACTGCTTGTTTTCACGCCCAGCAGCTGAGGCTTGGGGTCACATTACAAAGGCGGCAGGCCTTTGAAGCTTCCCTCTCGAGCACTGTGCTCATCCTGGGAGAGGAGGTGTGACACCTCCACCCAGGATGTGCAGTGTTTCTGTTCCCAGATAGCAGAGGCTCTTGACCCAGCGGTCCAGAAACATGTCTGGTGGTGGCAGGCTGCCTACAGCCAGTCTGTGACCGCACCATGGTTGATAGGTTTTCAGGGGGCACCTCTGAGGTGCCCTCTGAGTACATGGTTTAGTAAATCCCACACTGGCATCAGTGTGGGTTTATTGAGAGGGGCAGTTTGTTACCAAACACTCCTGTTTTCAGAGCAGCTACCATGGTGCTGGGGAACTCAAGTTGTTGAGTTTCCAGCCCATGTACTCTCTATGGCTTCCCTGGCACTTACAATATCTAAGAATAGACTTAAATATTGTAGGGGAATATCTGCTCATGCAGATATGCTCACACCTGTGGTATAGCGCACCCGGCCTTAGGGCTGAAAGGCCTGCTAGAGGGGTGACTTACCTATACCTTAGGCAGTGCAAGGTGGCATGGCACACAGGCAGTGTGCCATGTCAACTTTGCCGTTTTGTCTGCACCAGGGCATGCATGCTGCAGTGGCAGTATGCAGGGCCTAGGTGAGGGGTACCTAGGGGACCCTCTTCCGTCCCAATGCCCTAGGTACCATTTACTAGGGACTTACAGGGGAGCCTGAAAGGCCAATTGTGGAGTAGTTTTAGGTAAGAAGCACTGGCCCAGAAGTCCTGGTTAGCAGGTACCCTGTGCACTACAATCAAAACCACATCAAATATCAGGCAAAAAGTGGGGGCTAACCATGCCAAAAGAGGCACTTTCTCACATCGCTGGTCCACTGCTCCCTCCCGGACTTGCCAAAAGTGATTTTTAAGACATGGTGCGCGGCCACGAAGTGGATCGGCTGGAGGGGTAGGGCTGTGCTCCAAACACCCCTATGGAGGGGTGCCTTGTTCAGTCAAGTAGCTTGCTTGAAAGTGTTTGGGAGATGGATCTGATTGGTAGCTCACTTCTGGGTGATGTATGGCAGAGTTCACATATGCCGTCCTTTTCGGACTTGCAAGCTGAATTTTCCCAGTTCTGCAGATTCTTACAGCTCCGCCACGCTCTGTCGGTGCATGGGTCCATCTTGGAAGGGGTCCCTGAATTTAGTTTCATGGAAGGCAAGATTCTTATGGCTCTGTTCGGAGAGGGGGTGTCTCTCAAATATACTGCTCATCGGTCACTGACACCTGGGAAGACTTGTGCCACAGAGTCCCAAAAGTCATGAGAATAGAGTCCCAGCAAACAGGGGGAGTTAATGGATTGCAGGGTCAAACTGGCTCCACTCTCATTGACTCCCTATCAGGGGGTAGTAGTAGGAAAAATGTTGGGGTTGGTCCAGCTAGTGGAAGTTTGCACCATGAAACTCTCTGGAGAGTGGTGCTGTGACAAAAAGGCCAGGTCGCCGGGATCAGGACGGTGGCGCTTGGCAATTTATTGGTTAACTGGAGGGCCGGTACAAGACTTAGCCCAAGCTCCTAGGAAGGTATCCGTCAAGGACTTATTAAAAATGAGGAAAGGCTCAGAAGCAGTCTGGCCAGGCTGTAGGACTTTGGTCAGGACGTTAGTTTTCACCTCCATGGTTGGGAGGTAAAGACCAAGGACTTCGGCCACCCCACGAATTACAATGGCAGAGGAGGCAGATTCTTATGTGGCTGGACCAGAAGGAAAGAAAAAAGCTGTCCTGGTGAAGTATATTGCCCACCAACTTCCTGCAAGTTCTCATACCAATTGCATTCGGCATAGGGCTGAGCAAACTCATCCCCCTGGTCATAATCTGATCCAAAAAGGGTGTGTGAAGAATGTTGCCTGCCTTGTGGTAAATTAAGTGCGGAAACCTCTGTCGGATTCAGATGCGACGTTGGTTGAAGTTCGACCGGCATCAGAGAGGACAATAGGGGCCACCTCTTTGGGCAGCGAAGTCAGCATCGGCATTCACATGCCCGGACCTGGAGTGGCATCAGGATTGGGGCCAAGGACAGAAGTGGTGCAGAGAGTCCAGCAGGTGCCAGGGGCAAACCCACAGTCGGAAATCCAGGTGGATGGGGGGCTCGGCTCCGTTGGGCCGCAAAGGCGTGCCAGAGGGAGTCAGCAGCGATCAGAAGAGCCAGAGCATAGCTGCCCGAAACTCTTCGAACTTGTGTGGTGTGGGTGAAGGCCCCAAAAACTCAGTTTGCACCAAAACCAACTGCGGAATCGCGTCTGAGGCCAGCCAACTTCAGGAGCAGAGCAGGACTGTTAACGCTGCCCATGTGCTTTATCAGGAGAGTGGGAATGGTGTGTAGGAGCGGTACTCCACCTAAGCTTTTTAAGTTTGTTTTTGTGCTTACCGGAGGCCTTGGAGAGTGACGAGGAGCAGCCATTAGAGCGGCTCCATTGACTCCGGGAATGGGAGCGGGCCCAGGATCATGCCTTGGAGAGGAGTCCCGGCACTGCATCTTCTTGTGCTTGGCGATGTCGAATTTCTCCTTGCGTTCCCTGATGGCCTTCAGGTTGTTTGAAATGCAATCTTCACAGGTTTTCAAGTTATGGCTTGACCCCCTGACACAACAAGCAAACCAGGAGGGGATCTGTCACAGACATCTGTTTTTGCCAGCAGTGGCGGCTGGCACAGATCGAGGGTGGCGGGGGCGGAATTGGTTGAGTGTGCATAAAAGTAAAAATAAACTTACCTGCCCTAGGTGTCTCTCATCGTCATCTTTCCGCAGCTGGAACGGAAGCAGGAAGCACCCAGGCTCCCCATAGCCAATCACAAAGCTGCATTGGTCTGAACGCCATAGTTCGGTGCTCAGACAGGCAATGGTCCTGGGAATTCTCTCCACCCAGGCAGGGTGGATAACATGCAAAGTGCGCATGACTGTTTAGCCGGCCCGACATGGCCGGCCAAACATTCATGCGCACTTACAGTGTGCCCACCACTCCTCCCCCTGCTCTGACAGCAGAGCAGCCCCGTCACGCCCTGCAAAGATGCCGCAGCCGGAAAAAATAAAATGATAATAACAACGAGTTATCATCATTTTATTTTTCCTTTATTTACACTGCTGAAAGCAGTGGGGCAACGCTCCTCCGCCTTACAGGAGGAGCCGCCACTGTGCAACAGTCCTTAGAGGGTTTAAAACCTGTTCTCTTAGAGGGTGACATCTCTTGCACGCTGTTGAGAATTCTGAGACAAAGCAGTCTCTGAGAGACAAGAGCGTGGCAAGACCCATGTCTTGAGGTGCGGAAAGAAAGGAACTGACTTCTGCACGCGGTAGTGGCAGCTTTATAGGCACCACCTTTTAGATTGCTGAGGTACTAGAAAAAAAGTTTCTGGATCCAGTCTGATGCCTGGGGAATGTTCAAAAGGTGAGAAATCTGCAGCTAGAAGTCTCTATCAGAAAGTCAAACTTCTTGCATATCAACATCATCCCCCCAAAATATAGTGAATATGGATAAGTTACTTACCTGTAATCCTAGTTCTCTTCCAGGGGTATCCTCATCAAAGTCATAAGCACTGAATATTCCCGCCCACGTGCGGGGACCCCGGAAATATAAAAATTATATATGGAAATCACATATATACAGCTCTACATATATGCATATACATATATCATTTTTTCTCATACCAATGCAGCTCTCAATAGGAGGCTAAACAATGTAATTACACACATAAAAAACTACATTTGCCAATATATAAAAACACCAGAGGACAATTAGTACTTGAACTCTGTTTTTTAATGAGCAAAATACTCAAAGAGTAAAAACTGCAAAATAAGTAGACATTGTTAGCCTACAGGCTGCATTGTAAACCAATAGCATAGAAAATGAAAGCATTTTCAACAAAAACTGGCACCGTGCCTTTAAGGCAGCCATGACCCCTAGCTTCCCATCATGCCTCAGGGGTGACAGTTAGGTCAGTTGTTCTTTGCATAACCCTGAAGGTCAGGGCACAAAGATATCCTTTAACACTTTAGAAATCCCTCATTTACCTGGGGAGGCGGGTGGGTTGCTTATGACTTTGATGAGGATACCCCTGGAAGAGAACTAGGATTACAGGTAAGTAACTTATCCTTCTCTTCCAGGGGATCCTCATCAATAGTCATAAGCACTGAATAGAATAGCAAGCCCATCAACCACCTGCAGGTAAATGAGAGTAAAGTGACCCAACAAAAAACATAACAGCCGAAATCAGCTGTTGAACAGATTCCTCAAGGAGGCCTGGCCTACTTGGGTGTCTGCTCTGGTGTCTGATTCCAGACAGTAGTGCCTCGTAAATGTATGGACGGACCTCCAAGTTGCCGCCTTACAGATTTCAGACATGGGCACATTCTGAAGAAAAGCAGTAGTAGCTGCCTTTCCTCTAGTAGAATGCGCTCTGGGAGTAAACCCCAGGAGCTTCTGCGCTAATTGATAAGCAAGCTTGATACATGAAACTATCCATCTGGAGATGGAGCGCTTTGAAGCTGCGAACCCAGATCTGATCGACCCATAGTTAACAAATAGTTGATCAGATTTTCTTATAGATTTGGACCGATCCAGATAGAATTTTAAAACCCTTTTGAGGTCCAGAGAATGCAAAGCCCTCTCAGCTGGAGTGGAGGGATTGGGAAAAAGGTGGGTAGAGAGATGGTCTGATTCACATGAAAATCTGACACCACCTTTGGAAGGAAAGAGGGGTGCGTCCTCAACACAACCCTGTTAAGATGGAAGACTGTATAGGGTTCTTTAGAGCAGAGAGCCTGTATTTCACTCACTCTGCGAGCTGACGTGATCGCTACCAAGAAAGCCGCCTTCCAAGAAAGATGTTGTAAGGTTGCTTTGTGTATGGGTTCAAAAGGCGGACCCATCAATTTTGATAGCACCAGGTTAAGCTCCCAGGGTGGTGAAAGAGGCCGTACCGGAGGGTAGACCTTCTTTAAACCCTGCAAAAAATCCTTAACAGCCTGTAACTGGAAGAAGGAAGGTTGGGAAGGTGAACGCCTATATGCAGTTATAGCTGCTAAATGCACCTTAATGGAAGAAAACTTCAAACCTGCTTTCGCCAGATAAAGTAGGTAAGGAAGGATGACCTCTTCCTGACCTTTGATTGGGTTACAATTGTTCTGCATACACCACATGTAAAACCGTTTCCACTTGCATGCATACGAATGCCTCGTGGACGGTCTTCTTGCTTCCTTCAAGATGGACATGCAGTCCTGCGGTAGTCCTAAGTGGCCATACTGGAGGACCTCAGGAGCCATGCCGCCAAGTTCAGTGAGGGAAGGTTGGGATGATGAATCCTCCCGTTCATCTTGGACAGCAGGTCCGGTCTGCACGGCAGCCTCTTGTGAGGACACTCTGATAGGTGCAGAAGGTCCGGGTACCACCATTGTCTCGGCCAGTCCGGGGCAATTAGTATCATCCTCGTGCACGAATGGGACAGCTTGGTCACCACCTTCGGGATCAGCGGAAGGGGTGGAAAGGCGTACACAAATGCCCCTGACCAGTCTATCAAAAGGGCATTCCCTTTCGATCCTGGTCGGTAGAACCGTGAGGCGAAGTCTCGGCATTTGGCATTTTCGTCGTCCGCGAAGAGGTCGATGGTGGGACGACCCCATGTCTGGAAGATGTCTTCGACGACCTCGTCGTTGAGCACCCAGTCTTCTCTGTCTTCGAAGTGACGGCTGAGTGCATCCGCTCTCACGTTCTGTTCTCCTGGCAGGTGGACTGCTGTGACTGCCAGATTCCGAGCCAAGAGCCAATGCCAGAGTGCTTGAGCTTCCAGGGAAAGTGTGCGTGAGCGAGTTCCCCCTGTTTGTTCAGGTAGTACATGGTGGTGGTGTTGTCCGTCTGTACTAACACTGAGGTTGCCTGAATCGAGGGGAGGAAAGCTTTGAGGGCTAGGTGTACTGCTCTCAGCTCTAGCATGTTGATGTGATAGGATCGCTCCTTTGGAGACCACAGCCCTTGAGTCTGGAGAGAACCCATGTGGGCTCCCCAACCCTGCAGCGAGGCGTCCGTGATCAGTGTCTGAGCAGGCGGAGGTTGATGGAAAGGAACTCCGACTTGCAAATTTTGTTTTCTCATCCACCAAGGTATGGAAGCTCGAGCCGCGTTTGATGGACTTATTTTTTCGTCCCAACGAGCGGTCTGCTGGTCCCACTTGTCCTCCAGATCCTGCTGAAGAGGACGCATTCGTAGTCTGGCATTGGGAACCAGGAAGATGCAGGATGCCATCGACCCTAGCAGGGAGGCAATCCGACGCACAGGTAGTTTTCTGTTGCGCAGAACCAGCTGGCATTTCTGTATGAGGGAACACTGTCTCTCCTCCGAAGGAAACACTTTTCCTACCGTGGAGTCTAGTAGAGCTCCTAAAAATGTATTTTCTGTGTTGGCTGTGAAGTTGATTTGACGAAATTCACATGCAGGCCCAGCCGGTGACACAGCTCGAGACAGCTCAAGAAATGAATCCTCACACTGTCTGGGGAAGGACCTTTCAACAGCCAGTCGTCCAAGTACGGGTATACGAAGACGCCCCTGCGGCGCAGTGCGGCTGCCACCACCGCCATGCACTTCGTGAACACTCTGGGGGCTGACTTCAACCCGAAGGGTAGAACCTTGAACTGGTAATGAGCGGATCCCACTAGGAATCGCAGGTACTGTCTGTGATACTGATTGATCGGAACGTGAAAATATGCATCTTGCAGATCCAGAGAGCACATCCAATCCCCCTGCCTGAGATGTGGATATATTTGATGAAGAGCCAACATGCGAAACTTTTCCTTTTTATGGATAGGTTGAGTGACCGCAAGTCCAGAATGGGTCTGTACTCTGCTTTTTGGCCTTTTTTCTTCACCAAAAAATATCTTGAGTAAACCCCTTTTCCTCTTTGAGATACTGGCACCCTCTCGATGGCTGACTTTCTGAGAAGGGTGGCAACCTCTTTCTGCAAGAGTTTTAACTGGTGACACGACGGAGGAACTGGAGGGATTGATGGTGGGCGATGTTGAAAACGTAGAGAGTACCCATTCTGCAACGTGGCTAGTACCCACCGATCCTTTGTGATAGCTCGCCACTCTTCGAGATGATCTGCGATACTTCCCCCACTGGAGTGGTGAACGGCGACAGGGGAAGTGAGTGTTCATTGTTTCGACTGCGTCTTGGCGGAATTGTTGCCTTGTTGCTGGTTTCTTCCTCCTCTGGAGGAGCGTCTGCCCCGATACTGCGTTTTTGCTGGCCTTGCTGATCCTGATTTTTCTGCCAATGAGGGTTTGAACCCTCTGTTGGGAGGATCGTCTATTGTAAGGACGGAATCTCTTACGGAATTCCTTTCTTTTCTCCAGGCCCACCGCTTTAAGCGTGTCCAGTTCCGTTTTCATCCGCGTCATCTCTTCATCCGTGTGAGTCCCGAACAAAGAGGAACCAGAGAACGGAAGATTGAGGATGCGTGACTGCGCTTCTGGCCTGAGTGCTGTAAGACGTAGCCATGATGTTCTCCTTGCGCATACCCCATGAGCATAAGCATGTGCCGAAAGGGTAGCTCCATCCGCCGCAGCACTGATGACCTGGTTAGACACCTGACTGCCCTCTGTTAAGATTTCTTCAAAATCTTTACGGTCTTCCTGTGGCAACTTTTCAGTGAATCTCTGTAGTGAGTCCCACAGAGATCTGTCGTAGCGGCCCAGGAGTGCCGCTGCATTGGAGACCTTCAACATGGAGGCCGAAGTGCCACAAACCTTCCTTCCCCAGGAATCCTGCACCTTGCTCTCCTTGTCTGGTGGGACAGTAGAGGAGGATGCCACCGCATGAGTCTTCTTTGCCGCCGCAATTACGACTGAATCCGGAGGAGGGTCAGCCCTGAGGAAGAGCGGATCGTCCTCTGGTGAACGGTACTTTTTAAGATCCTCGCTGGGGCGGTCTTAACACTCGCTGGCGTGAGAAAGATATCCATCACTGGCTCTATGATGCCTGGTACCAAGGGAAGTAGAGGTTTAGTTGCTGCTCTTTGGTGTAGAGTCTCAAAAATCACCGAGGACTTGCTTTGACGAGTTGGCATAGGGATACCCAGCTTTACCGCTCCTCTGCCAAGAATGTCCTGAAAAGTGTAGATGTCGTCCACCGGAGAGACCCTCGACGGTGGACTGTTCGTCAAAGTAGGCGAATAGTCTCTATGGGATGTATGAGTGGAAGAAGAGGACGGAGTAGGCGATCTGTGTGCTCTCCTCCTGCTTCTTGATCTAGACCTCCTCCTGTGTGAGTGCGCCGGTGTGCGGCTGCGAGCTCTTGTTCTTGAAGGAGATCGCTCTTTATCCTGAGTTAAACGAGCCAACGGGGATCTGTTCTGATGGCTCGAGTAATTCCTGTCCGTAGCCCAGTGATGTAGAGGCCTGTGCCATCGTGGCGATAAATGGATGGAAGGCGATCTGTGGCTCTCTCTTTCCTTAGGAGACTGAGCAGGAGGTGTGAAGCTCAGCTCTTCATGCCTTGTTGGAGAATCTTGGTGTCCCCCTGACACTGGGCTGTTGGACGTCGAGATAACCACCTCCGGGGATCTGGACGAACCTGAAGGTGACGAAGACAGGCTCACTGGAGGTGAGGTGTTCCCAGAAGGGCGCTTTGACGTTGACCTGGAGCGTCTAAGCGTCGACTGCCCTCTCAACGGAGACGTATGTCTCGACGTTGACTTTCTTCTCTTAGAAAGTGGACTTCTCGGCGACGAACGTCTCTCCAACACTGGTGCAGTGTCCTGCTTTGACACTCCCTGCACCCTTTCAGGAGATTGCTGTGTCGACGTCGACCGGCGTTGGACTGCCGGCGACGGAGGTCTTGGTCTCGACGCCGAAAATCCACTCGGCGGAGTCATCCGCCTCGACGGCGTGGAATGATGGATCGTCTGCTTCGACGCCGAAGGAGGTGTCCTGTGTCTCGACGCCGAAGATCGTTGCTTTGATCCCGGCGGAGATCTGTGTCTCGACGTCGATCGCCGATGAGGAGGCGACGACGGAGAGATGCGCCTCGACGTCGATCGCCGCTGACGAGACGGGGAGATGTGCTTCGACGTCGATCGCCGTTGATGAGGCGACGACGGAGCGCTGTGCCTCGACGTCGATCGCACCTGCGACGACGGAGCGCTGTGCCTCGACGTCGATGCGCTGTGCCTCGACGTCGTACGCCCACCCGGCGCCGACGGAGACCTGTCTCTCGACGTTGAGCGCCGCCTGGTTGACGTCAACGGAGGACCTGTTACCTTCGTCGACGAAGATTTCGTAGTCGAATGATGATGCGCCGGCATCACCGAAGTCTTCAACGCCGATTTCTTCGTCGCCGATTTCTTCGACGTCGATACCGACGCCGACGGAGAACAGGTCGGGACTTTTCCTCTCGACGTCGACCGAGTTTTCCTCTTCTTCTGCCTCACAGGAGACCTACCTCTTTCAGAGAGGCCATAGAGACGGATCCTGTCCCTCTCCTTGATAGTCCTTCTTGATAACTTCTTACAATGCTGGCAGTTGTCAGAAGAGTGGGACTCAGGGAGGCAGAGAATACACACAGGATGTGTATCTGTTCTGGCCTTCTTCTTGCCACATGACGGGCAAGGATCGAATAAAGAAGGCATTTCCAAAAAATAAACCTTTTCTGAAACACAGAAAAGGTGCTACTTGCACTCTAGGACCAAAAGACGTCGAGTGAAAGTAGAAAAAACTAGATCTTTATAGATATTTTTTGACAGAAAGTCAAAAAAGCAAGAGCTGAAAATCCAGGGTCCTGACTGAAGGAGCCGGAAAGAACAACTGACCTAACTGTCACCCCTGAGGCATGATGGGAAGCTAGGGGTCATGGCTGCCTTAAAGGCACGGTGCCAGTTTTTGTTGAAAATGCTTTCATTTTCTATGCTATTGGTTTACAATGCAGCCTGTAGGCTAACAATGTCTACTTATTTTGCAGTTTTTACTCTTTGAGTATTTTGCTCATTAAAAAACAGAGTTCAAGTACTAATTGTCCTCTGGTGTTTTTATATATTGGCAAATGTAGTTTTTTATGTGTGTAATTACATTGTTTAGCCTCCTATTGAGAGCTGCATTGGTATGAGAAAAAATGATATATGTATATGCATATATGTAGAGCTGTATATATGTGATTTCCATATATAATTTTTATATTTCCGGGGTCCCCGCACGTGGGCGGGAATATTCAGTGCTTATGACTTTGATGAGGATCCCCTGGAAGAGAACCGTAAAATGCAAGACAGAATACAATTATCTGTAGATACTGCTTAACTAATACATTCTTCAAAGCTTACTGCTCAACCCGAGAATCAGCCTTGGAGATCGAATCCAAACAATTGTCTCCAAGTGAAGGTATAGAATAATCTCTTTATATTTTTTATTGCAAATTAGTGTGCCACTACTGGCACATTCCTTAACATTGTAGCATCCTCTGATGGAATAAGCTCCTAACTTCTTTTTTGTTAATTGATGAAATAATACAAGGCAAGTCATCTAGAGTTAAATTGTTTCGATATAATCATCGTGATTCCAATGGGCCCATAATAAAAAAAAAATAAAAAAAAGGGTGCTGAGACTTTCTAATATGGCTCATTCTGAAAAGTTATAGTACAAAGACTCTCCTAACATATGAAGTATGCACAGATCTCTCCATTGCAGAGTTTAGATTTTGGTGAAAAGATGGCAAGGTAATAGGTTGACTGCCATGGAAATGTGAAACAATTTTATGAAGGAAAGATAGTATGTTCTTAATGCTATACTGGTGGTTATGAAAACTACTACTAGTAAGGCTACATTCCAGGAAAGACACTATAAATAGATTTTAAAGGAGAAGACATTAATATCTCGAAAATGACATTAAATTTCAAACGTTTAGAAGACCTCCTCGTAGGTGGCTAAAACATTCAGTTGACCCAATAAGAAATCTTTATTCACAAGAACAGGAACAATGCTACAATGAGTCAGGCGTTTCCTGTAGAGTGTGATCACAGGAAAATACCTTGATAAAAGAAAACTGAAGACCTGCCTTTGCCAGATACAGTAATTATGGCCACATCACCTCTTTTGGCAGACAATCAAACTGAAGTTTTTCTGCTTACACTACATGTAGACCAGGGTTCTTCAAACTGGGGGGCGGGCCCCCCTAGAGGGCCCTCAAGCAATCACAGGGGGGGGGCGCCAGGCTCTGGCCAAAAGAAACATTGTGCTGATAACAGTGCTTTGTTTTGAACTGAAAAAAATGAGCGGCAGTAAGCCGCTCTGTAATGGGCCATCGCTAACATCTTTTGCTATTTATATCCTACCTGGGAGAAGGTGTCAAAAGGGAAGGGACTCCAAATATTCTTCAAACCTCCCACCTCCACTTCTAATAGTCTCACTGTGGATACTTGTACGTGTTAGTTAGACCTGCCTAACCAGAATAGTGTGTTTGGCACTCATGTATTTGATTGCATTTTAAAACCGTAACAGAACGTAACTGCAATGTTTAAATATGTACAGACATATTTAAACATTGCCAATTTAATAAAATAATTCTGAATAATTCTGAGGGGGGCCCGATGATTTTTTTCCTCTGGAGGGGCACGGCATTAAAAAGTTTGAAGACCACTGATGTAGACGCTCTTCCATCTGAGGAATAAACTGATCGGGTGGACAATCTTTTCATCTCATTTTCAAAATGTTGATAGTTTCAGGAGCCATGTTAGGAGAGTAATCTCAGCTGTGCCATTACTCCTACTTCCTGAATGAAATAAATCAGGAAAACATACAGTTTTACTCGAAACGCACTTCACAGGACTGAAGACACCAAATGAATAGAAAAAGAATAAGATGCATTCTCTTTTCAAAAGCAGGGTGAAAGACACTATTGCAGTTTACTGGAATCCTCTCACATGCAGTGTGAAACAGAACTGTAGCTTTGGAGCAACTGTCAGCATATGGTATGCTGTAAAAAGGAAGATTCAAGTTGCTGGCTGTTATTTTCGTCAACATTCTATGGCTACTGCCTATGTAGCTAAATTTCCACCTATACTCCGCCTATCATTATTTATAACTAGGCTGCAAGGGTAAGTTACACACTGTACAGATGGTTGTTTCTGTTAATCTGGAAATCAATTGTAAAAGAATGACAATGCGGTAAATCTAGTCTTTCAAAGGCCCACAGCTGGATTTGATCTAAATTTTAAAACTGAATTTTCAATATCATTGAAGGGGAAATAGATTTTGAAAAAAAGTGTTCTGCAAGCCGGCACACTGGCCGGAGTATACACAAATGTAGTCTTATGATGCCTAATTTTTCTTTCCAAGACAGTTTCTCTGAAAGTGCAAAGGAAGCATATGGCTTGATTTCAGTTGAATCCGAAGCTTGCCTTAGACATTGCTGTGTTGTTAAATGTCACAATCTGTGTCTCTTTTGAGTGGTGGGTAGTAAAAACATAAAAACTCTTATAACACATCATAGTATTTGGTGGCTACTTTTTGGTGTCTTGCTAACCCCAGACCAAAATAATACATAATTTCAATTCCTTAGTAAACTGAGCCTCAAATAAAGTCAAAGATATAAATTATTATTTTTGCTGAAAGAGTTCATGTTATGAAACACTGTAAAGTGTGACTTGCACAACTGGCTGCTGTTGAGAGTTAAGCACAGAGTAGACTTACTGTGGATTCTGGCCTCCTGGGAAGTGATTGAGCATTGAATACACCCTGACAGATATCACCAAGTCCTTCAGAATAAGGGAGTCTGGTCTTGCAATAATCTTCTCAGCAAAAGCATCCATTAAGCCTTCATGTCGAAAGCCAAGGTTCTCGAACAATGAAAGAAACAGTACAATCTAAAACAAGAAAATCAGAAATGTATTCACACTAATGAGCATGCAGATCTTTGAAACATGCAATACAATTGTTTTTAAAGAACAAATGGGAATTTTAGTGTGTGAAGCATACACATTTTTGGGCTCATAAAATCCTAAGAGTTTCTATGAATATAACTTCAGCGGAGATTTAGCAGAACATGTTGAACACCAACCATCAATCATGTTTCAGATATAATTAATCAGTAATCCATCCTGTTTGCAATGAGAGGCACGTGAACAAAACGCTGTTGGTTGGCGAGAAGCAATCCATTCACAAATTCGAGAATAGAAAAGCTGATCAACACCTCACTTATTCTGGTGAGCAATAATATTTATTAACATTTTTGACATTTGTGAATTGGATTCACTCAGACTGTTGCAACTGAACCCACCATTTGTTATAGTCACTAGCTAGACCGTAACATTTAGAATATGCAATTACTTGAGCTGCATGTGGCACAGTGCAAATGCTAAGCAAATTAATAACTGTACAAGGCAAGTGATTAGCACAGTAATTGAAGAGGGGAACAAGCTAAAGCTGCAGTAGTTATTTGGCAGGCTTAAAAGATCTTAGTCTTTCACTGACAGAGCATGAATGCTTTACTCTGCAACTTGGTACACTGTCATCCTGATTACTTAAGATCGAACTAGAGGAGGCCAAAGAGTCTATGCTTAAATTGTTCAATGTCTAAGACAGAAGAGGAAGTTTGAAAATGTCAATTACCATACTTTATGCTTCGTTTCTGTACAATGCTTAAATTATGTGTCAAAGTTTACCACTTTAAAGTTAAATATACTTTACAGAGTGGTACCAACAAAAATGTCTTTTAGCTGTTTGTATAAAAACCGAAACAAATATACTAATCTTCAAAGTATTACATATAAATTGTTTCAATGCGTACAGTTAATAAAAAAATACTGGGAGGAATCATTACACCCTCTTTTTGGTACTGGTATAGACGTTTGACTAACACCATAGTCGCACATCTTAAAAGATACACAAAATTATAGAATTGCAAGAACAGAAGAAGCAGGCTCAATTATTTTGCCCAACTGCAAACCTGTATGCATTCTTCACCTTTACATATTCTTAAGACAGAGACAGGATGGTGATTTGGGGACACACAAACAGGAACAAGTGAGCACGAAGTCAAGGTGAAAAACGCACTGCTCTCTTAAAAACTGCAGATACTTTACATTGCACCAACCTAAAATCTCATCACATGGGGTCAGCAGAGAAAGTTGGAGACTTAACCTGGCCAAAGATTCCAAACAATTATGCACGTCTCTGTAACTTTTAAGCTGAAAATGGATTCCCGATATTCAAACATTCCATGACAGTTGTTGTCACGTGGCCCATAGGGACATTGTCGTTTTTAACTAACTTAGCATGAGCACGTTGCAGCTTGCCTGCTGCTTTGCGCTCGTTACTACACGTCTTTATTTGTTACAATATCTTCTATGGCTGTTTTTACATGGGAACAGATCGCTGTGTTCACTCTCTGCATGTTCCTGGGATTTTGACTGAACATTATGTGCAAGGTCGAAAAACAATGCCACTCGTTATTTTGTTCTGGCCAGGCCTTAGCCCTTAGACAAAACGTACTGATGCAGCTGTTGTTTGGACAACGTACTTTGGTTTTTAGTGGGGTACACAAATAGGTGAGACACACTTGGAGAGGGACCTTTCCAGGGAGAAGAGCGAGACCGCACCTATGATGTAGATCTACCATCTATAGGCTAAGGTATGGGGTCTGCTGACAAAGCCCAGAGATCTTCTATTATATAATAATACTTCTTCTTAGCAAGGGGAGGGAGGTTGGGCGCTATAGTCTTTTCTCCATTGTCTTTCTATGATGACATCTCCCTTCATGATATATGGACTAGCTGCTATGCAGACTATATTTGTACTATGCATTTTCCTTCTTGCCGTGGCAGGTATACTGCATGTTAGGGCACGTTAGTTAAAATAAATATTTTAAACAGTTTCGTGTCTCCGTCAGATCTTACTGTAGAAAAATACAAGAGTGCGTGCGAAAGGGTGTGTCTTGTTACTGAGATTCCTGAGAGATCTAGGAGTGTTGTGTTTTGGGGTGTTTAATCATTTGTTTCTCTGTGAGTGAGTAGGAGAGCAAGTGAGACACTATAGCTAGTCGGTCCTGGGCTCGTGGGTACTAAGGTGGTAGGAAGACTCAGTCCCTATACACAAAAGTCCTATAATCCTGCGCATAGTTCTGTATTTGTACATAATCACTGCAACATTGTTGGCTAAACAAAACTTCCTGCAGGAGCAGCTGCTTGACATGGATTCAATATTTTTTACCGAAAGGTGACAATTTGTTTAATTCAGCAAAATCAATTTCAACCTGTTTTATTTAAAGCCCTGAAATTGGAGCAGCATTTTAACAATTTATGATTAGATGTAGCCAGTGTAGGACATAGTCCTAGCTACATACCCTCAAAGAAACAGACACCATGCCCTATGTGTGACACGTCTACCTCGTCCATCACTAGCAGGGTGTATGAGTGCTGGGAATTCAGATGCTCATATCTCACCTGTTTAATCTGCCACATGTACATAGTTCCAGCTACATAGTCTCCTACCGCGTAAAACAGATCAACATTTTCATATTGAAGGTCCTTACAGGATTGCAAGATGTGTACAAACCGCCAAAATGGGATCCCATGAATATTTCCTACAAGATAAAGAAAAAAAGAGGAGCTAAGCTTCCAGCAAGATTCATGATAAGAATGTAATTAGCAAAGAAAACCTGCACAGAAATACATGGTTATAGGACTACAAACTCGCATTAGCAGAGAATCCTCCCCCAGAAGACCTAAAATGCGCATAGCACAGCACTGCCTTTAACCGACCTGATCTTAATTGATCTGTGCCTTCAAATCAGAACAGTGCTATGAGTCTCTCTCACTCATGGCAATGGTCACCTCAAGATCACTGGCTTAAACTGGCAATGCAGAGGCCTTTTGCATAGCGATCATTTGTGCTTATTCAGATTTTTTGAGCTTCAACTTTGTACGACCATGTACTGCTGTGCGCTCAATGAATCAGACAGTTGCTCACCCTGCCACTCATTTGTCCATCGTGCATGCATTTGATTGGTAAGGTTATAGTATGGTGAGTTTGTTTTTCGGTGGTTCTCTTCTTCTTCGATTGATAAATCTTGAGGGGTGCAAATGGTGGTCGGACCTTCACATGCCTTACGGTGTACCTTATTGTTCGATTTTGCCCCGATTTTTAAATATATCATCTGTCGCATAATCTACAGATTTTAACAAAAAAAGTGTTTCTAGTTCATACGGTTCACAAATTACCAAAGATGTGTTGCAGCGCAGTGCAAGGCGCTTTCCAAAGCTGGACTGGTCACCTTTATGTTGCTTATTGCTCTATTTGGGTGTTAAACTGGTACTAATGAGGTGCAACCAATGCCCAGAGAGTGTTACCAAGTTTAAAAATGATGAAATAATGAAGTAGTACTATACTAAATGTGCCACATTATGCTGCATAGTTGGCCTTTTCTTGCTCCATAATTTACTCAACCCTGCCGCATAATTTGACCCTCTCCTGCCACATAATTCCAGTGGCCCTGATATATATATATATATCCCCATATACACACACACATATATATATATATCCCCATATACACACACACATATATATATATATAAAATATTCATCACAGATGCTTGTTCCAATAACTTCTTTTATTCTTCAAAATATGTTGTCACTGCAATACAGCCGAACAGCCAACATGTGTTTTGAGAGACAGTCTCTTCCTCAGGGCTGCATATTCATTCTGCAAGTACTCCGCACAGCGCATGTTAGATCACTCCAAATTTGCTTTGAGAGTGCAGAATGATGTAAAAGCTCAAAATAAAATTTTTGTTACTGACATAACTTCCGGCATGACCGATGCAATGTCTTTAAGGATTTCAGTTTATAGGATCGTCATGCACAGCATTAAATATGTACAGGATGCTTCAATATACGTACTGGTTTCAGAGACACTGTTATAGATAATGACTAGTGTCCAGGTATGTGGGCAGTACATATCGGCCCGAGGGGGGGGGGGGGGGAATAGGGTACTTAAGCTCTGCAAACGAGAGTCCAACTGCATACTTGAACTCAAGACCAAGTACCCGGGAGTGCACAACTTGGATGAGGAACTTGGTACACACCTGCACGATGAATGGCCTGTATTGAATGTATTCTTTTTTGTTTCTCCTCTACCAGTAGATATCTGTATTTCGGCATGTGTATTTGTGCTTTTATATAGCATTGTTCCACATAATGTTAATCTATAGTTATTCTGTTTGGTTTTTTTCACAGGAGGAAAGGAAGGGGCCCACCATCAGCGGATGGACACTTTTACACGTGCTTCCTACCCTTTTCTTCCCAGAGTTCGGGCATGCACATCTTGGAGATAAGAGATATTATCTTTAAGTTTTCTCATATGATTTTCCAACAGCCATTTATTCCATTGAGAGTTGGTGGTGTTTTTCTTTTACGTTGCACTTTCTCACCCTTTTTCCAATTTTCTTTCCCTGTGTAATCTATGATCTTTTGCCACTTTGCGAATTAATGTTTTTGACCTGCATAAGGCAGTGCCATCTACTGTCTTGTGTATGCATATAACCTGGGCTTTTGCCACTAGGGCGCGTATATATTTACCTTTGCCAGCATATGAAAATAGTTCAATGTATATGACGTATATATTTACCTCTGCCAGCACATGAGTGTTTCACTGTATATGGTACTCCTGAACTGTGTTTATACTTTTCAATTTAAGTGCCCAATGACGGACCAGCAATTACATGTCTGGAGATTTCAAAATGTAATTTCCGAGATATTTCAGGCCATTTAACGCATTGATTTTCTTGCATTGAAAGACGTTAAAAGATGGCGCCCATGCTTGTATGCATTTTCCAGTAGGAGCTTTGTTTTGGGTGATATATATATATATATATATATATACACACACATATATATATATATATATATATATATATATAAAATTAATTCTTGGAAGACGTGGAATTTAAGGGTACCCCCACCAAAAAGCAGATGACGCCAAAGTATATGTTATGGTGTCTTTGTGAATGATATTGGCAAATACCTGTGACTTGATCCTATATTTTGGATTGAAGATTGGGGTGGCAGTTAAGGAAGCAAAGAAAAGGAAGAAGCATATCCTCAGCATACAGTTAAAAGGAAAAACCAAAGGATAAGATTATGTTCCCTAGAGATGGGCTGTAGATGGAGAAAAGGATAGGGCCCAAGACCTAACCCTGATTAACTCCAACCTGCAAGGGGTCTGATGGGGAGAGTGAAGAGCTACATCAGATTGATAAAGATCCATCAAAGAAATCAAAGGAGAACCAGTGGAGTACTGGTGTGAGATGTCAAGGAGTATTCAGATAGGTATAATATTAAACAGATAAGAGCTGGTTGTTGTGAGCGGACATGATAAATTGGATACATGACAAAGGGCAGACAGCAGATTGAAAGGGATTAGTTTGGCTGTGAAAGGAGAAGTATACAGTGAGTCTGTTATGTACAAGGTGTTGTAAGACTTTAGAAAAAAAGGAAGTTGTCAAATAGGACAGGTAGTAATTGAATTTAAAGGGCCTCTAGTAGATATATTTTATTTGTAAAGGAAATAGTGTTGTTGCTTTAAAGTACTGAAGGTAAAGTCAAGAGCTAAGAGAGTGATTCATGAGTGAAGTCAGGCAAAATAAAACTTGTGCTGAGAGGGCAAGTCGTTTGATGATCGGACAGTGTGCAGCAGGGGTTTCCTTTGTTGAGTATAGGGATTATTTACGCTGGGGCCTTCAGAATGAGAACGTTTAATTAAGTGACATAGGAGAATAGAAAAAAGCACAAATAAAAGGGGTGCTGGTGTAGATCACAGTATATAGTTGGTGAGTTTAATTTAAGTCATCTTAAAAGAAATGTTGGTGGCAAAGAAGGCAGAGAGGGGGGTTGAATGAGAGAATCGTATGCTAGAGCAACTAAATTGATTATATGAACATGTTTTTGGGAATGAACGCACAGCAAGGTGGCCAGGCCCCGAAATGTATTAGACTTGACTGCAGGAGTTATATCAAAGCCATTGGCATTTTGGAAATAACATCAATCATTGATGTCACCTCTCTGTTGAAACTTTTCCAGATATTACTGCCTTTGAATCTGAACCAAAGAAGGGTTCTAAACCGACTTTTGTGGAATGGTATATTTAATGATACCAGGAAAAGGGAGTTTGTTTCAGCACGGATGTTGAAGGCACCTAAGTCGGCACATATTCAAGAAATAGGCATGGCACCATCGGCGTAGACTTCTTCATGAAGGCAGAATGACAAAGGTAGCTCCAGCAAGAGTAAAAGAGCATTCACAAGTATTAGACTAGAAAACACCAAGCATGGCCTTATGGAAAGCGATACCCCGAGAACGGCCAGCGGAGGAGCTTAGAAACTTTTGGCTTCAGCTTTTCCAAAAAAGGAACAGGCTTGGAAGGCTTCCTTGCATATGAAGCAAGATGGACCTTTCTTTGGAAGTCTCTCTTTAGGGTTCTTGTCTTGCTTCTTGATGGCGATACAGAATTTGACTTCTATGTCAGAAGAGACCAAATTACAGGATACTCCTCTCAATTATAGGTAGAGTGGGGATCAGGCAGTGATATCTGTCTTTAAAATGCAGACTTAAAGACTTAAGAAGAGACATGATCCTCTATCAAAAGAAAGGTTTTGTTTCCCGATAAATAATCAAGTGAAAAATTATTCATTATCAGAGGGATCTCTGTATCTTCCCCTCTTTGAAGTATAAAAATGATTTCACAGGTCTGTGCAGCACCTTGATGGAAACGCAACGCCGTAACTGGTGCAAGCCATCAAATCTGTATTGGAAGCCATTATGGCTCTATTGAATGGTAGAAAACAGCTACTGCGTGAGAAAAAACCTGGATCTAGTATTAGGCCTTAGAAAATTCTTAAATGAGGAATTTGAGTGAAGAAGTAACCATTATAAATGCATTTATTGTGGGTCTATCTGCTCACATGTTTGCTCTTTTCAGATCAGTATTTTATGCAGCAGCTCATTTGTGGATGATCATATCTCATCAGAATTCACTGCACTGGCTTCTATTTCTTGTAAATTATCTATTTCATTTCGGACAAGACAGTGGACCTTACTAAGCTCAAAAACTCCAGACTTTGAATGGCATATGGCTGTAACCTCCAAATAAGTCAGGACATTACTTCAAGATTCATAAACCTAAGACAGCTAAATGTTGGAGAAGAATATTTTCCATCTCGAATTCCCACCTTTGGAACTCTTTTACAATCTCCATTCACACCACTCCAAATCTTTTGTTTAAGTTAAAATGGCAGACCTGGTTTTTTTTTCGTCTGACCTTTCCTGGGCAGATAGTGCATTTCTCATGAGAACGCCGGATCCCTCTTTCCTTTTCATCTATTTATATTATTTCTGTTAGTGATATTTTATTTAACATTTAAGAGCTCTAATTCTTCTAAGTTGAAATGTTCAATAGTGCTAGGGCCTGAGACCTGGTGAATGCAGGTACTGAATGGGCTATATTTTGTTCCTACCTACATTGTGCCATTCACTCTGGGACAAAAACGGCACTTTGATATTCATGATTGCAGGTCGTCACAAAATGCGCTATGTATTTGTTACCTGTATATAAAATTATCATTTTGGTAATGACACTGTTGTTGCTCGTTACACAACAATTCTGCTCATTTATACACAAACGTATCACAAATATCAAACTTTCAAAAGTTTGCAAGATGTAGACTCATGAGTTAGGATGAAAAAACAGCAAGACTTCCGTTTCTCTTAAAATAAATGTTGTCTTTCCAAACATTTCGAATTCATACACCCATTAATAAGGCCATCACTACTTTTGAGACGTTTTCTCAGTGTGGCTGGATTAGATGTTTTGAACAGCATATTTACTTTTTTTTAAACATTCTTTAACATGGTTTTCATAATATATACAAAGTTGAAAGTATATACCAAACAGAAGAAACGGAAGAGTTATCGCTCCCTCCCCTCACCCCACCCCTTCTCTCTTGGTCCAGAGATCCCAACAGAGATAACCCGATCTTCCAATGATGAGTAGGCAGCAATAAGCATAGTATCACAAATACAATTATCTCTTCATTGCAAAACCTAGTACCAATCATGCATTTATATTTGAAGCTATATGCACGTTGTTAATATTGTTACCCCTTTCAATAGAGAACCCTTCTATTCTCCATGAGATCCACCCTACGGGCCTATGAACAGCATATTTACTAATGCAACTGGCTGCAAATGAGGGGAGAATGCGGCGAGGGGCCTAAAAACGTTCCTTGTTAACTTTATTAAATGATGCAAAAATGTACAGATCAGATAGCAATCACTGGTGAACAATTAATCAGAATGCAAGGAAAAGCAATAGTAGTTCAACGTAGGAAAGTATAAGCATAATAGATTGAAACAATGTTAAGTGTATGACAAACAAAAGGCAGACTAGACCGAACATAACACACTAAGACCATTTAAAGACTGAAATTTAGGAAAGCCAATTATTTGAAAATCATCCTATATTAATTTCCCGATTATGACTTAAGCAAATTCGTTCAAAAACCTCCTTCCAGAAAGTCTCAGCCACACGATTACTAATGAGCATATGTATGAGACTGGCTTGCCATGATGTGCATCAACAAGAACTGGAATCCTCCTTGAGATTTGTTGTTGTGTCTCTTCTACCTTTTATACTGGTGACAAGCTGCATGAAAGGTATTGAGCACAGGCCTCTGATAGGTAGGTTGTGGTGATGTGTTGCTGGAAGAACAGCATGAACTGTATGTGATGTCACCTAGAACGTTGGGAAGCATCCTGTTCTGAGGGTTCCCTCAGTGACAGTTGCTGTATGTGTGCCTGGGCTGTGCCAGCTGGGACGGCTCTCTGTACCACCGCAATCTCCATAATAAATCCTCTACCAGAAACCACTGTGTGTCCCGCGCATCTCTTCAATGATGACAGAGGATGGGATCCCACACGTCTCAGAGGTATAGAAGTATTGCCTATACACTACGGCAATCGTGAGTATTTTTTTTGCTTCTCGTCTCACACTCGACAGTACAGAGAGCCGTACCCCTTCTTCTTCCGGCACCTGCCCTGCGCTGTAGTCTGTCCCCCCTGCTAGCGTCACTCTTTGGGTCGCTTGTCACTTTTTTCGGCTTAGTGGGAACTTGTCTTAACTTTGCCGGCCGGCCCAGTGACTGCATTGGATTTCTTCTTTGGGGCCCGAGGACCGCCGTCTCCCACGTGCGTTTTCCTTTTTTTGGGGGGAGGCACCCTGTGGATTTCGGGACTGGTTGGCGCGAGTGGCCCGCAGACCACTTATCTACATTTGAAGACATCGTCCTACCTCGCGCAGCTCCTCGAGGGATTCACACGTCACAGCATACACGGCCATTATTCCTCTGAATCCGGAATCCTACGCCTCAGCGCTGGTGACGTCCCATCCACACCGAGCTCAAAGGCAACGTCCACACGTCGCTGTGACGCATCCGCTACACGCAGCGTCCAGGCATACTGGCATTGTTCCCCTGACAACAAGCTTCGGAAGCATTTCTACGCTGACGCGCACAGCAGCGCTGACGCGCACAGCAGTTTCACGCGCACAGCGCATTCAAATGAAGAAAACTTTCTCCGCTGACACACACAGCACTCGTGTGTCAATCTATAGTTAAACAAATGCACACTCTGCTTAAACCTCAACACTGACACACACAGTCCTGACAACGAACAAATACAGTGATTAACTGCAGTGCCTGTACCGGAGCATCTGAGATTGTTCCACTTCGATGGTTTGTTCTCATTTGTGTCTCGCAAGTTGAAAAGCAATTTAAAAACACTCTGAGTTCCAGCACTCAATGGGAGAGAACTTCCCTGCACAGAGGTCACGTTCTTCCGTGACAGTTTTCTCACTGGTGTAATTGGAGTCAGTCAAATACGACTGTGTTCACAACATTATGTCACTGGCTCAAGCACTATTAAAAGGTATGCTGCCACCTAGTGACCAAATCAAGAATTAATATTTCAAGTGGAATTTTTTGCAGTGTTTCTCCTGTGATACACACACATTTTCTTTTTGTCTGCTTTTACCCTTATTTTTAGAGACTTACCGTCCTGATTGTCTTCAGTGTTCAACTAAGCATTAGTTCTGCACTCTCTTATCCCCTGCAGAAATAGGGAACCCTTCACATTATTTTTTTTCTTTCTTATTTTTTTTTTTCTTCTTCTCTCTTTCTTTTTCCCTTTCCTCTTTTATCTTATCTTCTTTCTAACCATTCTTGTTCCACAGGTACTCTATAAATATGCAAAGTGTTGCTGCACCAGCACCTTTCTTACAAGAACCAGGAGATCCACCTCTAGAGTGGAAGTTATGGTTTAGATCTTTCAAGGCGTACTTAGGTGCCATTGATGGTCAAAGATTCAGACCCGAGAGGAAAAAGAATCTCATGTATTATCAGCTAGGAGTCGAAGGACAAAATGTGTTTGACCATCTACCTCCATACGAACCGCCTGAAGGCGAAGACCCCGACGAGTTTGAACAAGCGTTGCACAATTGGATAAGTACTTTACTAAAATTAAGAATATTGTAGTGCATAGATACAAGTTTTTTACAAGAATGCAAAAACCTGACGAAAGTATTGACACTTTTATTACAGCTTTAAAAATCTTAGCTTCAAAATGTGAATTTGAGAATTTTACCTCCCAACTGGTGAGAGACCAACTTGTTGCACGTTGCCACTGTAAAAAGATACAAGAAAGACTACTTACCTGCAAAGATCCTACTCTAGATAAAGCAATTGATATTGCTAAAAGTATCGAAACTTCAATGGATGATGTGAAACAGCTTGAAACTACTCTAACTCCACCATTTCAGGTGCTGTCTCCTCAAAGCATCCAGGTTTCAACCCCAATCCCCCCACTCTCATACGCGATAATGCCACTCGCAACTATATTAGAAGACCATACATGTCCAGGGGTGGAAGAAATTTTGTGCAAAATAGACAACAACCCAATTCCAGAATTTTTGCTTTAGGTGTGGTTCATCTCTACATGTTTCTTCTTTCAAAAACTGTCCGGCTGTTAACCAACAGTGTGGTCAATGCGGTAAAATGGGACATTTTGCTAAGATTTGCATGAGTGGTAGAAGAAAAAATGTAGGGTGTGTTCTCAATGAAACCGATGAATTCCATGATGACGACGTGACTAATCAGGAATATGTGGTAGTTGTAAAGCACTGTACTGACAAGCAGAATATGTTACATGTCCCTGAAGTAGATGTTTTTATTGAAACTTATCACATTCAACTTCTTGTCGATACTGGGGCACGCATCACCATTGTTTCCCATGATAAGTATCTCAAGTTTTGGAATGATAAAAGCTTGTTACCACCAGATGTACTCACTGTAGCTTTTGAAGGCAGTAAAATCGAATTGTTGGGCTATTTCTGGGCTAACATCACGGTCCTAGGGGTAACTATCAAAGGTAAAGTGTATGTAGCCAAAAAAGGAATCAACGTTCTCGGTCTTCTTCACCAGGCTGAATTTCATTTGACTATCAAACCTGGTTTAGCTAATCCTGTTTTTATTGACAAAGATACCAATCAGTATCCTATCACTCCCATGAAGGACATCAGTTCACTATCTAGTGCCCACATGACCAATGTTTGGGAACACAAGTTTAGCAAGATTTTTGAGGACCGTCTTGGCAAAATCACCAATTTCCAACATTTCATTAAAGTAAAAGAAAATGCCAGTCCTGTCAAACACAGGTTACGTAATGTCCCATTAAGTATTAGGGGTGATCTTTCAAAACACTTACAAACACTATGTGAGCAAGGAATTATTGAAAAAGTAGAGTCTACTCTATGGCTTTCCCCCATTGTTTTGGCCAAGAAGAGGTCTGGGGACTTGAGGATGTGTGTGGACTTGAGGAGCCTCAACGAAGCCATCTGGGTTGACGGTTTTCCTCGCCCACGTATTGAAGATCTTATTACAAAAGTAGGGTCCTCTTCATGGTTTACCAAACTGGACCTTAAAGCTGCCTATCATCAAGTCGAGCTACATCCTCAGTCCCGACACCTCACCGCTTTTGTCACCCCAGATGGTGTTTTTCAGTTCTGCCGACTTCCTTTTGGTCTGGCCTCGGCAGCTGCCGTATTTCAGAGGCTCATGACAGAAATGTTTCAACACAATCCCCACGTGGTAGTTTTTCAGGATGACATACTCATTTTCACCAAAACTGAAGTCGAACATGACTCTGTTATTGATCAAGTTTTTAGCATTCTAGAGAGCAGAGGTGTTACCTTGCAGAAAAGCAAGTGCACTTTTAAAGTAAAGGAGATTGAATATCTCGGTCACATCATCTCTGAGGAAGGCATCAAGCCTAGACCTGGTCTAATCAAAAGTATTGTAGAAGCGCCAGCTCCTCAGAACAAAGAACAACTTATGTCTTTTCTCGGCCTTTGTGAGTTTTATGCGAAATTCATGAAGGACTTCGCTAAAACCACAGAATGTTTCAGGGCTCTGCTTAAGAAAGGAGCTGCCTACACATGGTCTGAGGAGTGTGAGAAAGGTTTTCTATCTATCAAGGATCACATTGTCAAAGCTCCTGCTGTACAAGCTTTTGTCGAGGGAAAGCAAACTGTTGTTACAGTTGATGCCTGTGACTACGGATTAGGTGCTGTTTTGTCACAATATTCTGAAGGAAGAGAGTACACAGTAGGTTTCGCTTCAAGGACGCTTCGTCCTGTCGAGCGAAAATACTCTGTCATCGAAAAGAGCTCCTAGCCTGCGTCTGGAGTGTCGAGAAATTCAAGCCATATTTATGGGGCAGATCATTTATCCTTAAAACTGACCATCGCCCCCTAGTCGACATATTGTCTGGAAAAAATACCAAACGTACCACCGCTCGTTTAACTAGGTTATCTACCAAACTCCTAGAGTATACATTCAGTGTAGAGTATATTCCCGGTGGAAAGAATACCAGAGCAGACTGTTTATCTAGACTCCCCATTCCCGACACTGAAGAGCAAGAATGGGAGACTGAAGTGGAAGAGTGTTTTGTAGCTCATATCAGTCAGGACTGTTTGTCTTTTGCAGAAGATGACTGGGTGGCAGAGGTTAATAAGGATCCGGTTCTCAAAGAAGTTGTTTCCTTAATCAAGAAAGGCTGGCCCAAAGAAAAATGTCTTTCTTCTGAACTGCAAATGTTCTGGAAGGTCAGCGATGAGCTTTCAGTAGAGGGTGGAAAAGTGGTTAGAGGCAATAAACTTGTACCTCCCATATGTTATCGAGGAAAAATTATGTTAGCTGCACATTCAGGTCATCTTGGTACCACCATCACCAAGAGGAAAGTAAGAACAGACTTCTGGTGGCCCAGAATGGACATTGAAATCGATGATTTAGTAAGACAATGTTCACGCTGCAATGCCAGTGACAAAACTCTAATTCTTGAAGGTGTAACCAAATCTTCTGTTGCCCCTCCTGGGAGAGCTTGGCAAAGGCTGGGTATGGATTTTTGGGACCCTTCCACGTTCTTCCTTCCAACTCAAAATATTTCCTAGTTCTCATAGATCATCTGTCTAGGTGGGTTGAGGTTGAACCCATTAACACACCCAACTCTAAGAGCGTTATCAACTGTCTCAACACGATATTTCTCAGGGAAGGTTACCCTGAAGAAATCCTTACTGACAATGGTGTGCAATTTGTTTCAGAGGAAATGAATTCTTTTCTACGAACCTGTGGTATTAAGCACACTAGAACTCCGCTTTACCACCCACAGAGTAATGGGAAGACAGAGAGGTTCAATAGAGTGGTTGTGGAGTGTGTGCAAGCAGCCTTTAGATCAAAAACTTGTGTTTTTCAAGCTGTAAAAGATTTAATTTGGTCATACCGCACTTCGCCTCATGTTACTACAAATTATAGTCCTTTCAAACTTATGAGAGGGAGAAAAGCCTCTTCACAAGTTTACCCTTTCTGGATGGTGAAGTCTTTCCATCAAAGTTGTGACATGAGGTGCATGTGGGATTCTGCCAACAAAAAATCTACTGAAGCATGTTCCAAAAATTGTGAAATTCCTGTCAGAAAGGTACCCCACAGACTCCATGTTGGAGATTGGGTTAGAATCAAGAAGCCTGTTTCTGTAAGAAAAGGTCTTTCCAAATTTACAGATTCACAACAGATTGTTGATATTCGCAAAAATGCTGTCAAATTGTCTAATGGAAACTGGTGGAGCACTTCTCGTGTTGCTAAAGATCCGTGTCCTTCTTCTGAAACTATCAAGATTAACAACAAAGTTTTGGAGGGGGTGGTGTCAGGAGGAGCACCAGGGCTCATACCAGACCACGATGTTTAAGAGATTATGTTTAGTCTGTGTGTACTCACGTAGTTCATGAAATCTTGCACCCCTTTCCCATTTCTTTTATGTACTCCTCTTTAGTTAGTATTGTGTTTTATAAGTTTATCAGTTATGAAGGGGGGAGGTGTGGTGATGTGTTGCTGGAAGAACAGCATGAACTGTATGTGATGTCACCTAGAACGTTGGGAAGCATCCTGTTCTGAGGGTTCCCTCAGTGACAGTTGCTGTATGTGTGCCTGGGCTGTGCCAGCTGGGACGGCTCTCTGTACCACCGCAATCTCCATAATAAATCCTCTACCAGAAACCACTGTGTGTCCCGCGCATCTCTTCATAGGTACTGAGTGAGGCACTCCTTGAATCATGCTGTCCCACTTGAGCACCACGCTACTTCAGGCCTCCTTGGAAAAGGGAGAAGGGCCGGGGGATGAGGGGCCTTCTCGTCTTCCAGTACAAAGCATTGTCTGTGGTGAGGTGTAACAACATGATGTGTGTATGTGTGTGTGTGGGGGGTGGGAGGAGGGTTTAGCTGGCAAACCGCTTTATTTAACAACAGCCAATGGCACAATTTCTCCTACATCTACGATGTGGTACGGTACTCGGTAGTTGATAACAGAGGAAAGGTAGCATACAAAATAACCAGGTGATTTTAGATTTGTGAATTGAAGGAATTGTATTTTTTATCATGCCTGAGACATAGAAAGAAGTGCCTGTAATAGACTCTTAGATTCTGCAGATGCAAATGCAGAACTGCATTTAAATGAAGACGACCCCTCCAATCTTTAATAGTGCTCAGAGATTCCGAACATGAAAGACAAAGTGCAGGCAAAGAATAAATGGCTACTAGTTGAGTTAGGCCCATTCCATCTATGACGCTGTGGAGGAGAGTAGTATTGTCAACAGGGCTGAATTCAGCTGAAGGGTTCAGAAGCATGAGGTTCGGCAACCCAGCTTGTATATCACGATCAAACCTAAGTTACGGCGGACAACAATGGACACTGTTAATGTGTTTGGGAGCAAATCCGGACCCTTGGTCAGCTACCCAAGGGATTATTAGTGAAAACGCAAAGTTGGAGCCATAAGGTAAAAGCTTTTTGTGGGAATACTCTAGGAAAGGGGCGTTAGAGCCAGGTCTCTATTGTAAAACAGAGGGTTTCAAATTGAGAGTGGAATAAGATTTAAGACTGTTTTAGATTAACTAGGGGAGACAGTAGAAATTCAAAGAGCACTCTTTTTAAGAAAAAAAATATGAAAGCAGCTCTTATATATTTACATGTAGGCCCTTACAGTATTTGTAAAATAAATTTCACTATGAAACATTAACTGACCCACACATGGAATAGGCCATCAGAAGCAACACAGAGGAGACATCACATTCTTTTACTGAGTATGCACCCTTATTTTATTTATTCATTCATGTTCGATAAATTAAAACCATTACATGACTAAGAACTGTACAATACTTATTTGCTTGGAATAAAACAATGCCTACTATCACCAAGATGGAGTTTCAAGAATTTAAAAGCAATTTCAACTAGATTATTTCATTAAAAAAAAAAGCTAAAACCAACCCTACATAATTAAGATAAAAAACAGTGTCCAAGATTTTACAAATAAAGAGGTAAAGTGCAATATGCCATATGCATGCTAATAGGAACTACAAGTGGTAGGGCTGGGGTTACTGAGGTCTCAATACCCCAGAGTATTTGTGTGCAGCAGATGATCATGTTTTCTGGGTTAACAATACCCATATCCCAGGGCCGCCTGACCGTGGAAGTTGCTGCACGTTTGTCAGTTCCCGTTGGTGGCTCTCCTAAGAGCTAGCTACTGGATGCTGTTCTAGGTTCTAAGGCTATTGTGTTTTGTCCTTGCTTCAATAAGTGAAAAGAACTCGTAAATGTCCCCAGTCTCGCTAAGGTGCTTGGTATATTTTCAGTAAAGCACATATCCGACGCCTCCTTACAGCACTTAACATCTTTTGAGGGAAATAGCGGGAGGAGCAGGCGGTGTCGTTCCTCTGACAGTTTAGGACAGCAACACAACAGATGAAGTCAGGATTCTTTCGATACTTACATAAACTACACAAGGTTACCTCATCTTGTCGAACCCATCCAGGATTGAAGTCTGAAATTGGCAGTGCAATTAGCCTCATGAAAATAATTTTTGTACGGGCCCGAGTTGAGAGTGCTTGTTTAAAGTAGGACTGTGCGGAACTTCCCACAGGTATAGGATGCATCAGGGTACAAGGTCGGAAACTGCCAATGTCCCGTTCAGAGGACGTTAATTGCACCTGCCTGTTCATGACTTTTTTCCAAGCAGAGTAAGAGATTTCTTGGAGATGCAGGCAATCTGTCCTGATTTTCAGAGTGCTGATTGCTAGCTGTAGCTGCCAGGGAGATCCTGCTTCATCGAAGATGGCTTTCAAATGATATTTGAGCGAACACTCTGGGGCCTGCAACACCCTGAGGTAGAACTTCATTAGATCCCCCTGACCCACGAGGTCAGGGCACCCGAGGCCCAGCTCTAGCATCATCCTTGTTCTTCTTGCTTGTCGAGGGGCGAGTAGAGTTCTCTTGTATGCCTGATTTGGGGAATTTATTAGAAATGTGTCCAATGCGCCGGGGAACGCCAAATGGCCATAGTTGAGGGCGGGGATACGTTTTGCTCTTAAAACAGTCAGCATGGGCTTTGCATTTGGGATTTGTAATTGGTTACTCAGGGGCTTCAGTAAGTGGATAACAATGGTGGCCTTTGTTCTAAGGTGCTTTAAGTGGACGGCCGGTTTGGCACTTTCAGAGAGCCATACTCAATGGTAGTTGTAGGCTGAAGTTGTCATAATTTGGAGGTCTCCCATCTGCCATTGAAGTTGTTCTTTGTGTGGGATTTTCCCAAATATGACAACCTTAGTTTTGCCCTAGTTCACCTGGAAAATATTAGCTTGGTTATAATAATGAAGTGCTTTGAGGGCTCTCTGCAGGCCGACTCCAGTATGATCCAGGATGACAGTATAGTCAGCGCACTGGAGGATGGGAAGGTGCAGCCTTCCCAGCCTTGGTGTTTCTAGTCTGGATCCTTCCAGAGCTGCTCCCATATCTGTGGTATAAAGGTTGAAAAGGAGGGGAGCCAGCACTCAGCCCTGCTTAAGGTCATTATTGGTAAGGACACCGTGGTGACAGTGGTGGGGCCTGTTTTGACCCAAACCCATGTTCCCTGATACAGTGATGTAATTGCCCTAAGAAGTGGAAGCGAGTTCCCCAGGCAGCTAGCTTCCCCCATAACTTGCCCCGGTCCACCCTGCCAAAGGTAGTGCTGTAGTCAATAAAGCAGCAGAACCATGGTGGGTGCCCTTTTCCTCTGACCAAGTTTCCAGTTCTTTGAGAAGAGTTTGCACCCATCAAAGCAAAATATATAATTTTCTTTGATTTAACCAAATTCTGAATCTGTTGCAAGAGAAAGCTTGATAGGGTTAATGAAAGACTGACTTAGCTGGAACTTACCGATGATTATATTACTGCAGGCATCCAAGAGTGGAAGAGAACTGAACCCCATGGATGCCAGAGTGACGTACATATGCTGACAGTTTGGAAGGGAAAACTGGTCGAACAACTGCAAAGCTTTGCTCTGGAAAAAAAGGTTACATTTTAGTTTGTTGTTTTTGTTAACCTTCCTTCCTCACACAAATTAAAGGTGCCTCTAGCCTCAATCTTTTACAGTAACCGTAACATTCATATACTGAGTTCCTTCACATACAAACTTATAAACCACTTCCTGTGATGCAAATACAATGATAATCGTATATCTGCTTATTAAACTTAATGGGAATAAAAACGGTACTTGTGACAACAGCTCACAAACCTAATCAAGCCAATGCTGTTTCTAGGTTACACAGCCACCCCACACAATATCCACAGCGGCTAACTTAGAATGGGATTTATTAAAATATTACAAATTCATTTAAAGATGTCGGCCACTGATGTACATGCTTTCAATGCATCCTTCTTTGAATGCATTTGTGATGTTTCAACAAATACCATTCAAAGATGGCTACTGAGGATCCATGTGCATCCAGAGCAGACATTTATGAATGCTTTTGTAATATATGAATAAATCCAGTACAAAAATGGACGCTTTGGATGGGCGCATCTGGTCGCCATCTTTTTAGGAGTTTGTTAAAGTGACAGAAACCCTTCCTAGGTGGCTACTGCGCGCAAAGATGTGCATGCACAATCACAGGCAACCCTCTTTATATAGTACATTTTGGTTTTTTTAGAATAACACACAGGCAGTGAGCACGAAAACACATGCATAACGATGGAGTGCTTAAAGTAAAAGCAAAAAGGGAGATCTCTGAATACAAGAAACGTCAGCGGTGGAAAAATACAAGCCAACCAGCCATAACACTGAGATCCCAATATTCTCCTGGGCAGGACAAACCTGAATTGGGAGGAAAGCAATTGAATCAAGATAGCTAAGACAGACAACAAAGTCATCCAATCATGAGCAAAGGAATGATCCAAAGCCCACTCTAAGTATGTTACATATTGGAACAACAGGTCTGAAGAGAAGCTCTAAAAAACGTACTAAGTGCGAACTTATTTATGGAAGGGACAGATGTGCATGGAATTCGAATATTATTACACCAAAATACACGTGGAGAATCAAAATCATGAAAATTATATGCAACTCTATTAATGTATGATGATGAGGTTGCTGTCCCACTGGGCCAGTATATCAATCCACACATAAAATCCATCTTTCTAGTTTTAGACCATTGATGTATTTATCATTCCAAATCTTGAGCAGTTTTTCAGAGAAATCGGGATATCCTCAGTGACTTTCTCAAGTCTCTGCAACCGCATTCCCTTCAAGTGCATTTCCTCCTGGGGGATCTTTTCACGTATGGCGTTAGCAGACCTTAGTCTGCACATACAACAAAAAACTAATCACAACATATCATGCTTGGATGTGTTTTCAATAAGAAAAAGCTTGCAGGTGAAAACAGAACTTGAAACTGCACTGGTCCAAAGCCACCATTAGTGCAAAATACGATGTAATAAAGACCTCCCAGCCTCCTAAGGAAATTATAACTCAAATATAAGTGCGGCTAAAACGCAATTGGACCCGAAAGAGGCAAGACTTGCGACCTAGTAGCAAAGGGTGTGTCATTAACATTCAAGTGCCTGCTAATAAAGTCTATATTTGCACAAGCACATCAAATCGAGGTGCAGGTGGCGCTGCCACGGCCCAGGGATGCGCACTCACCTCATCACTATCTGCTCTAACTGGTACCCTGTAGCACATTGTTAGAAATTGCATTTCTGGTTGGCAGAGGTATGCACCCTGTCCAAGCAGGAACTACACTCCTAGTCAGGGTAAGTCACAACACACCCTAAATTATCCTGTGCTCACCCTCTGGTAGCTTGGCACAGAGCAGTCAGGCAAAACCACAAAAATCCAACCAGTAGAAGTCGAGATATGACTTTTCACAGAATAAACTGTGATACAGTGCTTAGAAGCAATAAGCGATTAAATGTCACACCGACCGTGGCAGAGTCAAAGGTTCAGGCCAACCGCAATGGAGCGCGGGCTTGATACAGGGAACCACTTAGGTCCACTGAACAACAGTACCTCGATAAGGGATTGCGTCGTCAAAGATGATACAAGGTGCAGCCGAAGCGATGCACTGGTGTTGAGCCACGCAGTGGGTAAGATGTATCTAGATTCTCCACGTAATGGTGGCGATGCGTCGGTTCCAAGTGCGATGCGCTGGTTCCGAATGCGATGCGTGGCATCTGCTCCCGCAGCAGAGGATGTGGTGATTCCGAAGGCGATGCGCTGGTTCCAAGTGCGAATCGCCAGCTCTGGTCCATGCTTAGGCGAGGATGCGCCAGTTCCGACCCACGCAAAGGCAAAGATGCGCCAGTTCTGATAAGGATGCATGGGTTGGCTTGAGAAAGCACCTTAGGCCTCACTTACAAGGGGCCAGGACTAGGGTAGCACCACTTGGCTGGGCAGACTCACAGCTTGCAGAGTCCAGATGCAGATGCAGGTAGTTAGAAGTCTTTTGTATCCCTGAGACTTCAATCAGGAAGCAAGCCAGCACGCCCTTGGAGTCACTCTGGGTTCAAATGATGCAGGTCCAGTTCTTTTCACACAGGCAGGAGAACAGCAGGCAGCAGGGCAGCTCAGCAAGGCAAAAGCACAGCAAGGTAAGAGTCCAGCAAAGCAGCAGTCCAGCAAAGTGCCAGTCCTTCCAGCAACACAGCAGTTCTTCCTGGCAGAGTTGTCACAGGTCCAGAGGTGTACTAAAGTCATGGTGTTGTCGTGTGGTTTGTGGACTCATGGTCTGCATGGCTAAGTTAGCTTAGGCCTGGCTGCCATGATGCCTTTTTGCGCACGTTACTTTGTGCCTTTGTTTTTCCAGCCTCTGCTTGTGCCCGGCTATTTTAGAACTGTCTGCATTTCTGCCTTTCACCTTTCCTCCTATTCCCTTTGGGTTTCGTCTGCACATCATGTATAAGGTCGAAAAACAATGTCCCTTGTTCTTGCTGATCTGGTCAGCCCCTCGCACTTCGACATAACACTGTATGCAGCTGCACTGGAGAAATTTGTGTGCTTTTAATATTGTGTTTTCACTGTTAGAGACACTTGGAGAAAAACCTTTCCAGAGAGAAGAGCTGTGCTTGTCTGATGTAAACCTAGCATCTAGATATTGAGGTATGAGGGTCTGCCCGACAAAGCCCAGAGGTCTTCTATTTTTATAATACACTAGCTACTAGCACGGGGAGGGTGGTATGGTCATTTAGCCCTATATCCACTGCTTTATGAAATGCTTTCCCCGTTTATATTCTATGGAATTGTAACTATGCTTATTGTTTTATTCTTATGCATTATGCGGATAGTATTGGCACGTGTACTGCATCTTAGAGCACGGTTGTTGAAATAAACATTTTAAACTATACAGTGACTCTTATTACGCACGTTGTGGACAAGTATGAGTGAGTTATGAAAGGGTGTTCTTGCTCCCGCGAGTCCTGAGAGAGAGAGAGACCGTGTTCTGGGTTGTCTAATCATTGGTAGCATCGTTGCTAATGAGACGCTAATGCTAGTCGGCTTGGGATTGTGGGTACGAAGGTATATGGTTGGCTCACCACTATATTCCGAGGTCCTATTATCCTGTGCATAGCTCTGTGTATGTGCAGAATCCCTACAACAGTGTCAGAGGTCCAGTATTTATACCCAGTTGTGCCTTTGTAGTGGCGGAGACTTCAAAGGAAGCTTTGAAGTGCACGAGGTCCTCACTTCCTGCCTTGGCTCCAGACTCACTACAGGTAGGATATGCAGCCCTATGTGTGTCGACAGGACACAGCCTATTCAGATGCAAGTGTGAGGCTGTGCCCAGCTCCTCACTCCCATCTCCCAGGATGGCCCATCAAGACATGCCTAAGCTCCTTTTGAGTGTGGCTGTCTAGATGGAATTCACAAAGCCCAGCTGTCACCCACTCAGACTGAACAGAGGCAAGCAGCAGGCACCAAATGTCTAAAGTAAGTAAATGCCAATTTTCTAAAATTAGCATTTGCCAAACCGTAATTTAAAATTCGACTTCACTGCAAGTTGTGATTTTAAAGTCCAGTGACACCAAGCTTAAAACATCTCTCTCTCCACAATTGGGAATTACACTTAAAAGATGTAATAAGGAAATTCTAATGTTATCCTACCTGAGAGATAGGCATTACAATAGTGAAAAAAGAATTTGGGAGTTTTTCACCACCAAGACATGTAAAACTTAAAGCACATGCCCCGCCTTTTAAAAACATTGCACCCTGCCCTGTGGGATATACAGGGCCTACCTTAGGGGTGACATATGTATAAAAAGGGAAGGTTTAGGCCTGGCAAGAGATTTATCTTGCCAGGTCGAGTGGCAGTGTAAACTGCCCATACATGCTCTACAATGGCAGACCTGAGCCATGGTTAGAGGGCTACTTAAGTGGGTGGCACAATGAGTGTTGCAGGCCCAGTAGTAGCATTTAATTTACAGGCCCTGAGCACCCATAGTGCCCTTTACTAGAAACGTATGAGTAAGTTAAATATTCAAACTGGGGGTGAGCCAATATTACCATGTTTAGGGGAGAGTGCACAAGCACTTTAGCACTGGTTAGCAGTGGTAAAGTGCACATAGTCCTAAAGCCAGCAAAAATGAGGTCAAAAAAATGGCGGGAGGCAGACAAAAAACTGGGGGAAGACCACCCTAAGACTGTCAGGTCTAGCACACATTCACTGCTACGTAATGTGGAAGGAGTAAAGGGAAGAGGGGACTAAGGATGGAATGCATCTGTCTGGAGGTGGATGATGATGTGGCCTAACGGTCAGAGCAGTCGACCTTGAAGCTGGGGAACCGGCTTAGAGTCTCGGCAGGGATGCTTAACATACTGTGATTCTGGGCAAATTACTTAACCTCCCTGTGCTTAACAAAAACAAATGAATGTGCCCGACTAGTGCTCATGTACAGTGCTCTGATACCTTCGGGTCAAGTTCGCGCTATATAAAACTCCGAAGAGAGGTGAAAAGACAGAGGAGCAAGATAGAAGAATGAAGCAGAAGAGATGACAAATTAATGGAGTGACAAGGTAATGACAGGTAATGAGTTAGATCAAAAGAATACAATGGAATAATAGTGTCAAATAGGTAGGTGGGAGGACTGTGTTAAAGAAAGAGCAGGAGAGGAGAATGGATAATGGACGAGAAAAAGAAAGAGAAAATAAAGGACTGCAATATCGGTAATCTTAAAGAATAATTAAAGATGGGGCAGAAGAGTAAAAGTAAGGGAAGAGATACAGGAAATGGGGTTTTGAGAGGAGAAAAAGTTGGAAGCCATAGGAAGGCAGCAAGATAGGGAAAAGGTGAACAGAACAGAGGAAGGAGGAAGAAGTGGGATAGGAAATGGGGAATTAAAAACATGAAAGGGAAATAAAAGTAATATGCCAGACACAGTACGAAACAAACAGTCCGGAAAAATTACATACCGATACACTGACAGAAAAATAGGCAGGCTAGTCAAAAATGACAGTCGCAGTCAATGTCCCATGAGGTCAATTTTCATGCAGCATCGGTAAGTCTTAATGTGAGCTTACACTGCCCCCATGTGGACACATTGCTAATAAATGTGATGACTTGGATAACACACAAGACTTAGACGCTATAGGTTTTATGGGAAAAGAAAATAGTACACTACTTCGGATTATAGCAGACCGCTATCTTGGGCACAGTTAGCAGATTTATGTATTAAGCTACTTAAAACAATCAGCTTTTATTTTAAGAGTAAAGGAAAATATCACAAGACTTGTAAAAAGCTTGGGTGTATGAGGCGTAAACATTTCGACAATGGTCTTAGAACACAAGATCGAACGGAACTTAAGCTTTATTAAAAAAAAAAAGGTTTCCACTGCTGATGTCAGTATTTTAAAGAACGAATCTGTGGATCAAAAAACAGCTGCAAAGAGACAAATAAGATCAACTCAAGTTCAAGAACCCGCAAGACTAAATGTCTATGCAGACACAACAGAAAGTACATGCAATACATCAAGAAGTTCAAACAACCCACTACTCAAGCAGGACTAAAAATGCCAAATACCCAGCTAAGGAACTCCATAAAATTCTACCAGAATTCAGCAATACAGAGCGCTGTCAAACCTCCACCCCACTTTTACAAGACTTCTGAAATAAACTAGTAACACATTATCTAAAAGCAAAGCAGACACAACTCATACTAAACCATACAGCAAACAAAAACCACATAAGACACTCATCCTTTGCCTATATAAGCATTCCAAGAAATTACAACCCCAGAATAAGCAGACCTACTGAAAGCTAGCAACCCAGACGTCTGCCATTCGGACGCCAGCCCTCCACACATTTTCATTAAGATTCTTCAATCAACATCGGCATCTAGCCAGTCACTAAAGAAAAACAAGCATTGAAAATGCAACAGGTCTCGCCTTTGATTAAGTTAAAGCCATTTGCTTTGCTAATGGTATTGTATAGCAAAGCAAATAGTTTTAACTTAATGAAAGGCGAGACCTATTGCATTTTCAATGCTTGTTTAGACCTGGAAAGGGCTTAAAAGACGTCCCTTCCGATTTAAATTTCAGTTTGCTAGAATCGTCCGATCATTGACATTTAAAAATATAAATACCTTTGCAATTTATCAATTAACACAAATCTCACCGTTCTCTGTAACAAATATAAAATATAGCATGTATGTAATAAACACTGCAAGAAACACCTAGAAAGACTACTTCGTGTGCATCACGCAGGTCGCTAGATTGCCCATGAAGAAAATGGTGTTAAACACCCAATGACCAGCACTTCCCTGGAAAAGCCCTGTTTACGAAAAGTATTACAGACGACACCTCATTTGATAGGCTCTTTAAGACAATAGCACAAAAACAGGTCAGTCTCTGGGTTGGCCCTTTAACAGGTTAAGCCACTACACACCTAGCAAGTTCACTACCATTTCTCTCGGGCAGAACTCGATTTTTACACAGATCACATTACTTAAAACGCAAGGAAACCAATGCATACGTGGTCCCATTGCCTTCATTAGTGCTTGCTTAATGAGCTACAGGACACGTACAACAAAAGTGAAAGGAAAACAAAACAATTAAATCCTTTTTATTTTGCAGACAAATCCATTTAAGTAGGAAGATTGAGCATTGGCCCGAACCCACTGAACAAGCCCAACAGAGGAGAGTGATGCTCTGTGGCTCCTACTGCCCCAAACCTCTCTCACTCACTCAGATCTCAAGGGAAAGGCACTTATTGCTGCACTCCATGTCTACGCAGCGCTTCAGGTCTGAGAACCTCCGGTCCACAGAGTGAGAATGCGCCGCTGTGAGAATGTGCCAGCGGCGGAGAGCCGCGTACCACCTTCAGCCACGCTTAAAAACAGGCGAGGCAATTCAGCAGATCAAGAACTGACGGACCAGCCAGGTTGCATAAGATCTCCACCCTTACCGACTGGACGACTTCCTGCCCCAGGCTCTCACTGGGCGGACCAGAGCCCTATTATATTTAAGCCTTAAAAAAAGTCCCATGTTTAGGGTGACCAGAAGGCTCCATCACCGGAGACACGTTTCCATTCCTGCTCTTTGTTTTTACATGCCATCACGAGCCGTTGGTCCAATTGGCTCAATGAAAATTAACCAAGACTACAACTTCCAGGATGCACCAATATGCTAAAACAACATGCAAAGTTGTGTCGCGCTGCCAAGGATTCGTCTGGTCACTCTACCCAGGCTTATTGTGCATAAGGTGGGTGAAACACATGTGCGCTAATGTTACCCCAATATACCAGAAGATGATCTTTGAAACAATAAATATATATTTATAGCAACCGACCCTCTGACCAGAATAATTTCAACGAAATCTTTCCCTTTATTATCATTTTTTTTTTGCTAGTCATGGTATTGATTTGTTCTCACAATGCAGAAAATGCTGCTGGACATGAACATCCAGTTGAACCTAAAATGTCAGCCCTTGGATCGCATCGCAGCACCTGCTTACTGTCTGGCATGTGCTGTGCTCTCAAAATAATGTTTTGAGGAACGATGGTAGGACATGGGCCCCCCAGGATCTTAACCACATCTGTCACAACATGAGGCACTCAGCAGTCTGATGTAACACCGCCCGCCATTATTGGCTATGAGCAAATAGCATTCTGGGACTCGTAGTTTTCTCTTTACAGCTTAGCAGTGTGACATAAGAATCGCAGCATGCTGCTGGGTAAGAAACGGGGCCGGTATAAGGTGTGACGCCCGACTTTGGGGCACCTCAGTTGACCAACTAAGACGACCTACGAGAATGTAAACGTATACACGTCACCGCTATGTCACTACCTTGTGCCAGTTAGTAAGATATTACACACAGCAGTTACTCGAAGAAAGGTTATCACAGACAATATAAAAATGTGGTTTACACACCGATTTGGACTATAATTTGTTTTTACTAAGCGCTTTATTTAATGGGTTTTACGGTATCGAATTTTTTCGTGCCAGTGTATCGACTTTGGAAGGATGAAGAGCTCAATTGAATCAGACGCCCGGACTCAGCAAACGTACAGCCATCCATCTTAAATGCTGACATAAGGTTTATTGTAAATGAGCATTGTAAAGTGTGATTCTCGAAAATTGTAATTTTAGGAAGGACAGTAAACTGCGGGAGGGGGGTATAATTACCACCTCTTCTCCCCCTTCACTCCATCAGTCATCCCCGTCAGCCGCCCTCTCGCCAGCCTCCCTCGACGCTGCAGTGTGACATTTCTCGAGAGCTGTCGCCTTTTTCAGATAACACAGCGCCCATTTGTTCAGGATTTACAGCTGCTGGCTCTGGGGGCCGAACCGCTGCCGTCTCCTCCTCTGACTTGCCCGGCCTGTACTGTATTTCACAAGCCACGGATCAGATAACTAACCCAGCATTTTTACTCATGTTTGTTTTTGTATGGCGTTTGCAGGGTTATTTGGTCCTCCATGTTGCATAATTCTAGGAGCACCGGTGAATTCTGTTTGTTTTTGTATGGCGTTTGCAGGGTTATTTGGTCCTCCATGTCGCATAATTCTAGGAGCACCGGTGAATTCTGTTTCTTTTTGTATGGCGTTTGCAGGGTTAGTTGGTCCTCCATGTCGCATAATTCTAGGAGCACAGGTAACGGAAAACCCCTGTGAAGAGGTTTGAGGCCTGTCATTATGACTTCGAAAGCCGTATTTTACAGTGAACCGTGAAATATTCCCATGTTTCACGGTTCGCTGTGCGATACAGGGTTTCATACCACTCCATTTTTCGAATGTAACATGCAGTGTATTATATTTTGCATGTGGGGTGCAGGGGGCATTATTTTAATATTATATATCGCTGGCTTCACACACACTGCTGAGAAACATGTCCGGCACCATTCCTACTCATTCTGTTTAGATGGTGATAGAGCGACATGTTCTTGTGAAATTTGTAGGGGTGCATCATAATCACTGGTAGTTCGCACCCGCATATATTCAGACATATATCCGTATATATTCAGTTGTATATCCATGCATGTTTAGTAAAGAGTGAATAGTTCGCAGATATTAAGTGAATCAGCAGTATAACTGTGTTATGATAATTATGCAATGTAATGTTTATTGAATTGTGTGAAAAATAATGCATAGATAAATCAGTTCGTGTGTAATTCGATTGCAATAGTTTAAACGTGCACCATATTAAAGTTGCACATGTAATTCATTTTCGCATATGAATTGTAATGAAAATGCTTATAGAGAAAAGTAAGATGTGTGTTTAAAAGTCATATGTAGCCTGACTACATATATGATTAGGAAAGGCCTGGTTTATTCTTATGTTAGCTTATTTTGTAGGCAGAGAAAAGTTTCTCTTGGTAAGGCTCTCTGGGCACAAACGGTAGATTTAATTAGCACAGTAGAAGGTTTCTGTTGAACGTATCTTTTGTTGCAGGTGTAAGGACACATGTCTCGTTAGTAAAAGACTAACTCTTTGTTTTCAAAAGTTAGAGAGATGGGAGGCATGGTACGGGGAGTGCAATGGAATTTAGGGATGATACTTTCAGCGGAGAAGGTGCCTGGGACTCAAGGTCATCGCAACCGTCCAGGATGAAGTAACCGTTTCGATGGAAAAGTACAAGAAAGAAGACCTGGCCAAGGAGGCATGACAAAGGCGTGTACAATTGTATTAGGGTTTTGTATTAGGGATAGTGCCCCGAGGGAGGAGGCCAGAGAAGAGGTAGGGGAGACCAGAGAGGAGGACAGAGAGTGTCCTGATGAAGGAGAATAAAAGAATCTGAGCTTAGGTATTATGTGATTGCACTTCTGAGGAAGTCTTCACAGCTGACACCTTTTATTTATTCTTGCCTGGGAAAATCGTTATGTAGGGATGTCACTAAGTGTTAGTGTAGGGACAGCAATTGATTTAAAGCTTGCTTAGATAAATGAAGAGCAACGTAGAAATTGGAGCAATCATAGCTTGGTTGATCCTTCTAGAACTATCGATTCTCTTTATTCTGAGTCGGATGAGACTCCTGCGTAGGTTATTATTTGTATTAGTGCCCATCTATTTCTTTAACCTCGTGTTGAGGTGTTTGCATGTCCAGTTATTTTTGGCGATTAATAAATTCATAAACTTGAATTCGGAGTCAGTGGTCCTTTCAGACAAAATGAATGCTGCTATATAACCAGATGAGATTCTCTCCTTTACACTATCCAACAGGTAAAAAGATCCTGGCGACCAGAAGGTTCTTATAAATAATTAGATAAGAATCGGCGTTATCAGTTGGTAGCAGAGTAGGATGGTTACCTTTGATGGTAAGGGGAGATCTAGATCAAGATAGGAGATTAAGTTGCCCCATAGAGCCCGAGTGATGCTGATCCAGTGGACCGTATGAGAAGGATGTCGGAGGTCGTTGAAAACTGACGGAGAGTGACGGTGCGGCGGAAGTAGCAGTTCGTGGTAGAGTGAGTATGAAAAGATTGGTGTTTGGTAGATTGCGGTGTTTTATTGTTGTGTGATGTCTTGCGGAGTTGGAACGAGAGTTGTGTGATTGAGGACCGGACCGTGAGCGCGCGCGGGACCGGGAGATTTATTGTGGTGTAGAATACACCCAGAGTTGAGAGCGTTGACCAGAGGTTGTGGGGGTCACGAGACGTCATTGACAGACTCACTGAAGATAGGGAACACATGTGTGAGTGTGTGAATAACCAACGCAGGTCGTAGGTTATTGTGTGCAGAACATCGACAGATTGAATCCTATCGAGTGTGTTAGAGGCGATTGTCCGGTCGTTTCGCGGACAGACGGTTGCCAGATTGAGGTCAACAAGCTCGAGAGGCTGATCGGTCATTGGTGGACTGACAGTCAGAGGTAATTGTTCGGTAGGACGGACATTACTTCAGAGTATGATTGGGACAGGTGCGAGCGAGAACGAGTGAATTAGGAAGGAGGGGAACTGCTGCGAGCGGAGGAAAAGTGACGTCAGACAAGTGCCGCGCTGCGATAGGCCGGTTGGTGTGAGCCGCGCTGGCATTGGTGGATTGAAATCAGGAAGTAAAAGCTGACATTTTGAGTGCAAATAAAAAGTTGATTCATCATGAAATGTTTTAAAGTTTTACGGGAACTTTGCAGAGGTGACAGACATGTGGTTACTCGGGAAGGAGAGGAAGCCCCTCCCGAGGATACGCCAGCACATTATATGGCTAAAAATGTAGGATTGCATACTATAATTTGGCTTGAGAATTGGCATAAAATGACAGAAGGAGAAGGAGAATTGACTTTCCCACGCTATGGTACTTTCAGGTTAGAGGTGTTGTACCAGCTAAAAAGTATAATGGCTTCTTTACGACCACTACCTAGACCGACACAGTTTGAGGCGCTACATGCGTGGATTAGAGCAGCGTATGATAGGAAGAAAGACAAGAGCCAGGAAAGGGTGAAGAAATCGATCAGGGCATTTCAAGATGCAAGGTGGGATGCACTAGAGAAAAGGTGGAGAGTGGAAACGATTGAGGGAGATAAGTTATACCCACTGCTAATACAAAATGGAAAGATTACAAGAATCGATGAGGATGACAGTGATACAGACGACAGCCTGTTAGATAGGTTGTTGGCAGAGAGGCCACCTCCATTTAATCCAGATTCAGAGGAGGGAAAACCGGCTCCAGCAGTAGAAATTGATGAGAGACAGAATCAGACTAGCATGAGAGTAGTGGGAAGGATTTCCACAGGAACGGAAGGGGCGACGACGTCTATGATAACACAGCCTCCTGTTGGGAACACAAGGTTACCGGACTCCTTGACAGTACCGGTTACCATTGGCCCTATAGTACCGGTATATGACCCAGACCGAGTGAGAGAAGGGAGCTCCGTACAGATGGGAAGGGAAGAAGTAACCAGTGAGTGTGGGAATGGGTTAGGAGTACGAGTGGTTCATTTCCCAAGACCATTGGAGACAAGTACGCCGTTACCGGCTACTGCAGACTCTTCCTTTAGACAGGAGGATGAGAGACCAGTCAGACCGAGGTCTTTGCACGAATCCAAGTCAGCTTTGAGGATGTGGACACCAACGGTAAGAAGCCAAAGTGATAGGATGCCAGGAGATAGGGAACAAAACATCTCGGAAGACAGACCAAGTTCCAGGAATATGATGGAAGGGAATAGGTCACAAGGACAGAATAGTGACTGTGATGAGCGGGACGGCTCAACTTGTCGAGAAGTACTGAGGAGTGCAGTACAGGCAAGGTTGCTAGACGTAGTAAGGTTGAAAGCAGAGGTAGACGAGATGATTAGCGGGAGTCTGCCTTTGGAAAGAATAGAAATTTATGGATCAGATGAGCTGCTGTTCGTAGCAAAAGATGTGACTCGAAAAGCTAGAATAGCACATGAAAACTTAACGGCGTTGGCCAAAAGATATGAGGTAGACCTGAATAAAACTAAAACGTTGCAAGGACCGCATAGATTGCAATACAGTGACCAGGAGCTGGAGGAGAAAAGAATCACAGGATTAAGGACACACCAGAGATCTGATTGTACGGATGCGGATATGGATTTTGTTGGACAAATGGGAAGAAAGGTGGTCCAAGAAGAAAATAGCAAAGAAAGCTGAGGGGAAACGCCGCCTCCAGGAGGGGGCGACGGGTGTCGGAAATTTTCCTTTACGGGAAGTACAGAATGGAGGGTATGTGCATGTGCCGTGGAATAGAGGTGACTTAGCTGCATTTACAAATGATTTTCCTCGGCTGAGGGAGAAACCAGTAGAGTGGTACAAGCAGGTTGAGCGGTTTGTTAAAATTTCAAAAGTATTGTGGATTGATTTGAATACCTTGTTTGACATAGTGGTGCCGGAAGATTTGTGGACAGCTTGTAAAGTCGCTGTCGAGTGGCCGACTTCGGAACCTGAAAGGGAGGCGGTTACAAATGGCCCATCACCCCTTGTAATGAAAAAATTTGAGCAGGTGATTACATGGCTAAAACTGAAGATTTCACCTCAAGATATAGATTGGGTTAAGATAGATCGAACTGTACAAGAACCCAAAGAGACGGTGCATGAATATTACGAGAGACTTCTGCAAGCTTTCAAACAGTATAGTGGATTAGATACGTTAGACCCCAAGGATATGGGACAGTTTGTCTCAAAGTTTGTACTGGGTCTGAGATCAGAAGTCAGCCTCATGATACAGCACCATCTGATCTGCTGGCAGAATAAGCCGGTAGATGAAATTTTGAGGTATGCAAGGTACTGTAGTGATGAGGTGGAATCGAAACATCGGAAGCTAAAAGACAAATTGATGCTCGTCCAGATGCAGACAGCACAGGGTCAGTCTAATGGAGGGACCATAGGAAGAAAGCAAGGAAATTTCCAAGGGAACCAGAATGGGCAAGGACAGGGAAAGGGAAAACCAATAGACCCCAAGACGGGAGTGGACGTGGCCACACTGAAGAAGACCACTGCGTGTCATCTTTGTCGTCAGGTCGGACATTGGAAACGCGAGTGTCCCTTGAACCCAGCTAATCAGTTGCAGGAAGAGGGGGTTCAGGCACCCGCGCCGGAGGTAGTTAACACCGTGACGAGGCCTAGGGTGATGAAAGGGGGATATACAGCCCTCACGCACAGGTTCCCCAGGCTCCAAGGATTTCACAAGGAATACGAACGTACCAACAGATGCCCCTGTTCGAAGACTATGACGAGAGTAGCTCAGACCCTTTATCCTGACGGTGCCTGAGGGGGAGGAAGACTGCACGCTTGGAGCGGTCTTGGAGGTAGACCAGAGGGGACCTTTTGTGGAGGCAGATATTGAGGGTCATCCTGCCACACTTTTGGTTGATACTGGTGCTACCCGGTCTACTGTAAGATCAGCAGTGGTCCCTAACCTACCCCTCTCGGGACAATCAATCCAGGTTGTTGGAGTAGCGAATAAAAGAATAAGCAGCCCGTTGACAGAACCGATCTTAGTAAAGATAGGTTCCTTCCAAACTAGACATCAGTTTGTAGTGTGTGATACGAGTCCAGTTTGCCTTTTGGGAAGAGATCTGTTGTGCAAGTTGAACTGCACGATTTATTGTACACCTCAGGGGTGGAGGTTCAGACGAGGGATGACGATGCTGACTTTAAGGTTACAAATCAGCATCTATGTATAGATCTGTACCCAATGGTGACTGTGGAAGAACTTCCACCTGATTTGAGAGACGCGGTGTCATCTGTGGTGTGGGATTTCGCAGGCGATGAAATAGGTCTAATAAGAGTGGTTGAACCGGTGCGGATTGAGGTGAAGCAGAATGTTGATTTCCCCAGGACACCTCAATACAACCTGTCGCCAGAAACGATTGCAGGGATAAAACCTGTGATTGAGACTTTCATTGAGAAAGGCATTCTGAAAGAGATCAGAGGTAGCCCCTGTAATTCACCTATTATGGGACTACAGAAACCGAGCGGGAAATACAGGATCGTGCAAGACCTGCGAAAGGTCAACACGATAGTTGTCCCTTGTTGTCCAGTGGTACCGAATCCTTCAGTAATACTGTTCCAGATCCCATGCGAAGCCGAGTGGTTTACTGTCATCGACTTGTGTCAAGCCTTCTTTTCGATACCACTCCATGAGGAAAGCCAATTTCTCTTTGCATTCAGGCTGGAAAATCGCGTGTTAACATGGTGTCGTATCCCTCAAGGGTATACAGAAAGTCCATCGATCTTTAACCAGATCCTGAAAAAGAATCTTGAGAGTCTTGTGTTGCAGAACTCAGTCCTCGTGCAATACATAGACGATTTACTCATTGCCTCAGAAACAGAAGATGCTTGCAGAATTGACACTGTAGCCCTGTTGAATCACTTAGCAGAGAATGGACATAAGGTGTCCCCAAACAAGCTGCAGTACTGTTTGAATGAGGTACAGTACTTGGGACACAGATTGGAAAAAGGCAAGAGGAAGGTGTCACCAGACCGAATTGAGGCAATAAGGAGTATGGCAGTACCCACCACACAGAGAGAAGTTAGGATGTTCCTGGGAATGGTCGGCTACTGTCGACAGTGGATTCCTAGTTTCTCCTTGAGAGCAAAGCCTTTGCAGAGGCTTACGCACCAGGATGTGAGTGATCCGGTACCATGGGACGAGGAGTGTTTGATGTCATTCCTGAAACTGAGAGAGGAATTGTGCAGTGCTCCGGCACTGGGGATGCCTGATTACAACAAGGCCTTTTCATTGTTCTGTTGTGAGAGGGAAGGATGTGCATTAGCAGTCTTAGCTCAGAACCATGGAGGTGTCCGTAGACCAGTAGCCTATTTCTCAGCTACACTAGATCCAGTAGCTTCTGCGTTGCCCGGATGTCTAAGATCCGTTGCTGCAACAGGTGTCAGCATTGAAAGATGTGAAAGCATTGTAATGGGACATCCACTGACTGTACATGTGCCACACTCGGTTGAGTTATTAATGACCAGAACCAAGACTCAGCACCTAACGAACAATAGGTTAACGAGGTACGAGCAAGTCATACTTGCCGCAGAGAATGGTACTCTGAAAAGGTGCTCTGTCTTGAACCCTGCAACATTGATGCCTACACCGAACGCAGATGATGAAGATTGTGCGGACCATGATTGTCTCGATGTGACCGAACTTTGCACCAAACCGAGACCTGACATTGTCGATGAACCGCTGGCTGACCCAGATGAAATTTTCTTTGTCGATGGTTCATGCTTAAGGGACAGTGTTGGGCAATTGAGAGCAGCGTTTGCTGTATGTACCATTTCTGGAGTGGTCGAGGCTGCTTGCCTAGAAGGAGTACGCTCCGCGCAGGTAGCTGAGATCATTGCTTTGACCCGTGCCTGTTTGGCCGCTGATCAAATTCGAATCACGATTTACACCGACAGCCAATATGGGTTTGGTGTGGTGCATGACTTCGGGCAGTTGTGGTCTCAGAGGGGATTTTTGACATCATCTGGCTCACCCATTAGGAATGGAGAATATGTAAGACAACTGTTGGATGCATTACAGCATCCGAAGGAAATTGCTGTTGTTAAATAATCCGCGCATGGGAAAGGGGAAGACTTTGTGTCATTGGGCAATAATTACGCAGACGAGGTTGCCCGGTTTTGTGCAGAACAAGGATGCATATTCACAGATAGATACGCAGGGGAGAGCCAAGAAAGAACCGAGCTCAACATAATGTTGGCCATGGCAGACACTTGGGAAGAGCTCAAGCGATTGCAGGATGAAGTCTCAGACCAGGAGCGAGAAGGATGGATCAAAGCAGGTTGTGAAAGAGGAGACGTGGATGTGTGGGTCTCCAGTGATGGGAGAGCCGTATTACCAGAAGAGTTGTTGAGTCCGATGGCAAGGCTGATACATGGACAGGCACACCTTGGTAGAGATGCAATGATGAGGGTGTTTAGACAGACGTGGTACAACCCACGATTTCGGGCAATGGCTGAAACAGTATGTCAGAGGTGTGTTACGTGTCAGCAAATGAATGCTGGAAAGAAAACTGTAGTTACATTGAGTCACATTGGGAGGTCAGGTGGGCCTTTCAACAGGATACAGCTAGACTTCGTGGAAATGCCTAAGTGTAATGGGTTGAGGTACATTTTAGTGCTGGTATGTGTATTCTCACGGTGGGTGGAGGCTTACCCTACACGCAGGTGTGACACTCTCACAGTGGCTAAGTTATTGTTGAGGGAGCTTATCCCTAGGTTCGGGATCCCAACCTCTTTGGAATCTGATAGAGGAAGGCACTTCCACAGTGAAATCATGAAGTTACTTTGTGCTGCATTGAATATTGACCAGAGGCTCCACTGTAGTTACAGACCAGAGGCTTCTGGGATGGTGGAACAAGTTAATGGAACTTTGAAGGCCCGGATGGCAAAAATGTGTTCTTCGACATCCCTGAAATGGCCCGATGCCTTGCCGCTTGTGTTAATGAGCATGCGAAGTGTCCCAGACAGGAAAACCGGGTTGTCCCCTCACGAGATACTAATGGGAAGGGCAATGAGGTTGCCGGCAGTACCAGCTACAGCTTTGATAAGCATCACTGATGACTTGATTCTCGATTATTGTAAAGGACTATCTGATGTGGTCCGTTCTGTATCCCAGCAGGTGCAGGCTGCAGTGGTCCCAGCCTCGAGTGATCTGTGCCATGACCTGTGCCCCGGAGATTGGGTGCTTGTCCGGAAACACGTGAGGAAGAGTTGCTTGGATGCCCGCTGGCGTGGCCCGTACCAGGTGATACTCATCACGAACACAGCAGTAAAGTGTGGAGGATTGCCGAACTGGGTGCATGCCTCCCATACCCGCAGAGTTTCAGCACCCTTGGAAGAAACAGCTCCTCTCGTAGATGAAAATCCAGCTGATGTGGCAGGGCCACATGAGAGGACAAGTCAAGCTGTAAGGGTTGCTGACATAGCTGGTGGTGCACTAGAGCAAGCTGAAGGGGGTTTCAACAGTTCGAACCCTGACTCAGACACCGAAGACAGAAACGGTGCAGTGGGCGGAGAAGAGTCAGATTCAGCAGAAAGAGGAAGTAGTGCACTGGGTATAGCAGGGGAAGGCAGACGAACGAACAGAAGTGAGGAGAGTTGGCCTGAAAGACAGAGGCGACGGAACCTGAGGTTAGCACCTGAAAGAGACCTTGCCCCAGTGTCTGAAGCGTCTGAAACAGAGGCAAGTGACGAAGACCAGGCTCAAGATAGTCGGCGAAGGTCAAAAAGAACAAGAGTACCTTGTCGCAGATACTCTACCTCTGAGTGGACTTACACAGTGTTTGATGCAGGGGGTGGTGAGCACGGGAAGGCTGAGGTCGGTGCTGGTGGTCCGTCGGAGCCCGAGTGTGGTAGTGAAGGTGGTGCTGCAGTTGCCAGGGCTCGAGGTAGAAGGAATACTGACCCTCACAGTTCCGAATCCCCCGCTCCTGAGTGAAGTCCGACACTTGGTTCTGCATCGACTCGAATTTCCGTCTTTTGGGTTTGAGCCGTCTTCACATGAAATGGTAATCTTGCGTCTTGAACTTTTGTATCACGTTCTGGAAGTGCTTAATGAGGATCTTATTATGGATCAACTATAAACTGTAAATAAAGGTCTAAAAGAAGAAGATAACCTAGGCCCGAGTGGAAGAAGAATAAACTTAGGGACTTTCCACAGAAGAGGAACGAAAACTAGGGAAGTCTTTTTCTGGACTGTGTAAATAAGACTGTGATCGACAAGGGAAAATCCGGAGATTTCATGGTTGCTCGAGCTGGTTAAGCAAGTACACAGAGACTTTTTCAGGGTTCATTGCTATAACCAAGAACTTTTGAGAACTTTCGAAACCATGGAGCCGGGAGATCCCAATCGTAGATCTAAGTGGATTGTAGGCGTACTTATAAGTAGTGTGATAGTCTCTATAATCATAGTAATCATAGTCTCATATACTGGTTCGCATAAGCTAGAAGTGAAGGGGGTGCCAGGGACACCTACACCTACTACACCTAGCCAAAAAGGGGTAAACATGGGAGCTGACAGAGCTTTGCTATTAGAAGAAAGTCGTAGGTTACATATAGATTTGTCTAGGAGTGATTTTAAGCTTAATGCATATGCCAAGCTGCTATATGAGTATGTTGATGTGATGGATGCGAAAGATTGTTATGTGTGTATGCAGTTGCCTGCTTCAGTGGACGAGGGTATTAGGTATCATCATCTTCCACTGACTTATGGAATTTCATGTAGTCTTTTGCTTAGTATATTTTATGAGAGAGATCAGTTTGAGTATTTCTTTTCCAATTTCGACGCAGTGCTTCCTGAAGTCCCAGCTTACAAGCATTTGAATAAGTATGACTATTATAAGACCGAGGATAGACTCAGGAAGTTCTTCATACCGACTTTGGAATTGGATACAGCATTCGCTCACAGACATAATCTGACCTGCTCATTGTCAGATGTAGAGAAAAAGTTTGTAGATCAGGTAGAGGACAGGTACAGAAAGCTGACCCAGTCACGAGACATGGGGCATAACAGACCTGATTGGACAGATGAGGAAAAATTGCATAAGACAAAGGGAAGCTATGGTCCTATAGCGTTAGACAAAGAGCAGAGGGGTAAGCTGTGTATAAGGCGTTATCAGACTTACTACGAAAAGGTTGCAGTGGGACAAAGCACTTGCAATCACGTTTTCACCATGGCAGATGTGGCAAAAGATTTTCTCCAAGGTCCTGTACAAGTGATACCAACGGTGTATTTTGTGTGTGGGAAGAATGCTTATGCGAGGTTGCCTGCAAATTGGTATGGAACATGTTATTTGGCAATAATATTTCCAAAGATTTACCATACAGAGGATTTGGAACTTCTAGAAAGTGGGAAGCATTCAAGAACGAGAAGAGCTGCAAGTGCAGGGATCGTTGTGGGGGATATCTTTGGAGCTATGATACCCAGTCTGGGAGTAGTTTTGAATGATGTGAAAATCCGGAGATTAGCGACTGTGGTAGATGAACTATCGATGAATACAGCAAAGTCATTGGTACTGGTGGAAGGAGAGATGTTGTCGATAAGGGCAATGGTTTTGCAGAATCGCCTTGCTTTGGATGTCTTATTGGCAAAAGAGGGCGGAGTCTGTAAATTGTTGAAGGTTCAAGAGTGCTGCACTTATATACCAGACCGTAGCAAAGATCTGGAGAAATATATAAGTAATATCACTACCATCCACACAAAAATAGCGGATTTGACCGAAGAGGGGGTTTGGGAAAAAGTTGGCAAGGGATTTGGTCAAGTGGGAAGCTGGTTTGCAAATCTGGGAAAAGGATTCCTTGGGTATGTTCTGAGACCCCTCCTTATCGTGGTGGTTTGTGTGGTTTGTCTGTGGATTTCGATCAAGACCTACAGGTGGTATCGAGCAGGCCGAGTTAAGAGAGCTTTGAGGGAAAATGAGATGAGATTGGCAAGACTGCAGGACAGTCAATATCAGAGGCTCAAGAGAATGGAGAATCAAAGATCAGGGAAAATGGCAACGAGTTCTATTTAGGTCGGTTCTTTCTCCGAGGGAGTTGAAGGAAATGTGATGACAGGAGTCATCAAAGGGGGGAACTGATAGAGCAACATGTTCTTGTGAAATTGGTAGGGGTGCATCATAATCACTGGTAGTTCGCACCCGCATATATTCAGACATATATCCGTATATATTCAGTTGTATATCCATGCATGTTTAGTAAAGAGTGAATAGTTCGCAGATATTAAGTGAATCAGCAGTATAACTGTGTTATGATAATTATGCAATGTAATGTTTATTGAATTGTGTGAAAAATAATGCATAGATAAATCAGTTCGTGTGTAATTCGATTGCAATAGTTTAAACGTGCACCATATTAAAGTTGCACATGTAATTCATTTTCGCATATGAATTGTAATGAAAATGCTTATAGAGAAAAGTAAGATGTGTGTTTAAAAGTCATATGTAAAGGCCTGACTACATATATGATTAGGAAAGGCCTGGTTTATTCTTATGTTAGCTTATTTTGTAGACAGAGAAAAGTTTCTCTTGGTAAGGCTCTCTGGGCACAAACGGTAGATTTAATTAGCACAGTAGAAGGTTTCTGTTGAACGTATCTTTTGTTGCAGGTGCAAGGACATGTCTCGTTAGTAAAAGACTAACTCTTTGTTTTCAAAAGTTAGAGAGATGGGAGGCATGGTACGGGGAGTGCAATGGAATTTAGGGATGATACTTTCAGCGGAGAAGGTGCCTGGGACTCAAGGTCATCGCAACCGTCCAGGATGAAGTAACCGTTTCGATGGAAAAGTACAAGAAAGAAGACCTGGCCAAGGAGGCGTGACAAAGGCGTGTACAATTGTATTAGGGTTTTGTATTAGGGATAGTGCCCCGAGGGAGGAGGCCAGAGAAGAGGTAGGGGAGACCAGAGAGAAGGACAGAGAGTGTCCTGATGAAGGAGAATAAAAGAATCTGAGCTTAGGTATTATGTGATTGCACTTCTGAGGAAGTCTTCACAGCTGACACCTTTTATTTATTCTTGCCTGGGAAAATCGTTATGTAGGGATGTCACTAAGTGTTAGTGTAGGGACAGCAATTGATTTAAAGCTTGCTTAGATAAATGAAGAGCAACGTAGAAATTGGAGCAATCATAGCTTGGTTGATCCTTCTAGAACTATCGATTCTCTTTATTCTGAGTCGGATGAGACTCCTGCGTAGGTTATTATTTGTATTAGTGCCCATCTATTTCTTTAACCTCGTGTTGAGGTGTTTGCATGTCCAGTTATTTTTGGCGATAATAAATTCATAAACTTGAATTCGGAGTCAGTGGTCCTTTCAGACAAAATGAATGCTGCTATATAACCAGATGAGATTCTCTCCTTTACACTATCCAACAGGTAAAAAGATCCTGGCGACCAGAAGGTTCTTATAAATAATTAGATAAGAATCGGCGTTATCAATGGTGCAAACATTTCTGCGTTTTAGCTTCGGTTTTGGGCACTGTAGGTTAATTCCATGTCACGAGGCTTCGGCTGCTCCGGTTCCTGACTTTCCTTTTACAACTCATTGCATGCATGTGTGAAGCTCGAATGGCTTTGAATAAACTACAATTCCCAGAATGCATCGATGTGGCAAATAAAAGTAGGTCAGAAAACAAAGGTTTTTCTGCATGGAACCACAAAGTATTTCAGATTATTGCAGACTTATTCAGAGGTTTCTTGACCGCCCTCTCCATTTCTGCCAGGTTTCTATGCCTCCTCGCCGCCCCCACCCAGGGGTTCTTTCTTCCAGGGAGGGTTTCCAGGCGCCGAGACTGACTCCTGATAAGAGGCAGAGTCCTTTCTACTCCGAGAAGGTCGTGCTAATGCCAGCACAAACAAGATGGCGACCCCCTGCAGGGAACGCCTTCATGTCTTTGCACCCCCTCCCCAAATCCCTGGGTAATCCCCCAGATCCCGGATTTGGGGTGTAATCTGCTGCCTGCACCCTTTGTTTGCCTTTATTTCAGTATTGTTCTACCTCGACACAAAAATAGACAGGGAGGGGGCCCGGCCAGAAACACGAGCAGCAGGGCAGCTAAATGTAGAAGAGAGAACAGGCCCGCCGGCTGGAGGCTCCGATAGAGCGTCTCTCGTGGAGTGACAGCCCTGGAGGGGCAGATCAGTCTAGGATACAAACAGCGTCCTAGGACACGGTCACAAACACCGACATGGAGTGAGTAACACACACTCGCACACACGCAAAGCACGCACGCAAGGCTAGGCACAGACACCGACAGCCGGTGACCTAGGCACAGACACCGACAGCCGTGACCTAGACACAACCCCCGACTGCCAGTAAGGTACACAAAACCCGGACAGCCAGAAAGACAGACACAAACCCGGACAGCCAGAAAGACAGACGCAAACACTGTCAGCCAGAAAGACAGACATAAACCCTGACATGCGTAACGTTAGGACACGAACACTGTCAGGCAAGTATACAAATGGCAAATTAATATACACACACTGACACCCATTCATACAGATCCCTGGCAAAAGGCTACGACACCAACAGTGACAGCAGCACGCGAGGACACAAACCTCGTGTGCGACGAAAAACCGAAAGCTAGGATACGGCCAGCAAGTTTTAATATACAAACACTGACAGACAGGTTGTTCATACAAAACCACTCACAAGACAGGACAGCAGCAATGACAGACAACAAGTCATGACAGACATAGAAGGAAGTCTAGGATCCAAACACCGGCAGCAACCTTTGTATTCCAGTTTACTGCCTTTCGGTGGTAATATCAAACACAGTAAGGCGAGATACGCACAGCGGCAGACAACAGGCTAGTACACCAACAGTGATACAAGTACTGAGAGAAGGACGGACAGACCTGACGACAACCAGGTTCACTACAGAGAGCAAGATACAAACACAGACACGCTACAATACAAGCACTGGCAGACAACCCCAGACACAGGCTGTGCGCTACGACACTGATGACAACAGAAAGCAAAATACGAACAATATACACAAACAGGCTAGAACACAAACACTGGCCCATAAGCCCAAGATACAAGCCAACAGTCTGCTGCAAGAATGACAGACTAAAAACGAAACGAATACAGCCATGCTAGGCTTCAAACAGAGTAACCTACAAAACAACAAGCGTGGTCCTGAGCATGGGGATCTCTTATCTTTATGGGGCCATGTGTTTGGCCCCATAAAGATAAGAAAGTGCTTCACGACAGCCGTGAAGCAGGCCACCGAGTCCAAATGTAAGCCAAAGGGAGGCAACCAAAACACCTCATTTCCAATGGCAGGCCACCGTTTAGCATAAACGGTGACGCCAGCCAATGGGAATAAGGGGCGGGGCTTAAAGCCCTCTTCTGAAAGTCCTCTCTTACAAAACCCCTCGCGGGGGCGGAGCAGGGCTCTGCCCTGCAACGCCACGCGAGACCTAATAACGTGGAACCTCAAGACCCCAGCAACTACAGCCCAATCTCCAATGTGTTCCACAGATAAATGTGAAGTGCAACTTCCGGTCAAAATTCCACATTCAATTAGTCCACTCTTTGTAAAAATCTTGATTTTTCTTGTTTCATAGAAAATGATACAGAATCAGCCAACGTGTTTTGTCCACTACATGTGGACTTCGGTTCAGGGCATAATTTTGTCTTTCAGGGTATTGCAACCAAAGGAAAGCCGTAGTTCATCATATTTGAACAATGTAGATTCCTGGTATGGATATCAACCATTTATTCATCAGGACCCCATATGTTTGAGGAAATATCATTATTCCAGAATGCAGAGCGGAACCTCGATCCGTACCGTCTCTCGCCTCCCAATTCTAATATGATGAACTACGGCTTTCCTTTGGTCACACCTTGGAAACAGCAGGTGCAGTGGATGTGCACGCAACGCTTACCTTTCTAATGGATACTTGTACTTAAATTTTGTTGGGGGGATAAGAAGGGTGGTGCGACTGCCTTATTCGCTCGCTGTTTCATTGTTTTGTATGCCAATCTCCAATGTGTATTTCCTTAGCACTCTTATGGAAAAAGCAGCCAATTAACTCCACCCTGGGAGAGGCAACAAATCTGCTCTAACTACATTTTGGGACGACCTCAAAAATATAGTCGACAAAAATGGTGTTGCTGCATTACTACACCTAAACCGGTCAGCAGCTTTTGACATAGTACAAAAGGACACAATACTTCCTAGACTGAAAGAAGTTGGCATAGAAGATCTCACCCTCAACTGGAATTCCTCTTACCTAAATACCAGATCATACCAGATTCACACTCCGCCTTTCTCTTCAGATCCTTACCTCGTAAAAACAGTTCCACAAGGATCGATCATCTCACCTCCACTCTTCAGCTTGTACATGAAACCATTACTAAATTTCTTCAACAGTTTTAAACTCACCAGCAACAAATATGCAGATGACACAGATAAATCTCAAACTGGAAAACCCTCAGGAACTAGAACCATCAAAACGTAACACCTGCCTCAACGCCGAATAATGGATGTTGTGGAATTACTTCAAACCAGTAGCGGTCGGTGGTGGGAGTGCCGCCGGGCGCTGACGTGGGGCGGGGAGGGCAGGGTGGGGGTAGTAAACTACGGATTACGGGCGATTACAGGTAAGTACACATATAAATAAATAAAACGAATTTCGTTTCTCGCACTGCATCACATTTGGCGATGCAGCGCGAGAAACGAAATTCGTTTTATTTATTTATATGTGTACTTACCTGTAATCGCCCGTAATCCGTAGTTTACACCCCCCACCCTGCCCCTCCCCCGCCCTACGTAAGCGCCCGGCGGCACTCCCACCACCGACCGCTACTGCTTCAAACGGAATATTTCAAAAACTGAACTTCTGATCTGCAGTGATTAAAATAATTATGACCCTGTTTCTTTCTGGCCAGATGAACTAGGACCCCCACCAAAATAGGAAGAAGTATGAAAAAAATCATAATTGTCTTTGATTCTACATTTTCTATGAACATTTAAGTGGACAGGCTGACCTGAGCTACCTTCTACACACTGAAAACACTTTAGATGCGCCTTTCCACATCCTTTCTACAAAAGGTACAGGCAACCACAGTATTCACCCTCTCAAAACTTGCTAATGGGCTATACCACAGCTTTCCACTCTCAAATATCAGAAGGATACAAATATCAACAGCAAGACTACTTCTAAATGTAAATAGGCAAAACCACATTTCTCCGATCCAGAAGACTCTAAACTGGCTCTCAACTCTTCTTTCATTACTGTGAATCACCCATAGTGCTATTAATTCGTTTTCAGTCACTCAAAATCCATTCAAGCAACAAAAAAACAAAAAAATCACAAAATATTCCCAACCCAGAAACATATGTTCCAGGCTGGCGCTATGCTTAATACTCCCTACTTATAGGAAGTAAGCCATTGGTGGCACTACTTTCTCAATGCAAGCAACAAACCTTTGGAATTCCCTACCTGCAAACATCAAAACCAATGAGAATCACAGAGTTCACAAGGATGGTTAAGATATGGTTATTCCCAGTGTGATCCAACAACAAATCCACACATTCTCATTTCCTGTCCACTGACAGATACCCTTCAGGACTTTTTAAGATCAAGGAAGTGCTAACTCTGCAGAATCCTTTAGCAACCCACACTTATTACCAGGGAGAACGACGTCCCCCTAGAAACATTACAACCATGCACCCTTCTCAAACAAACACACCACAGTATTACCAATGCAAAACCCATTGATTGTGTCATCCTCAAAATCTCAACCTAACAATCTGCTATCCAGACCTCCCCCTATCCCAGAAAAAATACAATCTGACAGTTTAAGTGATGTTCAATGCCATCTAAGTAGAAGGGATTGGACAGTGTCGGTGCCATTGCGGGGGGAGGAGTGGTAGGTGGAGCAAACTAAGGAAGAACAGTTCACATCACTTGCCCACAGGTAATTAATTTTCAGCCTTTCTTTATACTCTTCATACTTTCTCAAACTGCATTTTACCTCAACATTCCAAATATCCTGCATGAAAAATAATGTGATTTATAGCTAGGGGTTATTCTCTCTTTTACCTTCTGATTAGAATGATACTCTCCATACACACCATCTACTGCATGCATCTGTTCCTCGGAGTTAACCCTACCTTTGCACATACGTGCCGCCTTACTCTCTACTAAATTTCAGTAAAATAACCAGATTCCTCCTTAGAAAGCATAAACTTACCTTTGGAATAATTGTTTCGGCAACACCAAAAATGATTTAACTTATCCACTTATCCCTCTCCTATAAATCACAATGTTTCATTATGTTAAACCTCTCATTGTTATTTTACAATATTTAATCTCCTTCACCCTATTCCATTGCCCCTCTTTTCCACTTACACTGACTCACTCTAATAGTTGTGTCTAACTCCTTTTAATGTGATACATCACTTGAAAATGGAGAAAATACTTGAGTTTCCTTAGTGCACAGGGCTAACCCAATAACCAACAAATCTACAATAATTTATAACCACTGGATTAACCACTAACTTTGGGATAGAGTAGCGTGCTATCCACCATAAAGTGCTTCAATGCCTCATCAGGGGAAGTAAGCTCCATAAAAATTTAATTACAATACAACTGTCTTACCTTAGTATACCTCTAATTCATGGTTGCTCCTTTTTTCTTACAATATAGAGTATTAGAAGAACCTCTCTGCAATCTATATTTAATGTACTGACCAGTGAGGATTGCCCAGATGCACTCTTTGGATATACTTAAGCTTCCTATTTTCCACCCTTTGACAGAAGTGAATTTCACTATATGCTTACGCTTTCTTCATAACCACCCTTTGACATAAGTGACCGTCACTATCGAATCAGTCCCTACTCTGGATCTCTGTTGACCTCGCCATCTAAAAGATGTAATCTGGAGTCTGCCTTCTCACAACTTGGGCATATATAAAAATAGTTCCCATTTTTCCACTCAATCCACAGGTTACCATAAGTTCATGCTACAATTGCCTGTGTGCATTGCAACACTCAGGGACACCTTTGCACTTCTATTTAATATAGACAACAACTCAGTGCTAGACAATATAAGCTTCATTGCTTTACTCTTGCAACAGGTCAACTGTATCAACATTTTGACTAGAGACTAGCCATGTTTCCAACTGCAATAAAGCATTAGCTGCTGTGGCATATCTTCCATACATCTCTAATGTCATGTAAACACACAAATCTTTCAAGGGGTCCTATTGTTTGAGCTTTTATTAAAATCCAATAAAGTTTTTTCCCCCCCGACAGCAACAAAGTCGATTTGCTAGTGAAGAAGACATCAAAAATGCTTTTTCAGCTGTTGCCAAATGAGGCATAACTTAACACCATTTTGGAAATCATAGGGACCTGAATCCACTTCCTGCTCATAGTGGCTCTAGCATTTGCCAGCAGCACTGCCGGGTCCACAAACAGGCAACAGGAGACAAAACCCTACGTAATGTAAACTCACCTTTTTACTACAGCTTTAAAATAATCCCATCTCAACGAGTCAAAAGCTTTATCCATTTCTAAGGAGAACACTGAGAAATAGAAGATCATCTTGCGGTGTCAAGAGTATTAGATGGAACAGTCACCTAAGATAGGGTGAAGTATTTAGATGTAAAGCCAATTCAATTTGACCTGGTAGAATCAATGTTGGTTAAATCACCACAACCCTACCTGCAATCATCTTCCCCAAGATCTTGTAAGCAATGAATGTTAAGTAGCAAATATGGTCTCTATGACCACCCTCTCCATTCAAAACCGCTATACTTGGGATGCGCGATTATTATAGACAGGGCCACAGGAATTATGTGATTCTGCGGCTGGATCTGTCAGCAGCCTTCGACTCGATACCCCACTCCACACTCCTGACCCGTCTCCATACCTTTGAAATCAGGACGTGGGTGTGGGAATGGCTGGCTTCTTTCCTGGTAGGAAGAGGTCAAGATGTCTGGTGTCCACCTTTTGTGCCTGGGTCTTGTGATCTGCAGGTGGAAGGGCAACAGGGTTCAGCTTTGAGCCTTACAATTCTTTCAATATATAGCCCACTCCTCTTGTGCTCTTGGCAGAGACTCTGGGAGCAAAAATTATTTTGGATGTGGATGGCACCCAGTTACTTTTTTCCTGGGATAGGGATGAAGTGATTCCTGGCGAAAAAGTCAGAACCTGTTTGACGGAAATCTTTCAATAACTGTCTCACCACCAGCTTAAGTGTAATGCGCGCAAAATGGAGCTACTTCTTTTTTGGTATAAGATCAGACCAGCTATGGCAGTCCTTTTGGCTGGAGGGTGCTCCCCCTACAATAAGCCATACTAGCTCTGTCAAAAATCTGGGCATTAAGGTTGATGGTGAGCTTTCTTTTCTTTCACAGGTTAATGCAGTAGCAGGGACCTGTTATGGTCTGCTACTGGTGCTTAGGAAGTTCCTTCATTTTCTGTCTCCTTCTGCTAGGAAACTGGTGTACAGGCTTTGATAACATCTAGGCTTGATTATGGCAATGCACTGTAGTTGGGCCAACCTGATCAGTAAGTTTCAGGTGGTCCAAAATGCAGCAGCTCGTGCACTTCTCGGTTTGCCATTGAGAACTTATGTATCTTCTCCTCCTCCTGCCTCCCCCTCTTCCCCACCCCTGCCCATCTTAGAGAGCTGCATTGGCTTCCTATTAGGAAGAGGACCCTTTTCAAGACCTTGCTACTGGTTCACAGGGCTCTTCATCAGTCTGGCGCAGAGTACCTCAGAGCAAGAATTTTCTTTTATGCTCCTTCCAGGCGTTTGCACTCAGCCAACCTTTTTCTGGCCCATATCTCCAGGATATGAGAGTGCAGAACGGGAGGCAGGTCCTTTTCCTTTTTGTAACCTTCACTCTGGAACAAACTCCCTTTGGAGTTGAGGTGCATTTCAGCTACCCTCCAGTTCCGGAGGAAACTGAAAACTTAGCTTTTTAAGCAAGATTAATGTTACTTCTTCGCTAGTTCTCACTGGAGGAGCAGAGTGCCAGAACACTCCTTGGAATAACAGAGCACTTTAGAAATGTCTTTTACATTACATAGTGTTTCCACATAACTATGGATTTGTTGCATTTGCCACATAATCCATCATCTGCAGCATAATCTGCCGATTTTAGCACACAAACAAATGCTTCTAGCTCGAACGGATCAAAAGTTACTAAAAACCGGTTGACACGTGTTGCCTTGAAGTGGAAAGCCCTTTGCAAAGGTTGACTTGTCAACTTTTAGTTGCTTTTTCCAGTATTTGGGTGTTAAACTGGTACTAATGATGTGAAACCTTTACCAAGACAGTGTTAACCATGTGTCCCAATTACAAAATCATGTAGAATTGTAATATCAAAAAATGTGGTGCATTAAGCCACATAATCTGCCTTTTCTTGACACACAATTCAGTCTATCCTGCCACATACTTTGGTCCTCCCTGTTGCATAATTCCAGTGGCCCCGATTATTGCCTTCTCCATTGACTGCAATAGTGTTTCAGTCATCTTTGTGGCATCATACGAAGCTAGTAATCTATGACTGAGTAATGTGCCAAATGTGTAATAAAATTCTAGGAGTCTATCGCCACCATCTTCTTGGAAAGCATCTTTAATTTGGGAATATATTTTCCACCTTCCTCAGGCCACCCTCCATTTTCTCTCATTTCACAAACAGTTTTTCATTTCTGCTAGATTACACACAGGGCTAGTAAACTAACCCCTCTAGTGAGGAACAATATTTATCATGCTGTTTGAGGGAGAACATATTCTCTGGGATCCTGCATCCACTGTCATGTGATAATGCAGGTCAACGCCGTTTCCTCATCCTGCTTCAACATCCTCCGAATGCTCCGCAGGATCTTCAAGTGGATCCCCACCGAAACAAGAAAAACAGTCACCCAGGCCCTCGTCACCAGCAAGCTGGACTACGGAAACGCCCTCTACGCAGGAACGACGGCTAAGCTCCTGAGACGGCTGCAACGCATCCAGAACGCCTCTGCACGTCTTATCCTCGACATCCCCCGACGCAGCCACATCACACCCCACCTGAGAGACCTGCACTGGCTCCCTGTCAACAAGAGGATAACCTTCAAGCTCCTCACCCACGCACACAAAGCACTCCACAACTCCGGACCAGCCTACCTCAACAGACGACTCAGCTTCTACACCCCCACCCGCCAGCTCCGCTCGACCAGCCTCGCCCTCGCCACAGTCCCCCGCATCCGGAAAACGACCGCCGGCGGCAGATCCTTCTCCCACCTCGCCGCCAAGACCTGGAACACCCTCCCCACCAACCTCCGACAGACCCAAGACCTACTGGCCTTCAGAAGACTCCTCAAGACCTGGCTCTTCGATCAGTAGCAGCACCACCCCCCTCTTCCCCCAGCGCCTTGAGACCCTCGCGGGTATGTAGTGCGCTTTATAAGTGACATGATTGATTGATTGATTGATGTCTCACAATTCTCAAATACAGCCAGTGGTCTGACTATTTGTTTTGCATAATCAGACAAAAGAATACAGATTTCATGAATCTTTGATTGTAGCAGGGAGATCAAGCTGATTTGACTGGTGCTTAAAGAAGATTTGGACCCCACCATCTCTACATATTCAGCTATTTGGTGGGGGTGAGGTGTAGCGGCTTCAGTGTAAAGGACTACATAGTAAATTTGCCAGAAGCCTGCCAGCCTTATCTCTCTCCAGTGTGGTGCCTTCTAGCACTGTATGACTAGTAATCAAGGGTTCTCAAATGTTCTATTTAACCAATTTGACTTTTTCTGGCCTCCAGGGGTGGTTCCTTATGTCTGTTAGGAAGGGCACTCTCAAGTTCATGTTTTCCCTCAAGCTAAGTCAGGTATTTTAGCAACTTCTCTCTCACGCTTTAACTGACTTAATTTAGGCTACCCTTAACACCACTTTAAATGTATCCCATTCTATACTGCAAGCCCCAATTGACTGGTCATTTTCCTTCAAGTAAAATTCAAACTTAAACTTTAAAGGATGCATCTTTCAATGTTTCTGCCAGCAGTTGTCAAAAGGGACTTCTTGTGAGAGGGTTTCCCAGGGCACAGTCATTAAAAGGGGATTAGGATCTGAAACCGTTCAGCATAAATATTCAATTGGACCAAAAATTTATCAATTTTAATATGTGTTATATGAACCATAGAGTAAAAAGAAAACTCCAAGGAAGTCTAGTACATTTCCACATTCCACAATCCTCATTTGGCAAACATTAATTCATTTCCAACATCACTTTTGCATTTGCAGAAACAGGCAAAGGGGGAAACGATCCATCCACAAAGACATCAGCCAGGCAAATAAAGTGCCTGCCCCACAAAACACTGGGGTTCTCTATTAATTTTTTTTTTACATTAGGGTGTCACAGAGGTCAAAAGGAAGGTCATTTGATGTATACCTCAAACCGACGACATGGGTGTACCAACATCACAAAGCATTCCTCTCGGACTAGATTTACCTCATTTCAAAGGTACTCAAGGTTTTATCCAGATGAGCACCTCAAAGGCATATGAGGAGCAGAATGTAAAACATAACTGACCCCCTCCAGCCTCTCTTTAATTTATCCCACTCTAACCTAGTTAAATTAATTTTTTAAGGAAAACAAAGAGGGCACTTCTCTTCCTAAAATATGCTAGAAGTCAAGGAAGCTTTTCTTAGTTTGGCATGCCTCTTACATTCCTGGTTAGAAACTCATATTGATTAGGCATGGCCATGAAGGTCAAACCCAATATGATTGAGTACATGCCAATACATTGAGGCATTCCCATTTCCTCAGTGTTCCTTCTCCCTATGCAGGTTGGAATTGGTAGTGTGAACCTCTGTTGTCGATGCCCTCCTCTGACTCCACTGCATGACTCAGGAATTCACTGCCACTCCTGTGATCCCTCTCACTGTGCCATTCTTCAAATGATACCAGCCATAGCCATTTATCAACTGCAACAAAATGGTGTTTATCCGTCAACAAAATCGTCTCATTCAGGACAGAGCTGACAACTACTCTGCCCAGCATAAACAATGCCAACTTGACAAAGAAATAATAAATAAAAGGGGGAAACTAGACTAGGAAGTACAGGCTGTCGGCAGTAAGCCAACCAACCGTCTGCTCTATTTACAGTGGGCGGTCGGATGGCTTTTTTTTTTTTACTGTTCTGTTCGGGGTGCAATCGTCGTTTTTCTTTCCCAAAAACAGACTTCCTCCTTAGGGGTTTGTTTTTGGAAAATAAACTTTTAAAAGTTTGGTGTAACCGTACGTCAAAGATGGACACAAACCAAACTATTAAATGGCTTTGTATGAACTGACATGATGGCGAATCATACAAACCCACAGAGTTCACAGGAGGGCCAGCAGTGAACTCAAAATTTGGCAACATCTAAATAGTGCCCAGAGCAATGATTAGTTGGGTGCTGCAACCGAAGGATGGGCTATGGTGCTCTTTTCATAGGTAGTAAAATTTTGCAGTTCAATTCCTCAAGAAACAACAGGAAAGTTGTCACTCGCCACCTTGAGTTCTTGCTTAAACGCCAACTAATATAATGTTTCTCCTTTCAATTCCCTACTCGACATTTTCAGTATGGTATTAAAAAAACCACAATCTTTCCAGTAGGGGGAACTTGTTTGTGGAGCTTGGGGATTCTAGGTTCACTGATCATTAGGGTGACCTCCATTATTGTCATTTTCTGTAATTGTATGCGGTTTGGTTTCCGGTAGCCTCACATCAATGATTACAGTATCAACATTGGTATCTAAGGACTGTACAGTACTTGCGTATTGCTGTCGAATGGAGTCAATTCTATTGATCGGAATGTGAGAATCAGCAACATACTCTGGTCTGCATGATGGACACTGCCCATCCCCATCTTTCCCACTAACAATGCCTACACCAAGAGGGGTTGGTCATGTCGGCTTCAGATTTTTTATACTGCATATCACAGAAAACTGTGGGTTCTCAAAGGTGTTTGACCCTGCGGTATTGGGAATTCAACTAACCCCGTATGTATCAGCAAAAGGTGTAAATTCAGATCAAATGAGCAAGAGTCCCTTGCATTAGTCTGTGACTTGTTGGAGCTGCGCCCGAGTAGGAGCAATGCAGGCTCACCGCTATTGGGCTGTTTACCTGGAGTGATAACAGCTCAAACTAGTGCTTTTGTCTCATCTCCATCACACATCAATACATCCTCCTGTCACAGCTGGAAATCCTCAACCACAGTCAGTGAATACCTCCAACCAACTGTATTTCCTTTTTCACAGACCGGTGTTGCAGTTCCTGCCCCTCACATCAACATTGAGACTTTGAGGCAAGATTCTCCTGACATCTCCTTATAATGCCCTCACATCACACATCACCTGTAGATCCACTAACCCCAAACTCATGCACAGAGCCACAGCCTTAGTCGCAAGCTCACTGTGCAGGGATCGGCACCATCTAATCTTATCCTCATGCGAAATTGAATCAAGCGTCACGGGAGCCACCAAGTTCCAAATGTTCAGCCTGCATGTGGGTCTCCCATCATTGCTGCCTAGCTGCTGATGTCTCACTCGGCCTTGGACCATGCTCTTCTGTAATGGGGGCCCCTTCTGTCTGCACTCCAGCTGCCACTTGCCTCTTAAGGACTCAGTTGAGCTTCTGGCAGGTGACCCGGGGGATCAAGTTTGCCACTTAACCCAATGTCTGGGCAGATAAACGTTTACCAGCAGCACGCCTCATATAGCTGAGTACACAACTCTCAATAGTCAGCGCAGGGACTTCCAGGTGGCAGCCGTTTTGCACTAGCTGTGACTGCCAAGGCCCGAGGACATATCACCTATGCTTCAGAGCCTTGTCCAGATCACTGCATTAGAAACGGCTACAAAAGCAGACACGCCAGGTCAGTAACAACATGTCCCACACCCCAGCACCCCTTTCTATCCTAGTGGCCCCAGGATGGAGGGACCACAAAACAGGCCACAACACTCAGAATTGGGGAGAGTCTCTCAGTGCAAGACTCTAATTTAGAAGTACCGCCACCTCGTGGTGCATGTGATTGACAGCTGGTGGTGAGCCTGACTAGCACCAATTTAACCAGTAGAGGTACTTTTTAATCTGGTCTTACAGCTGTGGCGGGACTGAATGGACATCGATATTGTAAAATTTAACTCTGATAAAACTAAAGTATTTTTTTTTTACCCCCTCGGCCTTTATAGCCACAGTCTGGTGGCATGAGAGGTTGGGTAAATTATGAGTTCCAGCGCAATCTCCCAATCAAAATGCTAAGGGAAAACCAGTTTTTTCTTGATTTCACAGGCAAGAGCTTAGAGAATCAGACTACTCCGTGTTTGAGACTCAAAGTGTGGCAAATTTCTCTGCCTGCCTACACATCTTCTAAACAGACTGCCCAGAACAGATCAGTACCTCTATTATGTGGTCTAAGCAAAACAGAACATGTATTGCAGTAGCTTGGTAGTTTGCTCTGCTACCTAGTGCGGAAACTTTCAGTTGGAGGCTCAGCAGGAGACCTGTTTGAGTAAATTAGAGCATTGGCTTCCACTAGATATTACTTCTTTCAGTCAGATTCTAGGGGGCCTAAAATCTGGTTCTCCTTTAGATTTGCTTCCTGCTGCTGTGTTACAGAAAATTGAGCTACCTGCTATGAGGTTGATCATGGAGCTATTGAATGCATCTCTGCAGGAAGCCATGATTCCACCTGAGTGGAAACATGCTATGATTGTTCCGCTCTTAAAGAAAGCAAATGCTGATTCGACACAGCTGTCTAACTTCCGCCCCATTTCTTTGCTCCCAATTTTCTCAAAAATTTTAGAGAAACAGGTGAACTTGCAACTAACTCAGTACGTTGAGTCTCAAGGGCTTTTACACCCCTCTCAATCAGGCTTTCGAAAAGGCTTCTCAACAGAAACCACGCTTTTGGGAGTCACTGAGATGTTGCGTAGTCGTTTAGATGCTGGTGACACTGTGGCACTCATACTATTAGATTTGAGTGCCGCTTTTGACACGGTATCTCACTCTGTGCTATTGCAAGCTTTACGATCTATTGGCGTGCTTGGGCCTGCCTTGCAATGGCTGGCGGATTTCTTGGAGAATCGTACGTATCAGGTTTTCTCCTCAGCCACTACCTCTAAAACCCACACATCCCCCTATGGGGTACTACAGGGCTCCATTCTTAGCCCTCTACTTTTTAATATTTATGTGAAACCTCTGGCGGACATCGCCGCTGAGGCAGGGTTGTCGATTTTTTCTTATGCTGACGACACCCAATTAATTTTCTCCCTTTCTAGTGACGGAGCGTCCAAACCATCATCCCTTCAAACAGGGTTACGTAAAATTGCATGGTGGATGCAAGCCAATTCACTAAAACTTAACGGGGAGAAGACTGAGGTGCTGATATTGGGGAAAAATAAAGAGCTTTGGGGTCCCCAACACTGGCCATCTGAACTGGGCGCCCTTCCCCTGCCCACCCACCAAGCCCGTAATCTGGGTTTTATTATGGATGATCAGCTTTCTATGAAACATCAGGCAGTAAAGGTGGCCGCAACCTGCTTTTGCATCCTTAGATGGCTCAGAAAGATTCTGTGGATGATGCCAGTTTCTACCCAAAGAACTGTAGTCCAGGCTCTTGTCATCTCGCGCTTGGACTATGGCAACATCCTCTTTTTGGGAGCCAATAAGGATGTGACACATAAGCTGCAGGTTGTACAAAATGCTGCAGCCCGCCTACTCTGCCACATTCCAAAAAATGACCCTGTGTCAACTTCTTTATGTGAACTTCACTGGCTTAAGGTTGAAAGCCGTATCAAATTTAAAACTCTAATCTATATGTTTAAGATTAAAACTGGCAAGGTCCCTGAATACTTAAACTCTATTGTCAACCAATATGTCCCGTCACGTTCGCTTCGCTCATCCACTCAAATGAAATACACGGTTCCTAGGTATAGATTGTCACGTATGGGTGGCAGATCCTTTTCTTGCTTGGGTCCCAACCTGTGGAACTCCCTCCCTCTGCTATTAAGGAAAGAGACCACTTTTGTCCATTTTCGTAAATCACTGAAAACTTGGCTATTCAATCAATAGTTTCTTCTTCTTTTTGTTTTCTCTTTGGTCCTCTCAGGTTGGCGCCGGGAAACCCTTGGGTAGCTGTGCGCCTTATAAATTCAAAATAACATAACAAACAGTTAATTTTAAAACTCTTGCATAGTCCACTGTGCCAACTATTTGCATAGACCTACTTATTAACGGGAGACATAAAAATATACACCAATTAAAAGCTCTGCTCTATAATGATCAGGCTCTCTTACCTATTTCGTGAACTGGGAAGCCCAGAGGAAGGGAGCGATCCCTTTTGTACCGTGCAGCAATGCTATGGAGCAAACTCCCACTTGAACTTGACTTTACTGTGTACTTCTCTGTTTTTAGGAAAATGTTACCAATATTTCAATTTGCTGCTTAAAAAACCATGCCTCTATTATTTGAGTCTTAGTGCCAGGATGATCAACTGGTAACAGTGTACTTTGCAAATTCTAATCACAATCCCAAGGTGTATATTATCATGCAACCTAATTTAATATATTTTCAGTGCAATGAAGAATATTTTTTCATTTGAATTAAAAGTTTAGTTTTATCTCTATTAATGCCCACATGCTCACTGGGATTGGTTTTATTTTTACGTAGAATGCTATAAAAAACAAAACTCTCCAGTTGCTTTTCATGAGCTTTGCACTGTTTGAACTTCTTGTCCCCTTGAGGTCAATACACAGTACCAAGTCTAAAACCACAGAAAGGAAGCATACTGCAAGAATTTCAGCCATGGTTTGATGTGGTATAGACAATAAATTGTGTTCTAGGCAACGAACCTCTATTCTTACACAATTACAGAGTTCGGATGCAGCTAGAGTGTTTTGAGCGGTACCATGTGCTGAACAGCTGGGACCAGCAACAAATAGCACTTTGTATATACATTAAAAAATAAGGAATTAAAAATAAAGTTTCCATTTTTAGTTTGACAGGCTTTAAGAACTTCAGGGGGGGATATATTTTTGCCCTACATGTTAGATCTGAGTGATGGGGTAAAGAAGGTGCTAAGAATCCCTGGTCCTGTATACCTTTCCAAAGTATTGGCTGCATATGCTGTTTCTTTGCTTTTTATTTACCTATCCATCTTACATTAGTGGGACAGCTTGCAGCACGTGATATAAATCATCATCCCTTGCATGCATTATGTAAACAAATTTAACAATTATTGTACTTGACTTCACTATAATAACGGATTGTTTTCTTAGACAAATATATTTTCAAGTTCCATAGTCAGTACAAAAATAACCATAATAAAATATTTTGCTACAAACATCTAACATGTGATCTTATGCTTACATTCATATCACACTCGCTGATTAAAACCACACAGCTGTCCTCAAATAACATATTCCGTACTACAGTCATGTTCTTAGTCTAGTGAATGAATGAATGTAAAATGTGTAAAGCATTCTGCAACAGAACATGGCAACCTGGCACAGAAAAACAAAAAAGTGATAGCACATGGTCGAAATAGCAAAGTGGGTTTAAATGGATGTGAGATTTTAGGAAATCCAGAAAAAAAGTTATGATTTGCTGGCTGGGCAGCAAGAAGGGACGCCAATCTCAGCAGCAGCAACAACTGAAGAAGGTGAGGGAACCAGATTGTGATCGTTTCAATCTTGGTAGTCAAAGGAGATGATTATTCATAGATTGAACGACAAACTCAGAATTATAGAGAGTAAAAAGTCTCTATAGATTGGAGCATGGCTGTGAACAGCATTGAAGCACGGACACAATGATTTGAAGAGGAGTTTGTGAACAGGCTGCCAATTAAAAGCTTTCTTGTGAGGAGTAATGTGGGGACGGTGTCTTAGGCCAAGTATCAGCCTGGCTGGTACGTCTCGGATGCATTCGATATGGAGTGCCCAGGAAGCTCCAGGTATGAGAAATGGCAGTACTACACAGGTTATGGTATCACAGGAGTTTGAAGGAAGAAATGGGAGTACCTTATTAAGAATCTGCAACAAATAAAAGCATGCAGCGGTCACCTTGTTGTTAGCTGATGTTCTATGATAACACCCCCAACCCCTGTTAGGTTCTGAGGGCATTGGAAAGGTACAGGGCCTACATTCAAGGGTCAACAGAAAGGTCTCTTGGATGATGTTTCGCCAAGCAGAAGATTTTCTGTTCTGCTGAAATACATGTGTTGCAAGTTGAAGCAAGTAAAGATAAACTGGAAAGGAACACACAAAAGGCATACAAAGAACAAAATACCCCAGGCAGAACTATTACAAACATTATCTTGGGGCACAGGTTACTTAAAAAATATATTTTTCATAAAAACTTTCCATTTCTCAGTAGGAACAGAAGGATAAGGTGAATCCTGTACCTCAAGCTTTTCCTTAAGCGATGTAGGGGCATCCTTCCCAATGCATCGCATCATGGTTTGAAGTGCGAGAGGACTCTTAATTCCTGAAATTCGCTGTTCCACCCATAAACTGTTTGGAAAAATAATGAAAACAATTTTGAGACAAAGGTCTACCACCTACCCTAGATGGGACTGTTAACTGTGCAATTAAAGAACTCGGTACAATTCTCCGTGGTCAATCGAGCAGGCTGCAGGCCCTTGTAAACATTGGGCGGGCAATTCTAAAAATAAAAAAAAACAGCCACTTATTTTGAACCCTGTTGTTGCCAGCAGGTGCCCCCCGGCCCCAATCCCACTGCTGAGAAGTTGGCAAGAGGCTGAATGTAACCACTGTAGTGCAGTCCTGAAGGTGTGGCACTGTTCCAGAAAATCCCCGTTAGGCAGCGACGGATATCTCTGGCTGCCTTTGCAGGAATTTCTACTTAATGGTGTGAACCCAATGGTCTGATTGTTCCGAGCTTGCCTGGAGCTCCAGTGAAGTCCTGAGTTGCCTACGAATTCTGAGGAGTGGAGTGAGGTCCCAAGATGAGGCACCTGTATGAATGAATGCTGACATGAATGAAGCTAAAACCCATTGGCCTGACTGGACGAAGTGTTAAGTGCACTGGGCTTTTGGCTAAATGGCAGATAGCACCTGTATACAGGCTGTGAGACTGTGGAAAGCTGAGAGAGGTTGGCTTGAAGGTGTGGGATTGATTGTGGTTTGGTGATGACTGCTGTCGGAGAGACGTTTCTGTGCCAGACTTATGGGGGCAGTATTGGGACCAGGCCTGGGCGTAGTTCGCAGAGTTTTGCTGCGTGGAACACCGCGAAGTTACAAAAAAACTCTGCGAAGTTCCGCGAGTGGCGGAGTGCAGTGCGAACTGCAATTTGTGCTGGTATTCCTGCCGCTCGGGTAGAAATTCTACCCGAGCGGCAGCTCGCGATCGCAAACTTACCGTTCGCGAGCGTGGAAAAAACTCTGCTGCACATCGCGAAGCGGAGTTTTCTGCACTCCGCGAGCTCCGCGGAGTGCGGAGTGCAGGAAACTCTGCAAACTCCGCGAACGGAGTTCACCGCACAGGCCTAATTGGGACCCTTTACTCTGGTTCACTCACTATCCTACTGATTTTGCCTCCATCTCAAACTGCTGTGGTGAAGCTGAGCCCCTGGTTCTGGCGAGGACTGTGTGATGCGGAGGTGAAAAATACTACTGACTGTAGCGCTTTGGAAATACCCCCTGTGGGAAACTGGATTGTAACTGACACTTGGAAAGACACCTCTTGCCTGGTGGCGACGAACTTTGTATCCCCAGTCTTATCAGCAGGAGTCAGAGGGGAGCAATGGGTCTTCCCTGGCAGATCTCGTGCAGGCAAGCGATGACTGTGCAACCACACTTGATAGTAATATTGAGCTGGGACATTATTCAGGGCTGAATGTTGGAAGGTTGCAGAGGGAACAAAAGCAACGGAGATTTCAATCGAAAACATTTGTGAGAATATTTAAGAAATTAGGGTGTTCATAATTAAATTGCAAGAATAGAAGCAAAGGTGGAGCACACCCAGAGAGGCCCCTATACATTTTCTAGAATTTTCAGAGTGGAGGGGTCTTCAGCTGACCTCTTTCTGGAAAATTCATTCTCGAAACGCTATAGTCTTTGGGTCTCTTTCAGTTATGAACTACAGAGGGATGGCATAAGATCCGGATCTACCCTCAAGCATATTATTGATTATTTCCAAACCATTGAGATCGCAATACAATACTGCAAAGGGTGAGGAATGGCGCAGCAGCTCTATAAAACAGTCTTGAGGTACACGTATTTCAAGATTACCAACAGCAGGTACAATATTAGAGCAAATCTTTTTAAGCAGAGAAATATAAATGTCGGTCTAGAAAACATTCTATTTCACCCCGCAAACTTAAAGTTATGAAAGATAGTATAGTAGGTCGCATTTTTTCCCTACCCAGAAACGGCGTGGGAAAGGCTGGATGTTACTGGACCAGCAGCAGCGCAAAGTCAATAAAAAGAGGGTAAGTCTATGTATTTAAAAGGTTCCATTTTTATGGGGTAGTTTGTGAAAATTACAGTAATTTTACAAGTGCTGATTTTGTGATTTTTTTGCAAAGCACAAAATTACGATATCCTGCACAGGGGGTCTAATTGGAAGCCGACTTACTTCAATAGCGAATTAGTGGGAAGCGATGAGGGTTGCTGTGATGAGCAGGATTTTTGGGGGCTCCACACAGCTAAGGTAGGATATAGGAAACCTTAAAAATAAGATTGCTTGAGTGATACAAGACCTAACCCTGGTAGTTGCCTGAATATTACTGAACAAAAACGTGCTTAGGCGGAATTTCCTTTAACGGGATAAGTATGCGTACGCATTGTACCAACAGAGGCACTACAAGGAGAGTAGTAAGTTCAGCAAAAGTGGGAATGGTTTATGAAACAATAACTGTTCAGATGACCCAGGCTGATATTAATGATGTTTAGTGTACTCACGTCACTAGAGAGGAGGCATTGAACAAAGCCTTAACTAAAGTTTTGCACCTGATCCACTATTGGATACAGGGCTAAAGTTATGGACGAAGGCCGTGAAATTCGGATAATCCCTAGACTGAATAAGGGTAGCTCTGAAACTGACAGTACCCAATCCTAGTAAAAACCCATCTAATTTAAATATTTTTTAATACAAATGTATTGTTAATTTTTACATTAAAAATTGGTTAGTAAAATATTTTATAATTAAATAATACATATGCACGCATTTTATATATTTTTAAAACTAATGTATTATAAAATTCCAAAGGACGAACCACGTGCGGCTGCATTGATGATTGCTTCGCAAATGTCTAATAAAAACACATAATGAATGTCTGACTTAAAAAAGTATTTTTTTTATTGTTTATATGTACTGGTTGCTTTGAGCACTCCGATGTAACAATTCTTTTTCATTGTAAAATAAACTGATGTGCTTCTATGCCTCATGGGGTGTGGAAAAGGGATTCTATGTCAGGACCGGAGGCGAGGATTATGCTATTCTTTCTCCACTTTATTGAATAGCAGCCATTTGAAGTCAAAGTAAAACAAACTACCATTCCCATGAAACATTGGGAATAACAACAGTTTGAAAACAATAGAGAGTCTATGGATAGAGTGTCCCGTCCATCTGCACCAATCACAGGGCTCCAGGGTGCTGATAGTCCTCTGTTACTGTCCATTCCCCCTCTTTCTTCGCTCCTTGCAGCCAGATAAGTCAGATTTATTTTCACTCCGATAACTGCTTACTTGTTCTTGCTTATATTATTTTATGCCTTAGGGCGATAACGCTTATCTTTATGTACTCTTTAGCGCTACTGTGCCTTCCTGTTTTACATTGGTGAACCTTTCATTGCCTTCGGTGTTGCCTTGTAACCGTTTCCCTGACGGCACAGCTGAGAGCGGTCGCGCGCGCCGAGCGTTTACGATCGCCGACGCGTGCCTGCCTCAGATTTGACATTATTGTGTTTCGATACTTCTTTTTCCTCAGATTTTTCCCTTCTGGTTAACCTGCGAGTCACCCGCTACTCGGCTGACTCGCGCCCGGCCGTGGGAGCTTCAGCTCCCTAGCGGCTGTGTAAACACGGTGCGGGCTCGCGGTGAACTCCTCCCACCGCTAGAGGGCGCCCCTGCACGTACCAACCTGCAGCATGCGAGCTTGGATTCCGCGCATTCCTGAATCTAGACCGCAGCGCCGTAGGGAGCCTGGTTCGCCTGCCGCTACACCCGCTCCTTGGGTCTGTCATTACTGCCGTTAGGCAGCGCTTTTGAATCTGAACGCCCCCGCTGAACGCCCGCATTTACTCGGGTCTGTAATCTGTCATTAGGCAGATTGATTGGCGATTTCCCGCCCCGGGGGTCAGTACCATTAGGCCTTATAACGCTCTGTGTGAGTAAGTACTGTGGGCGCAGTTGCCCTGCTGGGACCCTAGTTTGGCAGGCTGCCCTTCCAGATCTTGCACCAGGGCTGTTGGGTCCCGGGCTTTCAGCCCACTTTACTGCGAGCACTGCCCGCCCAAACTTCAGGCTGACACCCAGCCCCCCCTTATACTGAGGTTACCCCTCTCCATCATTAACCCACTCTCCTGGTACAGGGTCATCTCTGCCTGGGCCCTATGGATACTTACCAGGACGATACCTACCAGGATGATCAGTGGGAGGAGGACCCACTTACTGCACTCCAGTGGGACGACGATTTTTACGATGCAGTAGATGCATCTATCCACAAGGCGGTAGAGCAAGCCATGGCACCCCTTGAGGATCGTCTATCCCGCAAGATTGAAAAGGCCTGCGACAAGCTGGCTCGGGCCGCCAAAACTTTACCCGACATTTCCCCCTCCGGCGAACCCCCCGCTGACCAGCAGCCTCCACCTGCCAAACGCGTCAGAGACGCTGGGTTGGACGCAGATGGCTTCGACCGCCTCAAGCAGGCATTTCTGGCAAGTACTGCCCGGCCAGTGACACCCACTGCCCCAGGGGATGGTGACCAAGGGGACGCAGGCGATGCCACTGGACCATCGCGCCCCTGGCGTCCCTCCCACCCCGCGCCCACTCCGGACGCGCAGGGTCTCTGCGCAGACATGTTAGACCCAGACGATATTCTCCATCCGAGATCCTCGGACTGGGCCCCCTCAGACAAGGTTGACCAGTATGTCGCCAGCCGGATCTGCCGGCCGCTGGAGGCCAATGCTCGCAACTGCCTTCGGGCGGAGTGCCCTCGCCCCTCTCTGGAGGGGAAAGTAGCTGCCACCGCCGACATTGACCCCCGTATGGCTACGTTCCTCCAGAAATTTGTCAGAGACCCTAAAAAGGGTATTGACAGGTCTTGGCGCGCTTGTCAAGACAAGCTCCTAGACGCCCTAGGTCCGATCACGAAAATCCTCGACATGGCTGAGGAGGCAAAGTCGTCGGGGTCCCTGATCTCTCCCGAGAACCTCTCCTCTTGGGCCCAGCGCGTAGTGGTTTTCCTCGGAAATGCCAACTGCGCTATATCTACGGAGCGGCGCAGGTCCCTGCTAATCAAGGTAGACCCCAAACTGGGGGACCTGGCTGATTCGGAAGCAGGCCCAATCGCACAGGGCGGCCTCTTTGGGGAGCCCTTCATTAAAGAGCTAGGGAGGTTTGTGAACACCTTTACGTCCCTAGATAAAGCACAATCTTCGATTAAAAAGGTGTTTCACCCTCGGGTTTTCTGAGGGGCTGGACGAGGAAGGGGCCGCTCGTCCGGCTGCCCTAACCAACACAGGGGACAAGGCTCCAACCATGGTCAATATCAGGACCAAGCCAGATTTGGGAATTTCTACCCAACCAGAGGACGACGCGGCAAACACAGAGGCGGTGGTGCCTCCAACTCTTCCAGTGAGTGTTCTCCCTTCTTCCCTTCTAAAAGTGGGGGGCCGTCTGGCGCATTTTTTCCAGGCCTGGACTTCCATCACGGGGGACGCCTGGGTCCTGCAAACCGTTCAAGGGTTTCGCATAGAATTCGACGGGGAACCCTCGCAACCCGTTGCTCCGCGCCCGCTCTGTTTTTCGTCAACAGACGCCGCTTTAGTCGACCAGGAGGTCCAGTCTCTACTGGACAAGGGGGCGGTCACAGAAACCCTGCCCCATCCCAGAGGCTTTATCAGCAACCTCTTCCTAGTGGACAAGCCAGACGGGGGTCAGCGGCCCGTCATCAACTTACGCAAATTCAACGAGTGGCTAGTTTATCGCCACTTCAAGATGGAGGGAATCCATCTCCTTCGCGATATCCTCAGGCCCCGCGACTGGATGGCACGCCTCAACCTCAAGGACACCTATCTCGCGATCCCCATTTTCCGTCCGCACCGGAGGTTCCTGCAATTTTTCTGGCGGAACAGGACGTACGAGTTCACCACTCTCCGGTTCGGCCTTTCCTCCGCCCCTTGGTGTTTCACCAAGGTCCTCAGGCCGGTAATAGAACGCCTGCGAGCGTCGGGAATGAGGCTCATCGTTTACCTGGACGACATCCTGCTGACGGCCCAGTGCCCCAAAACGCTCTCTCGTCAGCTTCAGACCGCGGTCGAACTCCTTCAGAGCCTGGGCTTTGTAATCAACGAGGCCAAATCAACCCTGGTTCCAGGCCAGAAGGTTGTTTTTCTCGGTTTCTTGATCGACTCCGTGGAGTCTAATTTCAGTCTCCCATCTCGCAAGATGACGAAGATCCATCATGAGATTCGGAGAGCTCTAGCTCAGTCACGGATCTCCCTCAGACAGCTAGCCCGTATAGTGGGTCTGCTCTCGGCCTCGATCCAGGCCATATTTCCGGGACCGCTCCATTACAGAGCCCTTCAGCGCCTCAAGGCCACGCACCTGCGCAGAGGCCTATCTTACTCACAAAAAGTGAGCCTCTTGGTGGACGCCAGGGAGGAGCTCGAGTGGTGGCTCGCCAATATGGAAGCCTGGAATGGGCGAGCAATCTTCGGTTCAGCGCCAGATAGCGTTATAGAATCAGACGCCAGCAGGTCCGGCTGGGGCGCGAGGTGTGGCGACTTTACCACGGGAGGTGTGTGGTCACCACAAGAACAACGGTTACACATCAACTGTCTGGAGCTCTTAGCGGGCTCGTTTGCGATCCAGTGCCAGACCAAGGATTTGATCCGGTCCTGTGTCGTCCTCAAGATGGACAACGTTTCGATATATCAACCATCTTGGGGGCATGCGGTCAAGGGCGCTCTCGGACCTGGCGGAGAACTTCTGGCAGTACTGCCTGGACCATCAAATCTCCGTCACAGCGGAGTATCTTCCCGGGCAAGACAACCAGGTAGCAGACTTCCAATCACGCCACTTTCACGACGTGAGCCTCTGGAAGCTGCATCCGGGGGTATTTGCGGACCTCCAGAGCATTTGGGGTCCTTTTTCAGTAGACCTCTTTGCTTCTCGCCTGGATCACCAGATTCCCCGGTTCTTCAGCTGGAGGCCGGATCCTCTTGCGGAGAAGACGGATGCGTGCCTGCAGAACTGACAGGACGAAGCAGGCTACGCCTTTCCCCCGTTCGCCATGATAACGAGGGTCTGGGCCCAAGTTTGACGCCAGAGAGCAGACGTGGTGCTTATCTCGCCAATTTGGAGATCGCAAGTTTGGTTTCCAGTTCTTCTGGAACTTTCTTGGGATTCTCCAATCCCTCTCCCCCGCTTTCCAACTCTCCTCCTCAGTCCGGACAAGGATCCCCACCCACTTGTTGCGCAAGGCTCCCTAGCCCGGATGGCGTGGCGGATTACAGGGGACGATGGGCGGTCCCAGGCCTTTCGGGAGCAGCTGAGAAATTCATGTCCAAGGCCTGGGCCGACAGTAACGTCAAGCGCTAACGCTCCACCTGGAGAAGGTGGTATCATTGGTGTGTGCGACGGGATCTCAATCCCGTGGCAGCAGATGAGACTTCCATCCTGAATTTTTTGGCTGCCCTAGCGGAAGAGGGCCTGGCTTATAGGACCATTAATACCTTCCGTTCTGCCTTTTCCGCGGGTCACACCATGGTGGACGGCTCTCCGGTGGGTGAACACCCCTTGGTCTGCCGCCTCCTCCGAGGCATCCGCCTCGCTTTACCTCCAGAGCCCCGGTATTCGCAGCTCTGGGATGTTAACCAGGTCTTGAACTTGTTTCTTTCCTGGCAATCGAATAGGTTCCTCTCTAGGAAGGAGCTCTCTGCGAAGTTGGCCATGCTTCTTTGCCTTGTCTCTTGTAGACGGGTCTCGGACGTCAGGGCCCTGGACGTCTCAGGTAGGATATTCTCACCTACGGGAGTTACCTTCACGATCCGTAGACGCACTAAATGTGGGACGAAATCCATTTCTTATCCAGCTTTTCCGGATTTCTCGAAATTGTGCGTGGTCTCTTGCCTCAAAGCATATGAGGAGATGTCGGAGGAATTCCGCCCTCCAGGAGAGCGCCAATTGCTCATTGCGCTCAAGAAGCCCCACAAAGCTGTATCTTCCCCCACTATCGCCCGTTGGGTGAGATGGGTGATGCAGGAAGCAGGCATAGACTTACGTGCCTTCGGGGCTCACTCTACCAGAGGGGCAATGGCCTCTAAAGCATTTACCCTGGGAGCTCGTCTGGAAGACATTCTGAATGCAGCAGACTGGTCTTCAGACTCTACCTTTAAACGGTTTTACTTCAAACCGGTTATTGACATGGCTCACTTGGTGGTGAGCAAGCTTTAAACGAGCATAATCCTCGCCTCCGGTCCCGACATAGAATGAAACATTTCCTAGCTATCGTAACGGAAAGTTTCAATTCTATTAAGGACTCGGAGGCGAGGGTTATCCCACCCAGGGTACAAATCCTTTTGTGACCTTCCCACCCTCGTACTGGGGTAAGTAAACTCTTTAGCATGCTTATGTCCACGCTGACTGTCAAATTTCATCTGCGAATGTACTTGTGGTTCTTTCCCCTACAGGGCTAATCCTTAGCCATTGCTGTCGCTTAAACTATGCCCTTTGCTTTATACAGGCGACTAACAAACTAGATTCGTGAAGCGTCCTTGCTGGCTGATCTCGAGCGACGAAAGAGGGGGAATGGACAGTAACAGAGGACTATCAGCACCCTGGAGCCCTGTGATTGGTGCAGATGGACGGGACACTCTATCCATAGACTCTCTATTGTTTTCAAACTGTTGTTATTCCCAATGTTTCATGGGAATGGTAGTTTGTTTTACTTTGACTTCAAATGGCTGCTATTCAATAAAGTGGAGAAAGAATAGCATAATCCTCACCTCAGAGTCCTTAATAGAATTGAAACTTTCCGTTACGATAGCTAGGAAATTTTTCATTCTCATGTTTCTATTTGATTAAAGGTATAAAGAATCCCTAGCTTGATTGCAAACTTGAGTAATGATATGTACTAGGCACACGATATTTTTGTGATTGTGTCCATCTGAAAGCTTTTTAAGGTGTGAATTGCAATGCTTATCTTTTTGATTCATATATATATATATATATATATATATATTCACTGAAAAAAACAAAGGTTACAGAGACGTTCTAGTTAGGCTGACATTTCACTCAGTACAATATTCAAAAAAATTTAAAACAGGAATTCAGCAGTTATAGTAATCTGAGCTAACTATAACTCACGCCCCCGCAATGCACTGCTTATGACCTCAGATATTACACATGTTACACCACTCATGACGTGGTCAGTGACATCACTGATGACATCATCCAGTGACTAGGGCTGTTTTTAAACAGTTTATGAATGTCAAATATATATACCAAGGTGTATTGGTGAATCGGGGAATGTATAAGTGCCTGTATGAATGATTTAGTGGTTGCGTGACTGACTGTATAAGTGAGTGATTAGGTGTCTCAGTGAATATATGGATAAGTGACTGGTTGTGTGAATGTCTGTATCAGTAGGTTAGTTAGTGTGTTAGTTGCTGAATGGGTGTATGAGTGGCTGTATGGGTGAAAGATTGGTTGTCTGAGTACCTGTATAAGTGTCTGTGTGGGTGGGTGAAGGGGTGTGTGACTGCCTGTATGGATGAGTGAGTCAGTGGCTGTAAGGGTTAGTGAGTGCGTCGGTCAGTGGCTATATGGGTGAGCTAGTCTGTGTATGGTTGTGTCGGTGACTGAATACATGTGTCAGTTGTATATGGGTAAGTTACTGCATATGTGAAAGGCAGTATAGGTGTGGGCTGGAGTATATGAGTGACTTTATATGTGAGTAAGAGATTGCGAGTGTGGCTGTATCTGTATGGGTGAGTGTGTGCTTGTGTCAGTGACTATAGGTGAGTGAGTATGAGTTAGAATCTGTATGAATAAGTGAGTGGGTGTGTGTATAACTGTATAGGTGAGTGAGTGGCTGTGTGACTGAATCTATGGGTGAGTGAGCAGGTGTGTGAGTAGCTTTATGGGTGACTAATAGGGTGTGAGTGGCTGTATGTGTGTATGAGTGGACATATCAGTGGCTGTATTAGTGAGTGAGTGAGATTATGAGTGGCTGCATGGGTGACTGAGTGGATGTGTGTAGACCTATTAATCAGTGAGTGGGTGTATAAATACTGGTATTGGTGTGTCAATGGTTTTTTAGCATGGTAGTGTGGAAGTTGGAGTGGGTGTATGAAAGGTTATATTGGGGAGTGAGTGACTGCGTCAGAGATTCTGTGGCTGATGTCATCAGTGAGGTCACTGACCAGGTCATGAGTGATGTAATATGTGAGGTCATAAGCAGTGCATTACGGGGGCGCAATGCACTGCTGAATTTCTCTGGTTTTGTAAGAGTGAAATGTCAGCCTTACTATAACGTCTCTAACCTTTGGTTTTTTCAGTGAATTTCTAAGGTTTTTTAAATTCCATATCCTAACTATAAAGTCCCTGTAACCTCTGGTAGTTTCTGTGAATTTTTATGGTTTTTTAACTAGTAGTCGTGTTTGCAGATTGATGGAGAAAGGGGGCGTTAACACCGAAAACCTCTCAGCAGACCCACTGTGTGGGACTTGCTGCAGGTAACAGGAGGGGTAGTTGGCCCCCAAGGACCCACAATAGCCAAGGGGACTTCATCCCCCAACTAGTAATGCCCCAGGAGGCGCGTTTGCAGTGCTTGGGGAAAGATGGCCACTTTAGTCCTGAGGCCCTCAGGAAGCAGGGGTACCTTATCCCCCCGACCAGCAGTGCGCTGAGAGACACGTTTGCAGAGTGGTGGAGAAAGGGGTCGTGGTCTCCAACCACCTCTCAGCAATCCCACTGTGTTGAGCTTACTGGAGGTAATATGAGTCCTTGTTGGCCCCCAAGGACCCTCAGCAGCCAAGGAGACTCCATCCCCCACCCAGTAGCGCTCCAGGAGGCGTGTTTGCAAAGTGGTGGAGAAAGGGGGCGAGAGTTGCTGGTTTTTTTTTACGTTTAGTTTTTCTATTTTTTAGGAAGACCCCGGCCTTTCTTTTTAAAATTATTTTATTTAAAGGGAGGGGGGCTGAGCGGGCCCACTCCTGGGCCATTTTTGGCAGACAGGTAGCTTTTGGTCCAGAGAGCACTCTTTTTGTTAAATGGTGTAAATCCGTTCAGTAGTTTGAGACATTTGAAGATTTCTCAGATGTATACTGTGGCCACGGTGGATCCGCGAACCCTCCCGATCTCATGCCTGAGATCTGATTGGCTGCCAACAATTCAAACCAGGAAGTGTTGGCAGCCATCTTGTGACTCGGTTGAACCGAGTCACAAGCAAAAACGTTAAAAAAACAAGAAAAGGGGGCATGGTAGAAACACCTTGACCCCCTAAGCCCGTTCAGGGGGTCCCCAAAGCCCCCCCAAAAAGCATGTTTTTTAAAATAATTCGTCCGGATTCGCGGTGGATCTGCGAGTCTGGCCGAAAATATATATTTTTTTTTAAACGAAGCGCGGGCTCCCGCGCTTCTTTTACTTTAAGCCCCCAGGTGGGCTAGGTCCTGGGGCAATTAGAGATAAAGATGTGGTGGACTGCCACCTCCCCGGGGCGTATAATTTGAAGTGTGGGCGGCCATGGCCCCCCTCCAGCCCCAGGGACCACCACCTCCCTGTGGCTATTCTTAGTTATAATGCGTGGGGGGGCTCCAGCCCCCCATACAGCCCCGGGGACCACCACCTCCCCGGGGTTAATTTTCGGAAATGTGGGGAGGGGGGGCACGCGCCCACCCGCAGCCCCGGGGACCACCACCTCTTTGGGGCTATATTTAAAATAATGCGTGGGGGGGCAGCCCCCCCACACAGCCCCGGGGACCACCATCTCCCCGGGGCTTAATTATTGTTGAAGGGGGGCCGCCCTCATGGAGCCGTAAATGGCCCGGGGACCGCCACCCCCCCAGGGCTGGCTCCAGCAATGTCCCGGGGTACCCACCCCCGTGACATTGCAGTTTGCTATGGGATGGTGGGAGCACCTCTCCTGCCATCAGCTAGCAAACAAGTGCTCTGCTTTGAGCAAACGAGAGCATTATGCTCTATACTATTAGTATACCTAGAACTGCTGAATTTCTATGATTTTTAAGTGGGTACAAATGTCAACCCAACTAAAATGTCCCTTTAATCTTTGTTTTTTAATGTAAAGTAATAGAGTGAGGTTTTTTTCCCCCTCCCAATTGGGCTTCGGAATCGCGTCCCTAGATATCTATAAATTTCTTTCTTTAATAACCCCCAAACTACTGAACAGATTTACACAAAATAACAAAAAGGTCATTTTCTAGGCCAAGATCTACCTTTCTACAAAATTTGGTGTAATTCCGGTTTGGGCTCTAGTTGTGTCTAAAAACTGCAAAATCGCCATAGATATTGCATGGGAAAAAAACGTTTTGGCCCCTTCCCCCCCCCTTTTTCATGCCCCCACTTCACGAATCACCCCGAAACTTTCCAGACAGCAGTTCAACTAACTTGCATACTAGTTTTGAGAATTTCGAAAGATTCGTATAACGGCGCCAAAGTTATTCGCAAAACTAAAAACGCTTCGCCTATTGAAAAAGTTGGTCCTGATTATAACTGCTTACTGGATATTATATATAGTATGTATACACATACATTATCCAACTTGACACTAAGAACCCTGTAGGGCTCAATGCGACGGAAGACTTACACACATGTTTAGGATAGGCAACAAGGATAGCACACAGGCACATAGTAATACCAACAAGTAATGAAATAAACAACTAGAATTCCTTCCCCTGGTTTTACCCTGTCTTATGAAAATCTAACCATTTATTCTCTAAACTATTATTCCTCCATATTTTACCAACATATTTTAAAGATCAGTTTTTTAATACAATATTTTATTGAATTTTATTTTTATTATGTAATTCAATATAACATGTATTTAAGTATATATTTATTTATTTATATATTTATATATTGTTGTATTTGTATGTTAACAGATTTTGGTTATGTATAATCATACTGTTAGGCAAATGATGAAACAGGGGACATCAAACACTAACACAGATTAATGGTAATACAAAGTGTGGACATAAATACGAGGATTCAACAAGGGATGGGATCAACATATGCCAGCAATTCCTTGGCGGAATACCCCTTGACATGCTTATGAGATACCCACAATTTTACATTTTGGTTCATTTGATGTATCTCATACAAGTAGCAGCTGCGGAAAGCGTAACAAGTAAATTACACAATATTATACTGGACATCGAAAATTTATTTTAACTGTTTCACACACACAACTGGGACTATACACTCATACTCTTTGCACTTTGCACATTCAACACAGTCCTAGGCATAATTTTAGATAACATGATTGCACTAACAAGAGCGGTGGATTCATCCATGCTATTTCGAACCAAAAGGTAACACATATTTTTTTTTTTTTTTTTTTTTTTATTAAACAGTTTTATTATCCAAAAACATCTCTGCAATGCACATCCATACGCCAACAACCCTGGGGCAGGCGGTGTACCAAAATAAGGCACCTTACACAGCTTCATAGCCCACATCCCGGAGGTCGGGCAGCGTCACATTTAAGGGTTGCAGCTCTTTGCAATACATAGTGTGGTACTGCTGTGCACCAATAATCAAAAAAACATTTACAACAATAATAACAAACCAACCAGAAGATGTCAGCCCAACCTGCAGTTATCATGACACTGACGTAGCTCATTCGCTGTCGACCTTGTTACCTTTGTCCGGCTGCCTATCCGCACCCCCCTCAGCGACCACTGCCGGCAATCACAACCATCTCGCACTTGTCTCCTGTCCAATCAAGCAGTCTAGGCTCCACTGTCTTCCCCACAGGCGATGTGCGCTCGAGGACGTGAAGCTTATAGAGCGTGAGCGCCAGCGCCTTCTACGGGATCTGTCGTTGTCCCCTCTAGTGGGCCTCCTTCTTTGCTTTTCAAGTATGTAGTGTATAGCCCCCAAAATTCTTTGGCCTGCTCCGGGGTGGGAGTAGTTCACTAAAATTCTCCGATTGTGTACAGCAATAAAGGACATCCCGTGTCCACTGTGACAGTGTAGGCAATGGACCCCTCATCCAGCAAATCGCCACTCTACGCCTTGCCATCAACAGCCCTAAGTCTACCAATCTACGGACCGCTTTTGGCAGTGCTTTGGAATAGCCCAGCAACGCCAGTGCAGGGTCGGGAGCTATTTCCAGCTCGACTATCAAACTGATCTCACGGAATACTTTTACCCAATACAGGGATACACCCGGGCAGTCCCACGCTAGGTGCATAAAATCTGCCATCGGGGTGCGGCATCTGTCGCATGTCGCTTCCTCCCGTAGTCCGTACCTATGCAGTCTCTCCGGTGTATAGTACACTCTATTAATAAATTTGAAGTGTATTAGTCTGTGTTTACCGTGCAATGAAATTCGTTTGGTGTTATTGCAGCAATAAAACCACATAGCGTCGTCTATCGTGCTGCCCAGGTCTCGTTGCCAGGCCAACCGGGCCTTTGTATACTGAGTTGCTCTATGGGACATTGCTAACCTGTATAAGTTAGAGACGAGCTTGCGGGGAGACTTAGCTTTTATGAGGTACGACAATTCCAGTACCTCAGGGGCTCGATCAAGTCATCCCCCAATTGTTGATGTAGCGCCCTGCGTACTCTGTAGAACTGGAAGCGCTGCAGTAGGGTAGGAGATTCAGTATTGCCCGCGGCCTCGTCCCATGTCTTGACGGCGCCGCCCGTGAACAGGTCTCCTGCTTTGCATATGTCTAGTGCTTGGAGCGCTTGTATGACCCCTCCGTCTCTGCAGGGCGCCAGCCAGACCATCCAGTCTATTGGCATTTCCGGGGAGTATAGCAGTGCTCCCGCCTGGTGTTGCAGCAGACCGTGCCATGCGTGCCGTGTCGAGTTGAGGGAATCCAGCACCCCCGTCCTACGATCCACCGGCTCAAAAATAACGGCCGGGAGGGGGAGAGGGGCCGCAAAGATCTTTTCGAGTCTAAGGTACGGTGTGTTGTCCGCACCATGGATCCAGCTATGTGCGTGCGCTCCCTGTGCTACTCTGTAATATAACTCTAGGTCAGGTGCGCCCAGTCCCCCCAGATGGTATGGCAGGGCAAGCACTCTCCATTGTACCCGTGCCTGCTTGCCCGCCCAAGCCAGCCGGGTTAATAGTTTATTGATTCTGACAAAGAAAGAACGTGGCAACACAATTGGAATATTTACAAACAGGAAGAGGAACCTGGGCAGCACCACCATCTTCATTATGGAGACCCTGCCGAGTAAAGACAGTGGCAAACCTATCCAGGCTTCAATATTATCCTCCAGTTTAGCTATCGCTGTACCATAGTTCTCACGGAACACAATATCTGAATCAGCGTGTAATTGAATACCAAGGTACCTAACCGAATCATCAGACCATTGCAACGGAAATTCCATCTCCATTTGTGTGGTGACTGTGGAAAGCGGGAAGGCTATAGATTTGGTCCAATTGACCTTTAATCCCGATAGCGCCCCGAAGTGTACAACCTCCCTAAGTACCGGGGAGAGATTATTTTCGGGGTCCCTCACGTAGAGCAAGGTATCGTCTGCATACGTCGATATTACTATTTCGTAGTTAGGAAATCTGATCCCTCTATGACCATGATATTCCCTAAGCGCACATGCCAAGGGTTCAGCAATCAGAGCGTAGAGCGTTGGCGACAGGGGCACCCCTGCCGGGTTCCCCTGAAAATAGAGATTGTGTCTGTCACCAGATTCCCCAGCCGGATGCGCGCTGTGGGGGCGTTGTACAATACTCCTATCATTTGTAAGAAAGCCGGGCCCAGTCCCATTCTGGTCAGCACTTGGCGCATAAAGGGCCACTCAACAGAGTCGAAAGCTTTCTCCATATCTAAAAACACCGCCAGTGCCTTCGTGTCTTGCCGGACATGCTGCATTGTACCGAATACCGTCCGCAAGTTATAGGTGAGGTTCCGATCTGTTATAAACCCTGCCTGTTCCGGGGCCACGAGTTCCGGGGTCACCATGGCCAATCGATTCGCTAAGATTTTTGCGAACAACTTTGTGTCCACGTTCAGCAGTGACAGTGGTCTATAAGAACCGCATTCATCCGGGGGTTTACCTGTTTTGGGATAGCAACTAATATTGCTTCCCTCATTGATTGCGGCATCACACCCGTTCCACACAGGTCATCAAAAAGCGCTGATATGTGGGGGAGCAGTAGATCAATAAAGGCCTTGTAGAAGCCCACCGTTAGGCCATCAGTCCCTGGGGCGCTAGACGCTCTCATGCCTGCCAGTGCCTCCGCAATCTCATCCTTCGTAATAGGGGACATGAGGAACTCTCTGTGTGTGTTTGCTAGGAAGGGTAACTTTATGTGTTCCAAATAGTCTAGGATTTCCTCATCCATGTTTGACATACGTGTGGCATACAATGCCGAATAGTATTGTTGGAACCTATTCGCAATATCTTCTTCTTCCGTTAATAGGTCTCCCTCTTCCGATCGAATCTCAGTAATCAGAGTTTTACTACGTTTGGCTTTCAACATATGGGCCAATACCGAGCCCGGCCTATCTCCCTCACCGTATGCCCGTGCTGTGGCATATTTACCCAGATGTTGCACTTCACTGTCCGCCGTCTCCTGATATGCCTCTAGCAAGCCCTTCATGGTATCCGTGACGTCCTCTCCTCCCCCAGCCGCCCGGCGGGCCTCCAATTCCCAAGTTGCCGCTCCAAGGTCGACAGCCTCTGCCGAATGGAGCGAAGAATCCCGAGTGTTTAGCCATAGCTATCCCCCTAATGTACACTTTAAAAGTTTCCCACACCGTCTGGAAACTGTCCACTGAGCCAATATTGGTTACAAAAAACGTTTCAATAGCATCTACCATCTCTTGTTTGAAGAGCGGATCCAACAATGAGTAAGGGAGGAAGCGCCACGTGAATGGAGGAATTGTTTTCTTAGGTGTGGACAGGACCAGTAAGAGTGGTGAGTGATCTGACAAAGTGCGCGGCAGAACCTGACATGTACGAATCTGGGGCATGAGTTCCGTTGATGCTAGCCAGTAGTCAATTCGTGTGTGTAGATTATAGTAAGCGGAATAGTGCGTAAATCCGCCCTCTTGTGGATGCGTCTCCCTCCATACATCGGCAAGGCCCTTGCTAATCATGACGCTGTCTACAGTTCTGGCCGCCGTCGCCGGCCTCCTCGTCGGACCCCCTGATCTATCCAGTGCCGGATTCCGAACCAGGTTAAAGTCACCACCCCAGAGGATATGTGTCCTCCCGCAGTCACTTATCGTGTTCGCCAACGTTGTGAAGAACTCCGGGCAATCATAGTTGGGTCCATAAATGTTAACTATGAGCAGATCCAACCCCCTGCCCTGGCATCTGGAGATCACAAACCGACCCCCTGTGTCAGCGTGCAACTGTCGGAGCTTGTAGTCCGATCTGGGATTAACCCAGGTCATGACTCCTCTAGCATGTGTTGTGAAACCTGCTGCGTCGACATTACCCAGGAGGCCTCTGGCTCGCATCAATGGACTATGCAGAGGGAGATGAGTCTCCTGAAGTAGGGCCACGTCTATATTATGCCTAGTTAGGTAGCTCAGCACTTTACGTAATTTACGATGGTCATTGAGACCTCTCACGTTCCAGGACAGTGCCCGGAGGGAATCCACAGGTCGCGGAGCAGCCGCCCCACTAGTCGTAGCCATCATGTTTTTCGAATGTCACAGCATGTTCCAACCTATGTGGTCGGCATATGTAGTGCACTACGTGCATCGACTTGGCTGACATCTCTAACATCAAAAACAATCTAAACATTAGCCCCCCTACCCCCCACCCACAGCAGACCACCCACAACTCGGTCGCGCAGCATCCCCTGTACCCACCACCCACTCCCCCCTAACTAGTTAACAGTGGTAGTGTTTAGCACGCGTGGGCAGAGGTCGCTCTGTGTTCAGTAGTCAGCTAAATGGAAGCTTTCTCCTATCCCAACCCCCACACCCCGACTTTTAGTGTCACAACCCTCATACGAACTCATTTCCCAGCATGTATGCGGGAGCACCACACCGCCCTCTAACCTTTCTCCCACACTGGTGTCGTATATCTGAATGGGCAACCCCTGTATCTATCGCTGTGGCTGAAGTAGAGTCCCTTTAAAGCCCTCTGGCTCCAAGTGACCAATTCTTGACTGTCACCCTCAGCGTTTGTCTATATGTAACAAGGACGGAAAGAAGGGCGCCCCGCAAGCCGTCGTGTACAATCCCAACCCATCTCCCGCCCCCGCCCCAACCCCCACCATACTTATCAACAATAGGCAAAGAGCATGTGGCTCAGTCCTGGTCCTCAAGCGATCCCCCGGCCGCTTCCTCCATCGACTGCCGCTCCGGACTCTTGTGTTGTTCCCTGGACCAGTCTTTGAGTGCCTTCTGCAGGGCCTTTGGATCGACGAAAATGTGGGAACGACCTTGTTTGTTCACCCGCAGCTTGGCCGGGTACAGCATGGCATAGTCCAGCCCCATCTCCCGCAGTTGCTTTTTCATGGGCATGAATTGTCTCCGCGCCTCCTGGACTCGTGCGGTGAAATCCGGGTAGAGTGCAATAGTCGATCCCTCATATACCAGCGTTCGTTTATCCCTCGCCGTTCGCAAGGCCGCGTCTCTGTCCCGATAATTTAATAGTTTAGCTATTATGGGACGCGGCAGGGCTCCCGGCGGCGGACGGGGTCCCAGGGAGCGGTGCGCTCTCTCCACCACGAACATATTCGAGAACACCTCAGCCCCCAGGAGTGACACCAATAACTTTTCCACAAAGTGTTCCATGTTACCGGTTGGTGTCGTTTCCGGCAGGCCCGTAATTCGCAGATTGCAACGTCTCGAGCGGGCTTCCAAGTCCTCCGCTTTGTCTTGCAATACTCGGATAACCCTCCCAAGCTGTTTGTGGTCGGTGTCCAATGTGGTCTGTGCCTCCTCTACCTCCGTGATCCTTCGTTCGGACATGTCTAACCGCTCCGCGTGCTTGTCCAGCCGCTCCCCCATTCTGTCCATCCGGTATGAGAGGGCATCAATTTTCGTGCCCAGGGAGGTGATGCCGTTCTGCAAGCCCTTTTCCATGGACAGCAACAGACTCCTAATGTCCGGATCCTCCTCCATCGGTGTCGTAGGCCTATGGGCCTCCCCTGACGCGGTGTCCTGCGATTTAGAGCGTTTTTGCTCAAACGTGAGCTTGGACTGCGTCCTGTCCGTTCTACCCATGTTCCTCTCCAGGTAAGATCGTTGTCCAGGGGCTGTCGTCAACGTCCCCGTCCGTGGCGCCCGGCGCTGACCGGACACCGCACCCCCTCTGAAGAGGCTGCCAGCAGCGATTCAGTCCGATAGCAGGAAGAGGGCCCCCCGGTCAGGCGCAAGAAAGTGGTCAGCTCTAAGGCAATTCAATAAGTCTGCACGCGCTGCTCCGCTGCACTCCGTGCCGTCACCACGCTGTCGTCTGCGGGTCTCCGAGCACACACCCGTGGGCCACTCCCAGCACCCCTCGACGGACGGGCCCCGCCGCGCTGCTGGTGTCTGCCCAGTCGAGTATTTTGCCGCCAGGCCCAATGGCACCCCATACCGCGTTATTACTCCAATCGTTTACCTCCCTCCAAGCTCTAAGGCACAGCAGTTACCGGGACGCGGCTCTGCCCGGGGTCTACTAGTTCCGAATATGCGAATGCCTCTCTGCCCAGCACTCCGCAGCGTGTTATGTCCCTCACTGTGCGCTGTCCAGCCACGGGCCTGAGTCCGTCTCACCCGCTATCTGCAGCTTGCGGCCCTCTAACCTCCGCACTGTATGGCGGCACCTCTGGTCCTCTCAGCTCCACACCGACTCTCGGTGCTCTTTGCTCGGGCGCCACGGACTTCCAGCGCCCTCTGTCGCCACGGCCCCAACCTCCTTACACTCAACCAGGAGGGGGGGGGGGCAGCGCTCCGCTACCCGCGCCGGGCCCCACGATGCGTCCGCACTGCACTCGCCGGCCGCCACTGCCGTCCCGAGCTCTCCACGGATCCGCTGGCTTCCAACCTGTTGCTTGCGTGGGTCTGCGAGCGCCGGCCACCTCGGGCCCAGGGGGACCAGTCGGAGATCGCGGCGTTCACTGCTACGCGACTCCTCCCCCCTCACAACTTTCGCACGGGGTTCCGCGGCCCTGTGTCGCACCCGACGGGAACTGGTGTATCTTCGGGTCGGGCAGGGTACGCAGGATCTGGGCGGGACCGCTGCGGTGTGGTCGCGTTCCGATTTCCAATTTGCGGTTAGTAGACCGTTTTCGCGTGCTGGGTTGTCGGATAATTGCAGGATATTGTGTCGGCGGTGTGGAGCTCGAGACTCAAGCAGCCATCTTGGTCTCGAGCAAGCTCCGCCCCAAAAAAAAAAAAAAAAAAAGGTAACACATATGCGCGCGATTGGAGCTCACCCATTCAAGGGGATATACAGTTCACATAAGAAGCGCATGCGCATAGGGCTCGAACAAAACCATGTGGTAATAGAGGTATTTCACCTGTAAGGATGTCTTAATATTGTATTTTTAAATTATATCATTTGGTATTTAATCATCTATGAATTTTTTATCAACCATGAAAATTTATCAACTTTGGTTTTAGCCCTGTGATTAGTCAATTTTAGAGCATATTGTGTACGTTACACTGTTTTTTACTGCAATCAATGCTATAATTTTACTATGTCTATTGCGGCACTCTGCACGTGATTACAATCTATGAGCACCTGTCACTTTAAAAGAGCTTGCACACCAGTAGTAAGATGTCATGTGATCAAGGCTCGGACGAGCCGAAACGTTATGGCGGCATCGCAAGAATAAACGAAATCTAATGCACTGAAATTTTGGTCCGTGTCTGTGTTGTAGCAGAGCTGCTGCGAGGAAAACGCGGATTGTGGCGACACATACATATATATATATATATATATATATATATATATACACACACATTTTACAATGCATTTGTCCCAACCGCTAAGGAACCACCAGGACATTTTCACTGAGAAAAAGGCTAAGGCTGAAAAGCGTTGGTGAGGCAGCACTGCTGTAATGAACAAATACAAGCATCCCAGGGTTGTCTTGGTGGTTCCTGAACGGTGGGGACAAAAGCGTTGAAACGTTTGGCTTCCTAAGCCTGACCAGGACTGCAGTGTCATGCAGTATATATGGATAATGTTACTTAACCAGTAAGCATCTGTTCTTGGCATGTAGCGCTGTAGATTCACATGCTTTGCATACTTCTACCATCTAGTGTTGTGTCCGGATTTGCAAGTTGTTTTTCTTCAAAGAAGTCTTTCCAGTCACAAGGTAAGGTGACTCCTCCTTTTGGTGAGTGCGCATGGGCATCGACTCGATTGTTAGATTGTTTTCCCGCAAGAGGGTGAGAATGGAGTACGTAAGTGTAGAATAGAGATGTCCATGCGTATGTATGTAAATAGGAAGAACTGCAACAACTACAGGTGTCCGGGAGGCGGGTGGGCGCATGTGAATCTACAGCTCTACATGCCAAGAACAGATGCTTACTGGGTAAGTAACATTATCCGTTCGAGGCATGTGTGCTGTAGATACACATGCTTTCCATAGACTATAAAGCAGTATGCTCCCCAAGGGGTGGCTAACCCGTAGGTGTTGCAGTTGTCTGAAATAGTGACTTAAGCACTACTTGGCCTACATTAGCCTGCTGTCGTGCCAACACATCCACACAATAGTGTTTGGTAAATGTGTGTGGTGTAAACCATGTAGTTGCTTTATAGATGTCAGCTCGAGGAATGTTGCCTAAGAAGGCCATAGTAGCCCCCATTTTGCGTGTAGAATGAGCTCTAGGGGGTATGAATAAAGTTCTTTGCTTTTGCATAACATGTTTGAATGCATTTAACAATCCATCTTGAAATGCCTGATTTAGAGATGGGATTGCCTTTGAGAGGTGGAGTAAATGTAACAAACAATTGTTTTGTTTTGTAAAAAACCTTGGTCCTTTCTATGTAATAAAATAAGGCTCTTCAAACGTCGAGCGTGTGGAGTGCTCGTTCTGCTACTGAATCAGGTTGGGGAAAGAACACAGGTAACTCAACTGATTGGTTAATATGAAAAGCAGAAACCACTTTGGGAATGAATTTTGGATTGGTGCGAAGAACAACTCGGTTACCCTTGTACGAGGAAGTATTTTGGTCTGAGGGTATTGACTTGGGCCAACCCCGGTAAAAGGAGCGCCAAAAGGAGCCCCTGTTTGAAGGAGATAGAAGCTCTCCCATGGATTTTGCTACCTCAGTGTCCTTTTTCATTTTTTCGAGCCCTTGATCCACTTCAGGGCCAAAAAAATGTTCTTTGTCAAAAGGTGTATTTAATATAAATTGTTGGACTTCGGGCTTAGAACCGGAGATCCTTAACTAAGCATGCCTTCTGAGTAGGACGCTAGTGTTGACCTCTCTAGCTGCGGTGTCAGCAGCATCTAGAGCACACCTTATGGAAGAGTTGGAAATTAATTTTCCTTTTTGGACCAAGTCTTGGGCTTTAGCTTTATGCTCATCTGGGAGATATTGTAGCAATTGCTCCATTTCGTCCCAGTGCACCCAGTCGTACCTGGCTAAAACGCCCTGCGTGTTGGCAATACGCCAATGATTAAGCAGCTATGCATTTGCCAGAAGCGTCAATGAGTTTAGATTCCTTATCTGGGGGAGGAGAGTCTCCCGAGGTTTGGGAATTAGCTCGCTTGCGAGCATTGGATACTACCAAGGAGTCAAGTGGTAACTGGCCTTTAATAAATAACGGATCTGTAGGGGAAGGTTTGTATTTTTTGTTGACTCTAGGAGTCAGGATTCATGCACGTACAGGGTCTTTAAAATTTAATCTGCATGCCTCATCATTCCTTTAAGCATAGGGAGTGTTTGGCTCGACCTGTGTGTGGATCCTAGTGTCTCAAATAAAAATTCCTCTTCTAAGGATTCTTTGTGGAGTACCACTCCATGGTATTGTGCGGCCCTGGCAATAAGTTCTTGATAGGATACATTGCCATCAGGTGGAGATGGCTTGGAAGGGTAAAGGTCTGGATCATTATCCAATGGAGGGTCAATTGTATAATCCGTCCATGGATCCCCTGGTGTGTGTCTCCCTCATCAATATCGTCTCCCTGATGGTGAAATAGTGGAGAGTCGTGAGGTGTGATGTGCAAAGGATCTAAAAGTGGAGAGGAGGGTGGAGGAGATGGCGGTGGTAGAAGAAAAGGGCTGGTACCAACATTTTTC
>CAWUFW010006983.1:505000-507500 GCA_963921515.1 Calotriton arnoldi
AACGCGCCCCTGGCGCGTTTGCAGAGGGGAACGAATTCCCCTTGAATACTGGGGGTCCCTGGGGCCAACTAGCCCACCAGGTACCTCCAGTATGCGCCAGGGGCTGCCTTGCAGAGAGGTGTACAGAGGCCACGCCCCTTTTACACCTCTCTGCAACGCAGCTCTGTGGCGCTTTTGGAGGTATATGGTGGGCTAGTTGGACTCCGGGGACCCTCAGGATTCAAGGGGACTTAATCCCCCAACTTAAAACGCGCCACGGGCGCGTTTGCACAGTGGTGAAGGGAGGGGGCAGGGCTTCAGGTGACATGTGTGCAAACAGGCCCCGTGGCGCGTTTTAAGATGGGGAATTAAATCCCCTTCAATCCTGAGGGTCCCTGGGGCCAACTAGCCCAACAGGTACATCCAGAATGCGCCACAGAGCTGCGTTGCAGTGAGGTGTAAAAGGGGTGTGGCCTCTCTACACGTCTCTGCAACGCAGCCCCTGGCGCATATTGGAGGTTCCTGGTGGTCTAGTTGGCCCCTAGGGACCCTCAGGATTCAAGGGGACTTAATCCCCCAACTTAAAACGCGCCACGGGGCGCGTTTGCAAAGATGTCACCTCAGGCCCCGCCCCTCCCTTCACCATTGTGCAAATATTCCTCTAAAATCAGCCGAAATAGGAATTCCGATTTACTCACCTGTTATAAGGAGAGACCTCAGTGCTGTATCTTTCAGCCCAGTACTGGTCCTGAAAAGTAATTTTAACCGTACTTACCAGTAACTTGAATTTCCTTCCATAGGCTAACATTGACTGGTTTCACTTGGAAATTCTTCTAAGTGTGGAGTTTTGGAACTTTAAAATATTCCTCTAAAATCAGCCGAAATACGAATTCCGATTTACTCACCTGTTATCAGGAGAGACCTCAGTGCTGCATCTTTCAGCCCAGTACTGGTCCTGAAAAGTAATTTTAACCGTACTTACCGGTAACTTGAATTTCCTTCATAGGCTAACATTGACTGGTTTCACTTGGAAATTCTTCTAAGTGTGGAGTTTTGGAACTTTAAAATATTCCTCTAAAATCAGCCGAAATACGAATTCCGATTTACTCACCTGTTATCAGGAGAGACCTCAGTGCTGCATCTTTCAGCCCATTACTGATCCTGAAAAGTAATTTTAACCGTACTTACCGGTAACTTGAATTTCCTTCATAGGCTAACATTGACTGGTTTCACTTGGAAATTCTTCTAAGTGTGGAGTTTTGGAACTTTAAAATATTCCTCTAAAATCAGCCGAAATACGAATTCCGATTTACTCACCTGTTATCAGGAGAGACCTCAGTGCTGCATCTTTAAGCCCAGTACTGATCCTGAAAAGTAATTTTAACCGTACTTACCAGTAACTTGAATTTCCTTCCATAGGCTAACATTGACTGGTTTCACTTGGAAATTCTTCTAAGTGTGGAGTTTTGGAACTTTAAAATATTCCTCTAAAATCAGCCGAAATACGAATTCCGATTTACTCACCTGTTATCAGGAGAGACCTCAGTGCTGCATGTTTCAGCCCAGTACTGATCCTCAAAAGTAATTTTAACCGTACTTACCGGTAACTTGAATTTCCTTCATAGGCTAACATTGACTGGTATTCAGCAAAAAGTTTCAAAGTGTTGATTTTCACAAACTACAAATATTCCTTAAAAATCGACAGTATGACTTAAACGCATTCTTTCAACTGTTTACAGGAGATGCACCAGTGCTGGATCCAGGATCCAACACTGAGTAAGAAAAATTAACGATAACAGTTTTTACCTGCTAAGTGAATTTCCTTCCATAGGATAACATTGGTGATTCTATGAGAAAAAGTTTCTAAGTGTCAACTTTTAAAATACAATAATATTCCTTAAAAATCACGACTGTAACCAAAACGCTTTTACTCAACTGTTTACAGGAGATGTACCAGGACTGAATCTAGGATCCAGTCCTGTGGTTACAAAAGTAATCCATAAAGTAACTAATTGCATTTAACTAGAAATTCACATTGAGCTGAATGTTGCATTGTGTTTGAAAATGTGTTGCCCATTGCAACAACTGTAACTACTGTACTTAAAAGTCTATTGCCTATCTGCAAAGTATTTAAACTAAAGTAATTCATTCTGATAAAGTATTTTTTGTAATGTAATGTATAATGTAATTACAATGTAATTTAAAAAATAAAATATGTAAAAAAAAATTGTTTCTAAAAATGTAGTAAATCAGTATGAAAAAAATTAATATAACAATTAATACATTTAAAAATTGTCATTTACAAAACCTTTGAAATTCACTGAAAAAACCGTAGGTTTCAGGCACGTTATAGTTAGAAATTAGCATTTAAAAACCTTTGAAATTCACTGAAAAAACCATAGGTTTTAGACACGTTATAGTTACAAATTAGCATTTAAAAAACCTTTGAAATTCACTGAAAAAACCATAGGTTTCAGACACGTTATAGTTACAAATTAGCATTTAAAAAACCTTTGAAATT